>CM040743.1:37065181-37464707 GCA_022829145.1 Albula goreensis
CCCCTCCCCACCCACACACACACACACACACACACTAGAGCAACCTTGAGTGCAGTTATGATTTAATACACACCCCTACATGCCATCTGGGAGTGCAGCAAATTGTGAAATACACAATAGATGAAAGCATCCAGATTCCTGGGTCAAAATTGACTTCATCATTTTGACTTACAGCATCTCTCAAAATGCATTAGAGGCAGGGAAAAGCATTTGCTTGCATTCTTGGAAATGCAGAAGACGAGAAAGAGAAATTGAAATGAATCCTTTCTGGCAATCGGGTGAGGGGCAGCGAACACAATGAGCGTCTCCTTTGATTTCCTTTCCACACAAAAAGCATTCCTCAGCGACATCCTACAGCCTGCCAGGGTTAATCTAAATGCCTGTGGGGTCAGGGTCTACTTCCTGTGAACTGAGGTCATCTTGCATTAATTAATGTGCAGCCAATATGAGGAGGGGAAGCAAAAAAAAAAATGGGGAGGCACATTTTTAGAGAGGCCGCTGTAAGGTTCTAGGTTAGCACCAAAGTGATACCGTCCCACTGGCTGGCAATTGTACCAGTGCACCAATTGTAGATGGATTCCAGCAGTTTCAATCAAAAGACAAAAATTTTCCTCAGTTTGTGCATGCACTGTACCAATAAAGAATCGCTTTCCTTAAAAGGCCAGCTGGACCGCTGGGGTACATTCACAGGGCTACGTCCATCTTCTTGGATACAATCTTGACAATAAACCCAATCCAAAATCCAGAAACTCCAACTCCCTGAAAATTCAACTGAGTTGGAAAATCTGCTGTCAAGCAATGCTAACACACTACAGGAATCCGCATAGCTGTATTTATGGTGCCGCTGGAATGGGTGATACAGCATTTGTCACAGGCCAACATTCTAGGCCTGTTATGGTTGCTGTAACAAAGAACAGGTTTTTAAAGCAAAATGAATGAGTAAATGAGCTTGAACTGACTTGAACCACAGGCAGAGGAAGTGTTTTCACACATGCTCTCGTGGACTGCTTCATACTGCTTCTCGTTTTACTGAAATAACAGCATTGATATGGTGAGTGAGCCCTGGATTGCACCTATTTACCGCTGTTCCAAAGGCAGCACTAAGGGGTGCCCTGGAGCCCTCTTGCATTTTGACTGAAAGTCGACTGAAGCCCTGTGAATTTTATAAGCAACTATGAGACTGACGTCTTTCTCAATCTGATGTGGTATAAGTCTGCCAGATTGCAGCAATGCAGTTTGCTTGTAAAGCTATGGTCACCCTGTATCTCATTAATTATGAGACTTAGGGGTGGTGCGTTAAAGAAACCTTGAAATAAATCCCCTATCGGAAAGCTGTGGACACTAATCAGACTATAGTTCATGCCTGAAAACAAAGATTTAATTTTACTTAAAAAAATTAAGAATACAGATTTTTGTATCAGAAATCAGGAGTCTGGCTTTTCCACTAGTTTTTTTCCCAGGAAAGTCCCATTGAGATAAATATCTCTTTTGCGAGGGTGACCTGGCCCAAAGGCAACAAACAATACTATACCATACTATAACAATACTACACTATACAACCATCAAAATACACACACACAAAGAAAGGAAGAAGGGGGAAAAAAACTAATTATGATAAGAAAGGCACAGATTTTCCGATCACGAAAAATGACAGCTAGAAGCATGTACATACATCAGCTATGATGTTTTGAATAAGATCTTTGAATCCAGCTAAAGTAACCAGTTTTTACGTCTTAACTGTTTTTGCAACATGTTCCATGACCAGGGTGCATTATACCACCCTCTGATGAAGGAGGCAATGATGTGTAACATCCACTAGAGAAATCTTTAGTGCAGGTAACATTTACAAGGCACTGCCAATTTGGAATTGGTAGACAGTGAAATATATAATTGATAAAGCAACCAGAAATGTTTTGACAAGTGTCTCTCTGATAGACATACATCACAGTACACTGTAGCTGTTGCCCTTTAACTCTGAGTCTAATGCACCTGATGAAAACCTCAATCTATCAAACCTACCTTAAAAACATTATTTTTAGTCATTCACAGGATTAAACATGATTATTGTGTCTGAATTATTAATTCAGCACTTACAGCATTGTAATAGCACCATACTGCATTGATATCAGACTGGTGTATTTATAATTATTATAAATAAGGAACCCAAAGTTTTCTACAAAAGTGTTGCTGTTTAAAACACAGCAGCTGTTCTGAAGTTCAAGCTGTAAACACTTTCAGGTAACACAAGTTGTTGCTGTAGATTATAACCAGACAGAACATGCATTGTTTTATTGCTCTTAATCAAAACATAAAACATCAAAACCCAAATCACATGTTTAAAGCATTACGGTGCAACATGCAGAACAGAAGCTTAAGGGGACTATTCTATTTCTAGAGAAGACAAGCACTGTCACTTTTGTTTTCTTTTTCACTAGCCCTTATAGACTTGCTTAAAAGAGGCCAAATTGACTGCAGATGTACTGGCGGCAAAACGGGGCGACTACCTTCACATTACATGGCAGCGAGACTGCAGCTGTGCTGTTAGTGTTTTCTGTTGGGCGCATCTGAACACCAGTGGAGAATTTTGTTGAAAATGTGGCTGCGAAAACTCGAAGGAATCGCACAAAAGCAAACCTATGGGCTGGCTAGTGATTTAAAGCCTAACGTATAAATGATTGCTCTTTCATCAATCAATTTTCAAAAGAACGGCATCGATCCGTATTTCCATCAAAATGCGCACGTGCGTTTCAGCAGCTTTGAAACCCCACTGGAGGTCGGAAGCTTGGAGTCTTTCATGTCCGCTCGCTGTACAGTGACAGATGTCTCCTGTCAGTAACTTTGGGGGTGATGTTTTCCCCGTGAAATCCACATTTCCCAAGCACATGTGGAAGTACATCCATTTACACTACTTCAAAGAAACAAACATCCAGATGCCAATTTACAGATGTAAAATATATACATTATAAATGACCAGTTGAACAGGCAGTTGTCAACTGTTATCTTTGTAAATAAAACTAAAAGCCAGCGATTGTCTAACAGTATTACCCCTGAATAAGTTTCACCAAACTAATATTCCCATTTTGTTTTTACCCCGTGGGCTTGTGAGTTTGTGTGCTCTTTAGACTGTGAATTGATTTCCTATATCCTTCGACTAAACAACTTTTTTACAGGCGAAGAACTTGCTCAATGTAGCATGGGCGAATAAGTGATTGATTTTCAGCTTTTCACATTACAGTCGAGGCCTCCTATAGTATCTTACTTTGTAAAGTAAGGTGCTTGAGTCATCCATCATCAAGTTGTTTAACCACATGTAGCCTACTTTCATGTGATGAAACAGATACACGCACAATTCCGAATTATATTATGCCTGAACGACAAACTATTTTTATTATTATTATTATTAGTAGTAGTAGTAGTAGTAGTAGTAGTAGTAATACTAATCATTTGAATTCATAGATAAAATGATAACGTTCCATTCCACTCCGGATATTCATTAGCCTTCGGTGATTTTGTACTGACTTAGCAAGATTTTATCACTATATCCTAATTCCTTGTATTATACAACTGCGTATCTACAACATTTCGCAAAATATCACAAAGAAAGTTATCTTTCTCCACTAAAACTGCAACGCCACTTGAGTACAAACCACTGGAGTTCCTTTTATGATCGGCCAGCATATCTGGAATACAGTGCGTACTGACATACTCAAAACTGCAATACAATGGGACACTGTCACTTTTAATTATCACTTCAGTTATACCTTAAATCTGCTACATATTGTATCAGAGTTATCCGTTGTGAAGGCTACTGAATGTATTATTATCCAAATAAGTTTTTTATTTTCGGTTATAGTTGGGATAACTATAAAATCAAAAGTTCTTCACTCTCGCTATCAGTCGTAGTAAAACATGCCGGTGTATTCGTCGTAAAGCTGCACTCACCACTAACGTGCTAACTGGCACAGCGGATAAAGAAACTGTATTCCTGAAATTTTTGTAAGCGTAACATAACAGAGTCAAAAACTCAGAACAAAAAAGTATAATACATTTCCTGGAAAATGCTTTGGTTGCTTTATATTCATGAACGTTATTTAACTGGAGAAGAAGTGTGAGTTTCTCATTCAGGACTGTTACTGTACAACGGTGTATACACAGCCGTGAAATACGGTATGGAAAGATAGCATGGCAGCAGCCTACGGACAGAACTCAACAAGTAAATGGCAGAGCGGAACTCGTTTAAAAAGCCAAAAGTGTAATAAAACCATACAGTTTTTCAGAAAAATATCACGGAAGACATTGCATTTATTAGTAGAAAGTATTTTAAAAGGCCTCGCGTGAGTAAAAAAGAAACGAAGCAAACACAAATTGAAATAAAAAATAACAGTTACAAAACTTACCTTGGCCATGTGCAGAATTGTAAATGTTGAAAGCGAAGAAGAAAAGACTGATTTCGAAACACACAAACATCTTATTGTGGTCCTAAGGTACATTGTGAAGGAGAACACAAATAAGACTCCGTCACACTGACAAGCTCCATTAGACCGTCGCTAGGGTACTTTCAGCGTCTATACAGCTTTAGCGGTGCATGGGCCGAACAGCAGAGAACTAGCCTATGGCCGCAGCCTTGACTGAGCATGTGCAGGAGGAGAACTCCTCGGTCATAAGAGGGCTGGATCAGCGGCGACATGAGAAGACCGTCTTTTTCTTTTTTTTTTTTTTTGGGGGGTATATGAAATGTGACGTAACTTTGTCATTAATGACGATGACGCACATGCTGCAATTTATGGTGAAATGGAAGGTGGCCATGCAAGTACAGTACTTGAGGCCTTTCCGTTGTGATCACTAGATATAAGGAAAGGAACCATGTAAGGAGCCATGTGGAACCATATTGTAAAATGGTTATTGTCCTTTATGATCCAGATAAACCAGTGAACATTTGCTGCTTTTTATTTACACATCCATCTCAATCCCAACAGAAATCATGCACCCTTTTATTTATTTATGTATTTATTTATTTTAATGATTGACCCAGGCATCTATACCCCAGTTTCCACCTGGGCTTAAGGCTTACACTGTGAGCACCAGGCAATGATTGGACTATTTGAGTTTGTATGGGGTCAAACGGTTGATCAAGATGCAAAATATTAGTCTTATTCAATTTATATTACATATAAAAAACCCACTCCAAGCAAAAAGTGAGAGTGGTGATGTAGGAATTCACATAACAAATTGAAAAAACTATGTCCCTGGTTTCACCTGCAACTTCAAAATTGCATCTTTGAATAGGATAGCGACATCAAAGCTGTAATGCACACAATAATGTACAGCATGGTACATTGCATGGCAGCATTTTCAAAATACAGGTCGTGATAAGTAACTGTAAATGTCAAGATGATTCAAATTGCCGTTTATATTACTGTGACCTGGGCTGGATTTTGATTAAGTGGCCTGGCCTAATTTTATAAGACCAGACATATCCCCCAGATTTATAAAGGAGCAGATGTCGTCCTGGACTTTACTTCCTCTCATAAGACCATCAGTAATTCTTTGCCAATGACCTGCAGAGGAATTCAAAGGAAGATACAAAAGACATCAACAGAGCTCCTGTGCTGGAATACAAGTTGTACAATACAAAGAGAATCAAGCAAGATTTAATACAAAGTCAAGAAGTATATATTTCACTAACTGAAACATGATTGGCTATATGTTCAAATTTGAAATATAAAAGGACTAATTTGAGAAGCCAGTTAGCATAAATCAATTTCAGCGATTAAGGTTGTAGGACTTTGTTGGGTCTAATATGGAGTCAAACCCTTGGGGCAACCCAGAAAGCGCTCACTTTTTCATTTTTACAATGAGTTACATATGGTTTAATGTAGCTTCCCTTAGTCCAACAGTTTTCTAATTTACATTAATTGTTTTATAGCGGTGAAGTGCTGTGAAATCCTGCTTCCTGTGAAACCTGCAGGATTAGATTTTGCAGGATTAGATTTTTTTTAGATTTTCAGGATGTTTTGTCAGTGCTGCTGCCAGTCTTCCGGAACTTTCCCAAGGCTCTGAAACTTTGCCCTTGTCTGCTATGACATGGCCAAGTTCTCCGTGCATAGCACCAGTCTGACTTGTGTTGCAACATAAGATACAAAATAATGTTGAGAGAAAATGTTAACAAATGTTAAAAAAAAGAAAACATTTAGCTCTCCCAATCTCTTGCACCACCCTCCTCAATTTTAATTTATTTTTACTGTTGGTGTTTTATATCTTTATGTCAAATACAGTTTGCCCTAAACACAATTTGACAAAAGCTTGTCTGTGAGGAATGGACTAACAAAGCATTTCATGAAATTTTTTCTTGTTGGAGATGCAAGGATGTAATGAAGCTGACAACACAATGCTCCAATGTCCTGAGATCAGTCTGAGACAACAAGATAAGACTTAATGCCCTGGAAAAGCAGGAGGTGTGCCCCCGAAGCCTTGGCGCTGACATTACTGAACTCATGAAACAAATTTTGCAGTGCCTAAATCAACAGCCAGTCATTCTGCCCCTTTGTCTTTGGTCAAGCTCATTAAACTCCATATGGTTTACATGAGTGTTAGGAGAAATGCAATTGTGCATTACAATGTTGCACAACATGTCTGCCCCCTCTTTGTTTCTGTGAGATTAAATGGTAAAACAGATGCTTTTTCACTTGAGGCATTCAGCTACAGAGGCACTAATTCTCAGAACACTGTGGTCTGGGGTAATATCTTGGCCATGCTTGTGCCAGGCTGTGGTTAGAAGGCCTGTGGGACAATGTATATTTAGTGTTTCCATTCTCCGTGGACAGAGTGATTCTCACTGCCTTGTTTCACATTTAATAGATTGTTGGCATATTTGGCACCCATGAGCTGCCAAGTAGCAGCAAAGACACCTGTGATCTGTGTTACTTTCTACATGCATCTGCTGGTGGCACACATTTCCAAGAGTCAATGCCAGTTCACGCCCTCCTGAATTAATGGAAGATGCTGAAATAATGAGATGGGTGAACAACCTAATTTTTTGGAGTGAAAAAAGGGGTCAAATTTTGTGAAGAATATTGAAATCTAAAACACGATTTGAAGAACCTGCAGTCTGGCAGGTTTGTTAGTGCTCTTAAAGTCAATCTTTCAGTGCTGAGAGAGGAAACAAAATTGGGTTGCTCTGGTCAAAGATACTGTCATCCATCAGGACCATGACTGACATCTGTCATTCTATTCGTAACTGTGAACAGTAAGGCAGGGTAATTTCTTTTTTCTCTTCATAATTATATCGGTATCAACTTATTGCACCTGCCACAATGATTTCTATGACATTGAACCATTGCACACCGACTGTTCTTTGTGGTGGTGGTTCAGCTTCTATTACAAACAATGCTTCTCCAAATGCTCACTCAGCAGCATGCAAGTACCAGCGGAAGCTGTTGAATACCCACACAAAGGCCAGAGGTATGTATTATTAGTCTTAGGATGTTTTGGCAAATCAAGAGGGAGCTTGTCTGTCAGGCAATCGTCCTGCCAAGTCTCCTGCCTTGCCTCCAGGTAAACCTGGGAAATATATCAACACCTGTCAAAGAAGGAGTGGTGAACATCACACACGTACATGCAGCCCGTGTTGTTTCTGGCACAGGATCTGTTTACGTGGACAACGATTTGGGTGTGAGTGAGGATCAAGCCCTCCAGTTGTTAAAACAAACGTTATTCAAATCATTCAAAATTCAGACAAGCACAGTAGCCTACTCCCTAACCTGCAATGCAATCTTAATAGTGTCACACAGACAATGCTCTTCATGAGGGTTGTATAGACATAATACTCATTATACTTTTGAAAATGAGAGCAGTTCATAATTGTGTCTGTGTGTGCATATTTTCATATTTGATTTTGTTTATGGATCAGTGATTACATGTATATGTGCTCTTGTGTGTGTATTTGTGTTTGTGCATATATGTGTGAGTGTGTGCATCTACCTCGTGCCTCTGTATATGTGCACATGCGTTTCTTTGTGACTGAATAATCAGTGTCACAACCACATCCGCCATAAAACTAGCGCACATGTCAGTGCAAACCTCTTTCCCACAAAGCTCAGAACATGGGCTGTCCTTCTGTGGTACAACATGGCTATTTTAAATGAGGCATAACTCAGTGACCGAGTCTCATTTTGGGTTATAATCCACTTGAAAGCACAAGCAGCCATAAAGGGTTGAAAACTGACAATAGTCCCATCCTCATTCACAAAGTATGCTCCGACATGATTTCTTCTCTGTTTACACTACGGTTTTTGGTGGAAATGATCTTTCAGTACCATGACAAAACCTGGTGGTGTCCAAGAAAGAACTAAAAAAGAACTTTTTAAAGGCAATCCAGTTCAAGTGTGGTCCATACATTAAGCATGGCTTGTTGCCTTAAAATGGACTCAGGACCTGGTTTGAAAATTCAGCTTAAATGAGGAGAAAGAAAATGGCATAACACTCAGTCATTTCAGTCATCATTGCTCTTTAGTAATCGAAACACAACAATTTATTAAATAGAATAACATAATTTCTTTGGATCCTATAAATTGTCTTTTAAATTGTGGATTTTGTTGTGTCTCCAAAAGGTACACAACAAAATACACAATCGAAAGAATTTTCTGAAACAACAGCAGAGGCCCTGGAAAGAGCATATTTTAATAAATACATAATTTTGGAGACTAAGCCATGAAGTTAAGTGTTAGATATTTTGTAGTCTGACCTTACCCAGTTCACCCTTGTTCCAGGAACAGAAATTAAAAACAAACATTAAAAGACCGGTCATAATAAAATATAAACATAGCTCTTGACATTACAAATATATGAGGATTATCATGCAGTATTTACAGAAAGCAGCATGGCAGTGGAAGAACTCACTGGTAAAAAAAAAACTTTTTTGCAGTTCAGCAATTTAAACACAATAGTACTGTACAACAATAAACATACAAGTCAAAGCAGCATATTTAATTTTTCTCATTCTAAAGTGAGGATTTCAGACTGCAACAGTGAGCCCATGTTACTGCCACTAACTGTTGTGCTAACTGTTTTAAGATGGTTGCTTGTTGCAGTGATATAATCTTTGCCCAAATTCTTTCCTCAGCTCATCAGAAAGTGAGAGGAAATGAAGGCTGGGTACTTCCTGTGGGAATTCACATGTCTCTTTCCCTACAACAATATATGCATAAAATAACATATGTTTCCCTACAACATTCACTCCATCTTACCTTCCAAGTGGAAAATAGCATTATCTCTGTCTTTATTATCCACACAAACACATTGCTGCCAGAACATGTTCCTCATTTTTTATAGCTCATACTGGAAATCAGTTGTTTAACTCACATGCTAAAAAAGTATAACAGAAAGTGTCATTGTTCTGATGGAGCATTAAAAGTAATAAAATGTGACATTAGTGAACAAACTACACCAATGCCCTCAGGCCAAAAAGCTTTTCAAAGTGTCCTCCAAACTCACTCCAAAACACACATGAGCTGCAGGTCTGCAAAAGCCAAAAAGACTTAGCTGGATTTGTGTCTGTCACTTACGCAATTGGGTGACTGACAGCAGTTGAGCTGAATAGACAGAAATGCCATATGTGCATGTGCACAGTCAAATCTGCCACGCTAGCGCATGCACACACACACACATGTATGCACACACGTGCATGTGCACACATGCAAATTCAATCACACAGACACATACACAAACACATATGAACACACAGCCTGTAAAGTGTGATTGAGTAACTGTGGGGACACAAGTTTTACATGCACAGAGTTGTATTTTCTTTCATCGATGTTCTGATGGAACAACAGAAAATTAATAACATTCAATAATTATCAAGTTCACTATTTTTGTGCCTCATGCCCATGCATTCCTTATTATCATTGTTCAACCATGGTGATCACATCCCTGCTATGGAATGGGCGACTGTATTTTTCGGAGCTTTGTTTTCATTTAGAATTTTTTTTAGTTTTGTTCATTTCCTTTAAATCCTGAAAGTCTGTTGCCCAAAGAAAGACATTCTGAGCCAGCAATATAGACTTGTAATGAAAAAAATGATGAAACCGATCAGTCAGATAAGATTAGAGTGTATTTCATGGTGTTTCATGAAAGTGTCTTGTATAATGTCCAAGTATGATTTGGATGGAGTATGCAATTTGGTGAATGGTGCAGTAAGGTGTTTGGTTGGATGAAGAGATATGAGCATGACTATGCTATAAGTGATTTCTGGGGAACAGAATGCTGAGTTAGCAGATCATAAAGTAAAATACTTACATCTCCAAATGACCAATAAACATCAGCTAAAAGGAAGACATACGAGCTCAAAATTCATTTATTGTGGACACGAAGCAAGAATCGAACACGCTGGCTGTGACTTCTTGGCTGGCCTTGCTGTGACTTTAGTGATAAAACATTATTATCAAGATAATGAATCTCAGCTTGCTGAGAGCAACAAAGAAGAGACAAAATGTAGAACAAAATGAATCCTCAGGCATATCAAGTTTAACATCAGTTTAACTGATACAGACTCAAACTCACATCAAGAACATGGATCAGTGCCTCTTTGCTGATCCAAGCTTTTTGAGTGGTTCAGTTGGGGAAGGAAACATCGAAAGAAGCGCCCTCAACAAAGAAATGGCTCATCCAGCTGTAAAAACAACATGGACACATCATGCACATTGTTGCTGTTTTTGTTTGGCAATTTAACTGTGACATTAAGTGTTGTGTAATTGAAAAGTAAGCAATAAAGCAAAAACTACTTTTGTGCAGTGCCCGAGATAGTTTAATCATGGAAAAACTATGCTGTGGGTGAATGACAGTGTATGTGTGTATGAGTGTAGTGTGTATATCCCTGAAATGACATGAATCTTAATGTCACCTTGGGAAATTGTACATAATCTTGAGCAACTTGAAAAATTGGCCTGAATGTTACATTCAGAGAGAGGTTGTGGGATCACCAAAAACAAATGTGTCTCCTTCTAGGGATATTGAATGTGCACAGCAAAATGAAAGAGTGAAATAAAAACCGTTTTTAGCTAGCTAGCTAGCTAATGAATTCATAACTCAAACATATATAATCATGCATGACATACAATGATAACTATTTTTGTGTGCTTTGAAAAATATTTAGGTGGAGAGTCATTTATATATAAATCCCGAAATACATCTGGCTCAACATGAATTTGCAGGTTTTAAAGAGGGTGTGGGTTTTGCTCTTTGTAAATGTAGGCATTATGAATGTACGCCAGATGACAATTTTTTAAACAAAAGAACAATAGTGACATCTGAGACAGTGTTTTGATATTGAGAGGGCAAGTTTTTGTAATGATCAAATTAAAAACAACATATGAGAGCAAAAGAAAAAGTACATTGATTGATTTTCCTCACTATGGAGATCAAAAATCTACAGACAAAGTTGATTATCAAGACAAGGCAAGTGACATTTACTTGAATTAAGTCAAAGGATCTTCCTTAGAAAGTAAATAATCAATTATTAGTAAAAACAAGACCAACTAGATTTTGAATCTAAATATAACATTATTACACTTGGTTAGATCTGCAGTTTTTGCAGTGTGTTTCTGGTTATAGTCATTACAGTTGTATGAATATGAACACAGAGGAGAGGGATAAGGATGGACAATAGCATTCATAAATTCATCATGTTTGAGCCAAACTTTAGGTTCTCAAGAATTTAAATTCTCACACAGGTGAAGGACTTTGTGCGTGGCATAAGGTAGTTTTACTTTACACTGTTGTGTAGACACTGTCCATTTTTCTGGTTGGCTGGATGCTGGAGCGATTTTGATTACCTTGCTGAAGAGTAAAACATCAGTGTGCCTCTTGAAATATTGCATTACATTCATCTGGCAGACTCTCTCATCCACAGTGATCTACAATGTGAAATAGCATTCTCAACACTACGAACCTCGCTCTGCAGCCATTCAATTGCACATGCTTTTTTGCTTATTATAATAAGTAATATGATATGTTTTCAAGACACCTTTGAAAGTTTGAGGGACTTGGGCATGTGCTTGTGCTTACTGCATCACTCAGAGCATCTGGGATTTGAGATTAAAGTGTGTAACTAAAAGATGTCCTCAGCTTTTCCAATTGTGCTCCCTTATTTTTTTGGAAATATTCTCTGCTATTTGTATTCAGAATGACTTGGCACCGTGGAGCACATCTGTGGCCCATTTCAAGCGTGCCTGGATGTCTCTGTGTCGACTGGACTTCATATGGGCATATTCTGTGTGCTTTTGATAAAAGATGCTGACCTGTTTCCTCAGTTAGATGAATAGTACATGTATCTAGGCCACTCAATGTACATGAAGTACTGCAGCAGGTGGCCATTTCTCTACGTGTGCATGCTACAGACATTGTACTTCATGATGCACAGGATGATGATCTTGTGTCTTTAATGTATATTATAACACCAATACTATAATACTATTGTGTCTTTTATATACAACTCTTCATATGAATGCTTCTTGCCAGCTGGTTCGGGCTCCATGCATTCTCACTTGTGAGTGCATGTGCACAGGAAAATGGACCACATGTGGCTTGAAGAACCCAATGATGCACACATGTAGAGAATATGTCATTTCTTCCGCTGGGTGAATAGGGTGTGTCTATAGCATGTAGAGAGGAAGAACCAAATGGCAACAGATATCAATAGACAGACCTTGAGAGAGTAATTAGCCAACTGATTGTCACCATATTGGAACAGGAAATGAGTGTATAAGCTATGAACTTATTTCTGGTTGACAGAACAATGGAGAGAAAAGTTTATTCTCTATCAATTTTCTCTCAGCACCCACTATCAAGAGAATACATTCAAAATTAAGCGACAAAGCAGAAAGAGAAATAGTTAAAAAGGGGAAAAACAGAAGAACCAGTTATTTAAAAAACATTTATTCAATGAGCACCAGTCAGTGTGTCCACACTTGTATTTTCTATGGATTTCTGTTATATCCTCTTTTCATGAAACACCACATCTCTTCATGACTGTCAAATTAAAGTCAAATTTGCGTTGTTAAAATTAAAATACTGTATATCAAATACTTTTAACTGAATTTCTTTAAAAAAAAAAAAAAACACAAACACATTTACAGTCATCATTTTTACAATCCAAAACAAACTGGACATCTACTAGAAAAACTTGGCAGACTGTTTATCTAAATCAATCAAAAAGAGATGTCGTACAAAAATATTTTTGAAGAGAGCCACTTTGAACAACTGTATCTATATCTTAATTTAATTACATAATGAACCTATGTGTCTCTAGATTTTTTAAGATTATGTGCTGTCTCTGTATAAATAAAAACATGAAACTGAAATTACTAAGGGAAAAAATAGTTGGTAGCAACAGAAACATAAAAATCTTTACAGACAAAAAAGCCTTCATGGTATGGACCGGCAAGTACTAAACCATAGCAGTGCATCTAAATGACTTCAACTCACCAGGAAACAATGGATGCTTCCTTTACTGTCTGTTCCTTTTAAACAGCGTCTTTTTTCCAACTGTAAACTTTTCTTGTTTAGTTGATTTTAGTCCATTCCTGAAAATGATCAATTATTGGAAACCACCAATAATTCTTAATTTTGATCTGCTGGTCCCACATCAATAAAGAGTAGAAGACCATTAGGTGATATTATTGGGGCTGAAACCTGATTGGACAGAAGCCAGTTTGGAGCAGAGGCCTGATTGGCCAGACTATTTCATTCTCAAGATTACTATTGCATTCCATTGGCTAAGATTCATATAACTGTTCACTCTGAGGTATCAGTTCTTTGGCATTCTTTCAGTCAAGTGGACAGTGTGGGCTGAACAATGATGACAAAAAGCAATTTACATATATTTACATCTTTTCATAGTTAGAAATGTAATAAACATAAAACACAAAATTGATAGAAAAGACGGAGGACACAGTTTTTGACAATGGGGAGAGTTTCTCTATGAGACAGTGATCAGGGGAGGTGGGTAGGCCAGGTGCTGTGGGGTGTGTGGGATCTTGCAGGAGGGACAGGTGGAATGTGTGTGTGTCTATGTGTGTGTGTGTGTGTGTGTGTAGGGGAGGCAGAGGGAAAGGTTAGCTCCTCCTCCGTGGATCTGGCACGTAGCCGTTCTCGATGCACAGCACGATGAAATGGTTGGAGCAGCTGCGGGCGTGCTGGCCCAGGATCCGCCCGCTCTGCAGGTGCGAGGCCTGGCCTGTCACCGCCATGTCTCCCGCTCGCCACGCCTCGCAGTAGCTGGACGTCATACGGATCCCCACGGGGCTGGAGCCATGCCACACCATCTTCTGGGGCCTGTGGTGACACACGTATGTACACACACAGACACACAGACAAACACACACACAGACACATGCACACACACATATACACACATACATAAGATTTAACAACTAGTGATGAAAGAGAGAGGTTTCTAGAAGCACATAATGGGCTGCAGGCCATTGTTGCCACTTTCTTTGAACCAGTCAAATGGCTTTACATTGTACAGCAAAACCAAATTATTTGCTCCAGATGGTGTATGACTGGTAGCATTAGGATACTCTCTCCATTTGGTTTCTTGAAGCTTCATGCAGCTACTCATTGGTTAATTCAGAAATGAAATCATACTGAGTTAAGGTATTGAGATTTTGTGAAATTTGCAACCTATGAATATAGTTTTGTTTTTTCATTCCACTTTCGAAAACTGTTACTCCAACAATGCCCCTGCAGTCATTCAACTTCCTTTTCACCTTGATTCCACAACAGTGAAGTGCACACCTTCCTGCTATTGTTGCCCAGGCAACAGCCCATTTGCACTCTTTTGGCCAAGCTGCCCCCGGAAGGATTTTGATATCTGGGATTAGCCATTATTAGCACTAATAGAGCACTGTTAGAGCCACTGTCCCTCCAAACGTCTGTGCACTTCACTGTTCCACAGTTACATTTCATGCATCTCTTTAGCTTCCATTCACGTTTCAGAGTTACTGGATAAGCTGTAGAGCTGGCTGGCTGGAACGGTCCACTTGACAATCTCTTCTCCGAGAACTTAACGATCCATGAAAAACAGGACACTCGCTCTTCAGACCGCAATTGCTAAGTGCGTGTCAATGAATCATTTTCTGTGGCCTACTAGGAGCTATACCAACTGCTTGGTGATGTATAAATAGACACGAACATCGCGGCAGCAAGGACGACAGCGGCTGTGGTCGTCTAGAGGAGCGCAGGCCCGCGGCACTGGGCAAGCTGCGAACCCACAGACCCTGTTTTTGGGATTACATGGAGAAGATACCGACCTCCCACCACTGACGGTGATAATTGTAGCTAAAATTTACGGCCGGCTATTTCCTGTTTACCCCCCTTGCTCCAAATATAGCCACGTTTCTCTGTTTACTATACTGTAATTTTAGAGCATCATATTATTCTGTGTACATACTGTCTTTGCTTGCTTTTTAATACGACCCACTTGTACGACCCATTTGTAAGGATATTAGAGAGTATCTGAAATGTGGGTATATATGGGGGTCTGTGTGTGTGTTTGTCCAAGGTGGCTATGTAACAGGACACATTTCCATATCAAAAACTATCATTTCTTCTTCTTCTACTTCTTCATCGTCTATGTATCACAAGTTTTTCTGTCTTGTACTTTAAGAGTATGGTAATCTTCAGTTAAAAAAAATAATAACTAAATAATAAAATACTCACGCACCTGTTCTTAGTATAGCTACATGCCCGTACTAATGCGCTGGACGGTGCCAACCCAGATTAATGGTGGGCACTGCCACAATGGGGATAGGCATAAAATTATGATTAGTTGGGCATTCAAAAGTAGATTAAAAAATGATTAAAATGCAGTGGTTATGTAGAATGATGTAAAAAAATACATTGTAAGACTATTGTAATGTAGATGGAACATTTCATGGCTGGCACAGTAAGCTTTGCCTTGCACTGTGGCTCATTGTGTCTTGGGGAGGTCTGCCCTGCCCCACCCTAAGCCACCCACTCACCAAGAGGGGTCTGTCATCACATTCCGCCCATCGAAGGAGTATATGGGCACCTCAGGGTCAAAGACACCCCCATTCCCTGAAAAGATGGACATCCAACTGTTGAAGAGCACCTCCCCCTGAGAAAAGAGATGAGATGACAAAAGCAGGCAGGATGAGAGCGGAAAAGAGTGGAGAATGAGAAACTGAGGACATGAGTGAAACCAAATTTTCAACATTATCCAATATCCAAAACAATATGCATAGCAAATAAAAGTATCAGGATTGACAACATCACACATTTCCATCATTTTTTTAACCTTAAATCCACTATTACTCTACAATATTTTTTCATGCAGCTATAACATATTTGAATAAGCATTGTCTACTATGTGTTTTCTTCCATGATAAGAGAAAAAGAAAAAAATCCAGTACTCTTGTAAGCTATATGTTTCACAGTTTCTCTGTGGTGCTCATTTTGAAATGTGAGCAGATGCGATTGCACTGCGAGAGGACTGCTTGTACCATCTTACCCTGAGGTTAACGACAGGCATATTGAAGCGGTCGCTCTTTTTGACGATGGTTGCCAGGTCTTGCAGGTGAGAGGACAGGAAGGCCCTGTACGTGGTCACCATCCCCATGGCTCTGGCCTGCTGGTAGCAGAGGAAGTCTGCGCCACGGATCCCCCTCATGTCACCCGCAAAGGGGGCGTTCAGGGCCACCAGGCGGAGCTAGAGAGCAGAGTGGGTGGGACAGGGGCAACCCATTTCCCATTAACATCCCCCACCAACCCTTCCAAAACCAAAATTATCCACACACACACACACAGACAGACACAAAGTTTGATTCTGGTGTAAACATGTTTTGAAACCAGGAAAGGGGTCATTAGATGAGTTGTGAGGGAAGAACTTGATGGTCCACCTTTGCAATAAAGTGTTAATGTTTTCCATTCCTGTGAATCAGAGGGGACCATAAACACAAAGGGAATGCACTGTCCCAGCCCTCTGGCTTTACATGTACCCAAAACCTTGTCACAGACACGGCCTGCCAAAGCCTATTTAAGATAGAAAACACCAGAGCGGCAATTTTAGTCTAAAAGCGGGAGGCTCCACCGCAGTGAAATCACATTTGGACTCGCTTTCGGCTCAGGGCCGGGATGTGGCCAGACCCATGTTTTGAAACTATTTTTCATCAAAACATTGCAAAGGTAAAATTACATGCTTTTCATATCTCATTATAATGTAGAGGAAACCAGGGCCCAGCATTACAACATGTAGGAAATTTCCAGCTCAATAGAGTTACAAGCAGAGCAGCAAGTTTTAAAGATGACAGGGAACATTCTTACCCCGGGATCTGAATTAACCGTCTGTGGCAGGATACTGTGGCCAGGTAACAAACTCTGTAGAGCCTAAGGCAGAACGTAGTTGCGCATTACTTGTACAGAACAGGGCATCAGACATGGAAATCCAGCCAAGTGTGGTCAAGGCCAAGAATCCCCTTACCAAGGCTTATGTCATTTTGCAACAGTTGTCCAAGAACGTTACCAGAACAATTCCAACAATCTTACATCACATTTATTGGACCCATTCTGATGATTAAAATGGAAATTCAATTAAGATGTTGATGTATAAGTACATGCTTTTTAGGCAGTATCAAATTTTGGCTTGGATTAAAAACTCTGTGAAACTATATGCTTCTTCTGGCTCTAGGGAGAACAGACATGCCAGACATCACTGTAGCAGAGCAAACTTGCAGAGCCTTTGACCATGTTGGCTGGTGCAGAAAAGCTGCTTCCCCTCATTCTTAGCAGACATAAGATAGAGAGCAGCTCTCCTCATTTTATATAGTAAGGAACCAGTGCTGGTGCTCAAATGTCGACCATTTAACCTAATCTTATCCAAATCCCCAGCCACAGTAAATAAATTAGAGGCAAAACATAGCTAAGTTTCTCTGTATGAGGGCATTAACAGTGAATACTGAGTGAGTGAGTAGTTGAGTGAGTGAGGTCACACATGCCTGTGCCTTCACCTGTACCTGCACCCTTACCTGAGATGGTGGTCTGAACCTGGTGCGCTCAGGTACCCTGCCCAGGACCTGAGAATTGGAGGAAGAAGGGCTATCCGAAGGGATGGGGACCAGTTCACCAAGCTGAGGGGACAGAGAGCATGGACATCACTGTGCGAGCAGAGACCTCATCTAGCATGGCTTCAGTCTCCATATCCAATAACCATTTCAACTGCTGCAACCCCTGCTTACCACCAAATTTAAGTCAGCCCTCTAATTGGTATGAGCACTAGTTTATTTGTGTTGTTGCTCAATTTTTTTCCTCAACATCCCAATTTGCTGCATGATTGCTCCAAGCAGTTCAGACTAAATATGCATTTCTGCACATTTACAAACGTATGCATTGCCCAAAAGGCACGTATAGTGTTGGGCGAAAGTAAAATATTCAGCTGTGATTTACAATTTGTGGGAAACTTCAGGCTGAGGGAATTATCTAAATTATCCTGACAATTAAAACCAGAGGTTGGAGCGCAAACCAAAATCCATGTGGCACCCTGTCCCCATGTGTCAGTTTGGCAGGGGAGACGTGATTCAGTAGACTGTCAGCAGCCGAAGTGTGAGCGGTTACACGAGTACGGGACTGTCCGAGCACCTGGATTTTTCTCCAGCCCTCTCGTACTCTGACGTAGAGCTCGCCCCTGTCCAGTATGTAGCCCATGGTTCCCTCGGCAACCCGATACGTCTCCCTCAGTAACGTGTCCACGTTTAAGTATGTGGTCACCTGCAGAAGGCACAGTGCAGAGTTACACACTGACACACATAGGCAAAAATACAATCCACAGCTCTGATAATAGGAATATGCCCTCTGTATATTACTGAATGAATGAATGTCACATTATTGGAAAACAGAAAAAGTACTTTATAAGGAAAGTATGTCAATGCTGATAGATTATAGTTAGTGTTTAATGGACTAGTGATAACTCCTCAGCAAATGTCAGGCTTAATGGTAGAAGGAGAAGTGAAAACTTCTGTCAAGTAGAGAAAATAATGTTGGAAGCACAAGCAAAAGCCTTCTTCAAATGAGAGGTTTAATGTTACAGAATGAAACTTAATGTTAGAGGGACTAATGAAACGAGAGGCTTAATGTTGAAGACTTAATGTTAATGTTGAGCTGCTCTTGGTGGTCCCCACTCACTGGGTTTCCGGTTCCAGGAGATCCAGGCAGTCCAGGTGGGCCCGGAGGACCAGGGAGGGCAACAGCTGAAATGATATGATCAACATCCACACTGAGCTTGGTCTCATATGCAGATATACTACAGCATTCTCAAACAGTGCTGATGTTCTGCTGTGTTGAAACACACAAAGCTGACCTAGCCTTGGCAACCATTTAATACACCACTAGTAGTCTGAAGCCAGGTATGACAGTTAAAGGTATGGTTTTTGACAGAAATTGAAGAAACACAGAGCTTCTCACTTGAGCCATAGAGGGGGGGTGGCCCTGGAGGTCCCGGAGGTCCAGGGGGGCCCCTGGGCCCTGGTCTCCCATGCCCTGAGGGTCCGGGTGGCCCCGGTAACCCTGGTTCACCTTGAGGGCCGACAATGGATTCCCCTTTGGGCCCCTAAAACAAGAAACACTTTCTCACACAAACACATTTAAACTTAAAGCACATGACTGAATGAATTGAAAAAATGTATACTGTTTACTTGTATGTTTTTTTTAATATTCAGGCACTATGGTATATCAGGAGTGTACATCAAGATCTTCAAGTCAAGAGATATTTGTAAGAAGAACTAATCTTTCCCTGTTAATGCCATAGTTTCAAAGCATGATCTGGCTGTATGAATGTCACTCCTGACTTGAAGACATTCATAGAGCTAAAAATGCCTTTTCAACAGTGCATGCCAAGGTCTCCAATTAAAGACGACATTTGTGGAAAAACTGATCTTACCCTGTAAATGCCTGAGTTTCAAAACATTTTCTGGCCCTACAAAGCAGCATGGTTCAGAGTGATATTCAGCAGAACACTGTCATTTTCAAGACATAAATGGCTTATTGTCCTCTTATTGTTCTCCCTAAGAGTACGGTCTCATTTATCCCCAAATCAAACTTTGCCAAACGCTTCATTTCAAAATCCCTGATTGCTCACATAAGCTAAATCCTCATCAAAACATTTTTATGGGGAGAACTATAGAACAATCCAATCAATTTGAACTGAACCAAAACCAAGCAAAACATCTTTTAGTCACAAGACACCACATCAAGAGCGATCATAGTTGACCAAAAGGCCTTTCTCAATCCAGAATAAACAGGATTAAACGGGGCTTTCAAGTGTTCATATTGTATTCCCCGTGATACAAGTAAATGTGAGAGGGATCTCTCTCATAATTTGTTTAAGATGGAGGGGATGAGTGACAGAAAGCACCCGGGGAGGGGTGGGGTTCGTGGAGGGTGGGGGGTGCACTGATGGAAAACACGACTCACCACCAAGCCTGATCTGCCAGGCGGCCCGGGTGGACCAATTGCGCCCGTCTCACCCCTCTCACCCTTTTCTCCTTTGTATCCTTCGTTCCCTTTCTCCCCCTAATAGAGAGAGGGAGGGGGAGACAGTATAAGTGGGAGAGAGAAAAGAGAAGGACATAGAATAATATTACATAGTCAGAAATTAACTGCTTCCATAGCTGCCCAACTGACTGCAGTCACATCACTCAGTGCTCTAACTATCCTACACTCAGCTCAGACGCCACAGTTTGGTTCTATAAGCGACCATTTGCAGAGTAGTTTAGACTAACCACAAATCCTTCGGGGATGGCAGAGCCTGTGGAGGAAAGAGACACATTTTTTCCATTAGAATCAGGCTGACAAGCCAATCACAACAAAACAAACACAAAAACTCTCTAATTCTCACTTAACCAATATGTAATGTAAGCATGAATTCATGTATGATATTTATGCATTTATGCACATATGCACTCCTGTCTTTGATGCAACTATACCATGCACAGAGGATGTGAGGAGATGCCAAAAGCATTCAGTTTAAAGGTCTGTGCAGTGTAAAGATGTGTAATGTAAATGTGTAAAGTAAATGCAGGTGCTCTACAGTAATAGGTACTGCGTCATCATACTGTAATTTGGTACTAGTACATACAGTACCTGATGTTCCTGGTTGCCCAGGCAACCCCATGTCTCCCTTCTCTCCTTTGAGTCCCACAGAGCCTCTCTGAGCTCCACTGCTTTCTACAGGTAGGAGGAAAGAGGTAAGAGTGAGCTAAAAACAAAGCGGGCCAAAAAAATCTGAATATGCTCTATCAAAATATTCTGTTCTATAATAAGGGCTGAGAGACGCTTAATTTTTCTTGACTGTTGCAACTCCACCTTGATCCTGCAAGGCTGCAATTTGTGTAGGGTTCTCTTCAAACTACACACATAACGACTTGATCCAACTCATCAGGGCCTTCAATTAACCACTTTCCACATCCAGGTCTGAAGTGTGAGTGGTTTAAGATGAATTTGAACTCTACCCAATGGGACCTGAACTGAAGAGCTACATTATAGAATAGTTAAATACCATTATATTATACTTCTATATTATAAATCATTGTAGTGCCAAAAGCCCTCTCAAATGCAGCAAATACTACTGAATCTCACAAAGTAGAAAGGGGAACTGACCTTGCGCTGATTCTCTGTAAGCAGTCACCTGCACAAGACAAATCAACAAATCAACAAAATCAACACAGCTCCCGCAATGCCATAAGGCACTTCCTGCAAACAGCAGGACCGTATGAATTGAGCTTCCCAAGAACCTACCATCAGAAAAATGTAAAGAAGTATTTTCTTTAAAAAAATAACAGAAGTAAGATTTGTGGAGAAATTACACACAAATGAATTAATCTTAAGGGAGGTTAGATGATAAAGATATCCACATGTTACGTTGGAATATAAAATGGAACTTTCAGCACTTTAGTTGGTTTCTGCAATGCATTTAGATTTACATTCTTGTAGCAGCGATGTAGTTCACAATGCACTGGCACAGTTAGTGCTTTTACATGGAACAACCCACAAAGAATGTACATATACAACCAAGTTAAGTCATATGCACACAACAGAGTACTTAGACTTTTGAAGTGAAAACTGTCATGTTGTTGCAAGATGGCCCCTAAAAACATCTAGAAATCCTACAAAAGTTACAGAAATAAAACACAAGATTCTAAATTAATTATTCATGTGTTCCCAGCATTTAGTTAGTGCCAGAACTTTGCTCTTGAACCTATGAAATGTTGTTTGTCTGAGCTCAATCACTTCTGTGTTCAGGATATCAGCATGCTATTGCAATGTACTGTAGGCTACATATTTAAATAACTAAGTCTATCCCATTTACATTCATTGTATTTTTAAATATGTATGATGTTATTTGCAGTGAAAGCATGTTACATGGTGAAACATTATGTTCATGATTTACACTTCTGTGGTGTCTTGAGCTCTGTGGTGTCTTGGTCCCCTCAAACATCAGGCAGAAGCCATTCATTTGAGCTCAAGGACGTTGTGATCAACACATTAAGCACCGGCTGCAAGGTACTGTAGGACAGTGGCGCCGTTATTTATTACTAAGTAGCCTGACAGACACTAAACCAGAAGAGGTTTTTAGGGGACATCCTGCTTTCCTGACGTAAGCCTTCACCACGCAGTAATAACCAACAGAGCACCAAAACTGGATGAAGGACACCCCATGCTGCATGCTAGTATGGGCACTTCAGCCAAGCCCAGTCTGGGGTTAAGGCCCATTGAAGCAAAAAAGCACATTTTGACCTCAGATTTACACCAAGATAGCTTTAAGCAGGACCTACTGTATGTTCAGCTGTACAATACAATCTCTGGAGGCCGTATCAAAATCCTCCATAATCTCGGCGTTGTGGACTGTAGAAGTTGTAGAAATTTTGGTTAGCTAGTTTTACTTCATTTTATTTGGCTACACATTCTGTATCTTTAACAATATATTATTACAATATATCATAATTTCTATATATTTTATTTGTGAGTTTAAAGTGAATGCAGCCAGAATGAAATAAGCTGCTTATATGCTTTTCCCAAAACCCTTCACAGAGAGATGTAACTGTACAGCATGACATGTCAGTATTATGTTGTGGACCACACAGAAGGACAGAGACAGGATAGCGTAGCTGTAGAGAGGAGGGGACAGAGGAGAGCGGATTCTGTCAGGGGGAGGTGCCAGCACAGGTGGGAGTCAGACACAGGCCACGCCCAGGAACCAGCTTGTTCATATAAGCTCTCATCCACTTACTGGTGTTTTGCAGTGTGGTCTGGGAGGGACTGGAAAGACTGTCTTTGAAATTTAGAAGGAGAACGGTTCAGTGAGCATAGAGTGCTTCAAAAAACAGAAACAAACGGACTATTTTCAGTAAGAGAGGTTGAGTGCATCGATTCGGGGTGGGGGAGGGAGGGCGTGGGGTGTAGCGGGGGAGGTGATTACATAGACTTACCCCATTGAGACCAATGACTGGTCCAGGGGGTCCGGGTGGTCCAGGGGGGCCAGGGCGACCCTATGAAAACACAGGAGGATGTGAGAGCTTGTGGCATAGTAACTAGCAGCTAGTGCCCAAATCACTGTCATCTCAGCTTTAACTTCACTTGTGCTATTATGAACATGCTCAGCTCAGGTGGTGACAATATGCAGGCGAGAGATTGGCATCTTATATTCATCTCATTAACACATCCCTTGAAAATGATCTGCCCTAAGCTTAGTAATGGAGATACATAAACGATACCCCTTCTTATATCAGACTAAGTGTATACAGTTAGTGCTGTGGTATGTGAGGTAAAGCTGCTAATATTCACCCACAGTTGCAACATTGCTGGAAAACACACAATTGTTTGACCACACTCAGTGGTAACAGGGAACAGTGAATTTGCACCAAGCTACCACAAAAAATTTTCATCTTTATCACATATTATGGAGTTTTCTGGATGCATATATGGCTGTATAACAATGTATCGCATAGACACGTTTTTATCAACTATTACTTAGTTATGTTGTCAGGTGTCTTGGAAATTCATAACATGTCTGTTCATTGTGAATGTTTGTATTCTGCAGCAAAACTGTTAGAAGCCACAACTGTTCCCTACCAAAAAGCTCATTTGACTCGAATAATGCTCAGATATTTAGTCTATACACCAATCCACCTTTCATAGCTCAGCTATGAAAAGTGAATGATTGCTTGTTCATTTGCATAATTATTGTTGTGATAAAATTAAAACTGGCTTCCCAGTGACATAAATGTTCTGCCAACTTTTGGCTAATTTTGGTTTGTGGAAAACATCTTAATATACACTGCAGGCTAAGAAATTAATTTTGAGTTCATGGTTAGCGCTTTATGAGTTTGCTTACATTTTTAAAGGGAGTAATTTTGAATTCAGGGTTCTTCCTTTGACTGCTCAAGTAAGCAAAGCTTTTTTAATCTCATAAATCGAAAATATATATTGGTCCCTGCAACATCAATGACAGAGAATGCCATAGACCGCTGTTATAAGGTCATCATTAAACAAATATCAACTGAGAGCTCCTACATCACACCATAAATCTAAACCTAATCTAAATCTACAAACTTTCACTTGAGCGCATGGTAAAATTTTGACTTTTAGTTCAAAAATCAGGTTAAACTCACCGGTGGACCAGAAGATTCACCTTTATCACCTTTCCTTCCCATCATGCCTGGACGACCCTGAGGTATAACAAATCCCACACCGTTAAACTCAGAACAACAGCAAGGAGCAGTGACACTCATACTTTCTGTGTGTTACTAAAACAATTTCAGCAATATTTATCTTACATCACAGTTATACTCACTGTATGAAGCTGCATTACTGAATTTTAAGATTATGAGTGTGCTTTAAATGTTCAAACTACATTTTTAATATGGTATCCCTCTCTGTCCTTCTATGTGGTTTTTGTTTTAATCTTTTTTTGAAAGCTCTTTGAGCACAAATGTATGAAAACTGCTTTGTACATAAATACATAAAATTAGTCCACCATAACCAATTTTAGTTTTTAATCATTGAAAAATAATATTTTAAACAAGAAATGAAAATCCAGTCGGGAGAAGTGTTTTATCCTCATTGGTATACTTTTTAAAATAATTGGAAGCCTTTTTCAGTGTACACTAAGGATAGAGGATACTCTGAAGAGCAGAGATGAACAGGCTGCAAAGATAAGTTATTTATCTTTAAAGTAATATTTTTTCAGAAAGTAGCCATCTGATATTTGATCAGTGCAACTTCAAAACACAAGCAAATAACTTCATTAGGTGCACACTGGTTTTTTTTCTGTTTCTGTGTGTTCAGTGTTTATACCTTGGAATTTGAAAATACTGACAGCAATTCCAACATTGAAAGCATTCAATTGCTTTGCAGATTCCCATTGGAAGAGATATTGCTGTATATGACTTACTCTTCAACACATGTATAAAGGTGGACTCATTACTGGGGTAAAAACATGCTCACCCCAATTCAAACCCCACTGCATTTGACCTTCAGGTGAGTCACTGTCAGTAGCAAAAATCATTGCAATGTGACAATGACAGCTGAAATAATTCATATTTCATCAGTCTAATTGGAGAAAATGAAGAGAAAAATATACACATACCGGGCGACCGGGGAAACCGTATTCTCCTTTAGGTCCATGTGGCCCAATTGGTCCCTGTCAATCAATACAATTACTTTTGAGTGAGATATTTATTGTGTCTCTCTTCTCATTTGAAGTGTGTACTGTGAGACCAGAAAAAGGCAGACACCAGCAATGCCGTGAACAATGTAGCTTCTCCTGAAGCAGCTGAAACCGCCAGGCACAGAGGAGGGCATGATATTATTGACACAACAGAAGGAAAAGCAAGACACAAAAATGCCTGTCCAGGAAATGCCAGATCAAAAGAGATATGGACAGACTGCTACAGACACTTGGTAGTGGATAAAAATATCTTACCATGAGTCCAGCTGGTCCAGGGAGCCCACGTTCACCCTGCACAACACAAAACAGGAAATAAGTAGACTGATCAACTACATGAACTTTGACCCTGGAATTATAAAGGGCGGTTACCTTTGGTCCCCTGGGCCCTGGTGGCCCCCTCTGACTAGACATTAAGGAGCCATCAGCAGCAATGGTGACACCAGGCTCACCCTTTTCACCCTGTGGGTTGACACACACTGAGGGTTAACACAGGCATGTAAAAACACCCAATGCCAACACTTACAGTAGATAAAGAGACTATTTCAATTCTTATCAATTTAACAGCATGTTGGAGTGCGGTAACACTAATACCACTTGCCTGCCGATGCATCCTGTTCCTTCATTTACCCTAGCCCCCCATACCCCAACCAATAAACTCAGCTCCAGATGCTCATTTTCTGATCAAACATGCTTTTATTTTTTGGCAAAGGCTACCTATAAGCTTACTGTAAGATTACTGATAATGATTTGGTTGGCCTAGAAAGGTTTGCCTGTATCTGCATTTTTACAGAAAAATTAACAATTCTGAATGGCCACTTAAAACTGTAGTCCCACCAACGCAAGATCATGATTACTCACAGTTAAAAACTGACCATTTGTTTATTAGCAAGGAGCTTGTGGCTATGAGCCTGAGAACTCAGGCTAACCCCTTTCCTCCCTGTCCCCTCCTGCCCCTTACCTTTTGGCCTGCATGTCCCTTGAGACCAGGCAACCCAATGCTACCCTTTGGTCCCCTTGGCCCCTGAGTGAAGAGGAGAATAATTACACTGGCCGTATAATCCTTCAGAAAGTATGGTATACGCCTGGGTTGCAGGGATAAAAATAAACAGAAATGGTAGCATTTGCACTGCCACTCTTGTACTGGGAGGCCCAGCGCCCACACACTACCCTCAATAAGTAGTAGTTACATGAGTACACCTTGAATATTCGCAAAAATATTCCTCCAGGCTGAGAAGCCAGATGACAGATGACAATGTGGTTCAATATAAAAAAAAGATGCAGCTGTAACATCCACAAGTGCTTCTTCTTGCTATTTGTTGCACATTAGAATCATCATTTCATTTAAATGTTTCCCTTAATCATTTAAAATGACAACCTACCCATCTCATTCCCAGATAGTAGCATGAAAGACAAAACGTACATTTCTACAAACTGACAAATTATGAAGATATACGCCTTAATTAAATCAACATTTGTCCTTAATGCTTGACTTGTAATTAAATACAAATGTTCTTTTTTTTTCCTTCACAAACACTGGTTGGAAAGTCCAAATATAAAATGGTTTGCTTTGAGAGAAAGAAGCAATTGCATTCATTTGTCAAATCAATTTAAGAACAAATGCTGATAGAATGCAGGCCATAGTGTATTGTTCTAAAGGCACTGACACAGAGATGGATATGAAAGATGGAGGGTAAAACTTCCTGTAATGAGGGGAATAGAGAAAGACCCAAACCACAAACATGACTGAGCATTGTGCAGGCCCATTAGATTGCGGTTCCGATATAATACATCGCGGTCAAGTCTGAGCTTTGATCTATGGATACAAAACATAGTGGCTTGGCTGAGGCCAAGTCAACTTTTCTGTGTCAAAACATTTCACTGAAGATCAATACTTAAAGCTCGCAAGTCTCCCTCTCACAGGATCCATTTTACCATGGGCTCAATACAGACATCTCCACAGTAGATCATGCAAAAGAAGAGTGACTACAAATGTATTTCTATGTACGTAGCTTTCTGAGCTGCACAGCTGTGGCTGGTCACATATGCTTTGCTAATATCTATGTAATGTTTCAAGTTCACAACAGTACCGTGTGTCGCATTATCAAAAAAGTATCATCTTACCGTCGTTCTGATAGATACCACAACTAGTTTCTTTTGAACTATCGACCGTAACCAAATGCGTTGCAACTCCAAAATATCCATGCCAACTTAATTTACGTACATGTTGAGGAACCAATGCATTTTTCAGTTTACAATACTTCATCATGTAGCGATTGAGGCACTTTGTCTTTGTTTTGCCTGATTACTTAATTGCTCGTTTGTAAAAGAACGTATGGTGTTCACAAGCCTGAAATGTGAGATGAAAGCTGCCATACACTGTGATTAACAACACATATAGCAGGCAATTTTCATTTAAAGACTGTAATTTCTTTTTAAATATTTTAAATGGTAATAGCATGAAGACTTAGAGGATAAATAAAAACAGTTCTTATAAAACAATGGGGTTTTCTCAGGAGGGGGTGAATCTCCTGAGAAAAACTACCCATAATGCAACAGTAATGAGTACAAGGACCACACAAACAAGCATGCACACACACAAGCATACACATACATAAAAATGCAGTCATCACAGTTCTGATAGAGCATTGAAATTAGGCTTACAGGGAATCCTGCTACACCAGGCAAGCCTTCAGGGCCCTGTAACATGCAAAAGACACAGAGACAAGTAGAACAAGCAGACAGGGGCATGAACAAAAAGACAAATTCAGCCATGGCAGCAATGAACCCAGATCACTAAACAATGTACGCCACTATTCATAAAGAATCGCAGAGTAGGAGTGCTGATCTAGAATCATTTTTGCCTCTTAATTCATAATAGATGTGGTTAGGCTATAGACATGGGGACACTGACCCTAGATCAGCACCCCTACTCTGAGATATTTTGTGAATACAGGCCAAGATCTGGGTAAACTGACCTTGGATCAGCTTGAGTGGACAGGAGGCATGTGTAGCCAAGCAGAAAATGTTTTGTATGACCTGTGAGCACAGTATAAGTTTTTCTAAAGCAAGGCAGCCATTCTTGCCGTTCTGGTAGAAGGCCTTTCCATGTAATTGGTACATGGTGGTAGCTAGTGAGCTAAAAACAGTAGAGGCCGATTATTTACTCTAGATTTAAAATGACTCTAGATGCTGTTTGCGCTATTAGAAAGCTTGCCAATTTTAGTTAACATTGCCCATAAGCATCATATTAATTTTAGGGTAATTGTATCTAACATCCCGGTGTTACCTTTGGGCTCTCCACATTAAATCCTTATAATTACAGCAAAAAAAGACAGATGATCTGCAATTAACCTAAACCCAATAGTTCTGTTATGTGCAAACTGAATGATTTCATGTGAATTGATTGCCCTTGCTTCAACTGGCACACTTGCTAATGGTGACAGTAATCAAAAGCAGTGTCAGGGTGATTACAAGCTGAGAGGGCCTCCTTTGCAGAATGCTGGGGAGGAGAACCTGATCCCCTTAGCAATTAAAAAAATAAATGAACATCTCACCTAAATGTTCAGTATTCTTGAAACAGAGAACAAGTACATCCTGTAGCTGGGACACAGCTCTCTGTTTGCTGTGGAGAGTCTTGTCCTCGTAGAAATGCCACATTAAAGGGAAACTCAAATTAAGCCATGTGTTAATGCAGCACTCATGTGACATGGCTGGACATTTATGCTACCTTCCAAGTTTTATGCGTTAGAAAACGGAAGCCATTCAAGGTAAGCTGAGTGTCAAGCTATTGAGAATTCACGTTCATACAATCTAATGTATGTAACGGAATGCATTTGCCATGCTGCCCAGGGGTACCATGACCTGCCAGTGACATAGGCTGTCTGGTATTCGTGGTGTCGGGCTGGGACGGCGAAGTGCGGGCACTCACCATCGGTCCAGGAGGGCCTCGGAGCATGGTGAAGTTGAACAGGCCTTCTGTGTCGTTAAAGAAGAGCTGCGGAGAGACACATCCATAATTGCACCACTGCTGACTGGCCGCACTGGCCACACTCGGAGAAAACACGTCGCCCTTGGTTACCCCACGGTTATTTTGGTGGGAGGGGCTGCACTGAGCTGTCTGCCTCGCTTACTGTAATGATTATCATCGTTTATGCCGCGATGGGCAATCAGTGCAAATAAATACTAATTTACTTGTTTATTTCAAAAGAAGCCCACACTTAGAGGAACACTAAAAGCCACAGGGCTTGTCCCAGGGGTTTCCCTCTCCAGTCTTCTCCCAGAAAATCAAAGTAACATGTGATTTGCTACCACTGAACTTCAAAAGCATGGCAGATTGTTTTAACATAAAAGGACAGAAAGGCAATGGAAAATTAATTTAAATTATTTTAAAACCCACACTATGAGTTAGGATAACTAACATGGCTTACCACACAGTTTCACAGGTGCATGGAATGCTTGACTAAACACCCTCTGATAAATGATTGACTGATAAATTATATCTGATAAATGATAAATGTGTGGTTATTTATGGATTGTTGTTCCAAAGAACACATCCAACTGCATTAAGTGCCACAGTGGCTTCACTCAAACATCCTACTAATAGCTGTGATAAAAGTAAAGGAATGCAGCTGGGACCACAAAGCACTTTAACTCAATCACCATCAATGTGAAGTACCCTCTTGGATGAATTGCTGAGGTATAACTCCTATTGAATCATTCATTATCTGACTCCTCATCCATTCAATTGTCCTCCCATCCCTCACTCCCATTGCACCATTCTTTATTCACTCAATCTCTCATCACTTGTTCATAAACACCTTTTCCTACCTCCCACCTTTAACCATTTTGGGAACAGCGCCCTCACCGTCCCATCAGACGATCTCTGATCTGTTTGTACTTACATCCTGCAGGTTGATGCTCTCCCCTGGGGGTCCAGGCGGCCCAGGGGGCCCTGTAACAGAGAGTCCATCCGGGCCGCGCTCCCCCTGTGTACCAAAAAACATCTATCACTAAACACAGGACCCTCAGAGTGCAATGCAGAAATGATCCAGATCGACAGGGTAATGAGTGTGTACCTTTTGTCCCAGATTTCCCTTGTCTCCCTTCACCCCCTACATTAAGGAAAAGAGCAGAGACAGCTACAGTGAAAAACAACTCAAGTTTGCAGTATACTGGCAGATCTGGACTGCTGGCACACAGTTTTGTGTCAATAGCACATTTCAACTCAGTGACACCTAGAGCCAAAATGATGCTACTGCATCATCTATAGTATACAAAACCATTACAAATGTACAGTAGTCAAATTGTACTATAAATTATTATGGATACATTTGAGGATACAGGTTTAAGAAGAGGTCATTTCACATACAAGGATTCACTTAAACAGCCAAGGGTAATGAACAGTGTAATGGAATATAATGAATAGCATTAGGTTAAAGCACTTGGGTTCAGACGGTACATATTGAGAGTTATAAAATAGACTGACCCGCAACCCTGGAAGTGCCGCTAGTCCTGGTTCTCCAACAGGTCCCCGATCACCTCGCTCACCCTAAATAGACAGAGACATTTCTTTCTGAATTAGTACCTTTTACATGTTTTTTACAATTTATTTCTTACTTACCTCTTACTTATTTTCATTGTCAATTGTTGTAATGAAATATATGAATTAAACGTATGTTTTTTTGTGCAATTTTAAGACAAAAGGACATTAAGAAATATTTTGTTAAATTAAGGAACAAATGAGTGGAGGATAAACAGAGAGAGACTTTGAGACTAAGAGACTTTGATGACATTACACTAGCAGCACAATGAAGCATACTACAGCACAGCTGCCTGGTGCAGACCCTGGTCAGTTATCCAGAGTTAAATAAGTATGAGTCACTGACCATGGTATTTATTCAGTGCAGATAGTTAAGGGGGATTCAATGGAAATATGTGGTAATGGGAAGCACATTGTTCCTTTTCTACACGTACAATTACAGAGAGGAATGATGGATGCTTTACAAAGTGCAAAAGAGGACAGAGGGAGATCCCCCTTCAAATGGCAAATGATGAGAGATAGACAGACAGCGAAAGAGAGAAAGATAGAGAGTGGTAGTTTTTAAGGTTATTATTGCTTTGTACACTGTTTTAATGTATTTGTTAACTATTCACACATCCACCTGATTATGTCACTATTAATAATACTACTATTCCGTTCATACATTTTTCCCCATTTAGTCAGCTTTAGCAATACAAAGTGCATGTCAATGCTAATAAAGTTTAGTTTGAATTTGAATTTGACAAACCTTTATACCCACTCCAGGAGGCCCATCTTTCCCAGGCTGTCCCTGCAAGAATACACTGATCTCAGTACAGTCACTCTGCCATTTTAAAATGTGGACAAACACAATGCACGGATCTCAGTAAAGCCACTTTGCTTTGTTTTAGATACAACAAATGAACTCACAAAATATTCCGTTCTCACAAGAAAGCCAGGTTCAAATACAACAAATGGACTAAGCAAATTGCTGGATCGCAAAATCGTCACCTAGCAAGTTCCAAACACAACAAATGGGTATAAAATACACTGATCTTGCTATAGTCAGTCAGTCAGTTTCCAACACTGTGTACCTACCTTGGGTCCTGGAGGCCCAGGAAGTCCTGGAGGCCCCTACAAAAGAAAACAATAGAAATAAAAATATACAATTATGACCGGAGGGGACATTCCAAAATCAGACACTTGCCTTGTTCCCACCAACAGCACTAATCTTCGCCTTCCCAACTAACTCTTACCAGTCAGAGAAGAGCTGGATCTTCCTGAAGAGTATTCCTGACATGGCATTCCTTTATCCTCTAAACAACAAAAAAGCTCCACTATGCTTCAGTGGCTTTTAAAAATAGAACATTTAATTCAATTTTTCCTGCATGTTCCCCGTATTGCACAGGTAGACCCGATTGTCTCATTACTGTAATGTCCTCTGGCAATTGTGGAGATGGCTGACAGCCAGCCACCTCAATAAGCAGAACAGTGCTGGTAGCAGAACTGGGAAGATGGGAAGCCTCTAAATTCTATGAAGCTCCCATCCCAGGACCAATTTTAGCACCATCAAATGAGAGTATTTTATGAATACAAATACACAGTTGGTTTGCCTTCACATTCTGAATTGCTTCATTTTTGTATGAACACAACATCATGTATAACCACAGTGGTGTTACACTGAATGATAAGACACTGGGGCTTCATGAAACCAAAAATAGATGGGGTGACAAAATGCTACCAGCAACTTGTTAATGTGTGTAGCGTATCCATATATCTGACAGATTGGCCATTAATATGGGGCTTCCTCATGGCTCTCCCTGTAGATTTTGCCACTGTTGTCCTGTCAGACAAGCATAGAAACGGTTTCCACTTACCACAGGCCCTTTGGGTCCTGGTCCCCCTAGCACAGCTCGTCTTCCAGAACCTTCCACATCCTGCAACGATCAACACAGCACAGCACCTTAGCACAAAGGTAATTAAAGCTCCAAACAGCGAGCGAGAACTCAGAAATAAATGGGAGGATGCTGAAAAGGCAAGAACGAGCCAATCCAGCCCCATATGGGTCTCATTTTAAAAACGATCTAGCGCAGGGGTGTCCAGACCTTTCCGAGAATAGCTGGAGTGGGTGCAGGCTTTTGTTCCAGCCCCGCGCACAAACACCTGTTTCCACTAATCAAGTTCTCGATTGAAAACCATGATTAGCTGATCAGCTGAATCAGGAGCTTTAATGCCGGGCTAGAACAAAAGCCTGCCCCCACACTGGCCTTTCTCAGATAAGACCGCACACTCTGATCAAGTGAATATCTACTCCCGTGTTCAGTTCCAGGGTCAAAGAAACTGCCAACACACCCTAGCAAGTCAACCGTGTAATACATTATTCTCACTAACCTCCCATGCAGATTAACACTGCCCAGAGTAAGAGGTCAATTAACGCATCATTTATAAAGTGCAGGGACTCAGTTTGAGGGTTTTGAGAAGATAAGGAGCTTATTTACCTTCGCTGGGCCCCAAACCTTGCTCTCCCACTCCACAGTGCAGTGAGACGACTACCTCACTCCAAATCTGTAATGCTGCTACTAACCTCTGAGTGAGTCATCAAGCCTGATAGGCATGATAGCTTACGATGCCATTCACATTAATTCCTAATCCCCTTAAAGCTTTTAAATACTTCAATCAAATCCGCCCAGCTCTTTTTTAATACGGCTAACAGGGATGACATGACTTCAGTTATCTCCCCACAAAATGGGGACATTTATCTTTACAAATTTGTAATTTAAGGGAATAGAAAAGTACCTCAGTGTCAAGGCTGAAACCCTTTCCTGGAGGTCCGGGTGGTCCTGGGGGCCCCTGGGGGCCAGGGAGTCCTCTCTCTCCAAGACTCCCTGCTGGTCCCGGGGGTCCTGTCACCCCTGGGGCACCGGGGTCACCCTGTGGAGGAAGGATAGCCAAAATGGTTGCTTGTTTAAATTCTTTAAATCCTGTTTGGAATCATTGTTAAACCCAATCAGTATTTTGGTTATCTTCAACCTACAGTAAGTATGATTTTGACCTATAGTTTCACAGTGAAAAATACCTTTAGTCCAACAGGCCCAGTTATGCCAATATCACCCTGTGAAAGACAGAATTAAATATTTTGACATTTCATATTTTATAAATCATTTTAAAACATCACTCAATAGTATTTTAAACCATCCTTGCATAACCCATACACTCATACAAAGACATACAGAAATATGGCAAGATGCAATGTAACATCTTGCTCAGAATGTATTTGTTTTTCATGACACCTGCTGCCAATGTCATATATTGTCCATCAATGCAGAATCAATATTGCTCTTACCTTCTCTCCTTTAGCTCCCTTCTGTCCAGGACCACCATCCAGACCCGGAGCACCCTGTGGCAGCCATTAACAAAACCCTACCTTACTGTATGTTAATTACAACTCACTACTAATACTAAAGTACTTAACATTCAAATAATAATAATAATAATGTGTATAAAGTATTTTATATGTATAAAAATATATGGCATAGTAATGCAATGTTTTGATATGCATTCTGTCCATCATGAATTTGATATTTTAATGTGCACTGACATAGATATATCCCACAGCACTGACAGACTGATAGAGCAGTCCCACAGAGGACAGGCCAGGCACTTAAATAAGGAATAAATAATCCGTCCAGCTCCGTTTCTACCTCTGTTCAAAGAGTGCAATGAACAGAACTGTTCTTTATGGAGAGATTAGCTCACCTGATGGTGTCCTATTGCATCAGACGGAGTGATACTCAGTGCTAACACAGCAGCCTGATAGGCTTAAACATATGCTAAGGTTTCTAATGTTTTCCCTGTTACATTCCTATTCCTACAAGTATTTAACATATAAGAATTAATGACAGCATAAGACATGCAAGCCAGCACATTTGTACCAATGCTTAACTCATTTAAAATGGAGCAATTTTCAGGAGAAGCTTTTGGGTGGCAAGGTGGGAAAATGCAGTTAGTATGACTTTACAAAGGTCTTTTATCAAAAGGCAGATTTTCTCCAACAATATCTGCAAGCCATGTTTCACAAAAAAGCACAATAAAAAAGCTCTGGGCCCATGAGGTCATGTAACATGTAAGAAGTGGGTAACCTGATGTAATATTGATATTTCAAGATGTAAAAGATGAGAAACTTGAACTGGAGGTAACTCCGTCATAATCCTCTGGCTTTACACAGAAGGGTGAAGGTCACACTAAAGGTCAGGACTTTGAAACAATGAAGGAATGCAACCGTGTACGTTATGGCACCTCCCGAGGACATCTGGCTGACTAATCAACCCAAAGATGATCATTCAGAAAAAAAAAGCCAAAATCCACCAGGAGGGAGTAAATTCCATGAGCTCTTTTTTCTTTACTCCAAATAGTGTGACTTCACCATTGTTTTTGGGATGGCAAACATGTAAGAACATAAGCTGTGGGCGGGAAGAGTGCATTGCACGTGCACTGGTAGGCCTCACAGCGAGGCCTGGTTTGGTAACAAGGAGCTTACAACCAGGAAGAACAGGACTGTTTAAAAGCAGGTTCCTTAGGCCAGAAGAACACAGCTCCATGTGTAAATAAAACCATTCCAATGTCTGAAATGTACCAGTTGCCAGGACGTTAAGCTGAGAGCACTGAGTTTCCATAGTAAAAACTACAAAGAGCAGAAGAGCAGTGGCAATGTGTTCAGCCCCAGGTGATTTTTTTTTAAAGCATCCGGGTGTATGGCATGTTAAGCACCGCAGTGACCCTTTGACGAGCTTCCTCAGGCACAGGGATGTCCAAAAGCGGGCTGGATGGAAACTTGAAACGACTTGCGGGGTCTTGTCAACAAACACAATGGAAATCGCGTACAGGTGCTAGCGATCACAAAGAGCAAAACACATCTGCGCGGTCCTGTGGAGCAGATGGCTTTAAAATGGTAGCTCAGTGGACTTCAGCGTTCATGTCAGCTGTCTGATTGTGCCATGCATGAGCACACGCAGACACACACAAGCACACACACACACACACACACACACACACACACACACACACACACACACAGCTGCATAGCCGTGCTGGTTTACATACACTGAAAGCATTGAGCACATATGAGCTCAGCAGTTAAACATGAAACATGGCGGCTTGAGGGGTTGTTGAGAAAATGCTGCCTTTTTAAGCCTTCTGGTTCAGTACTGAACCAGGGCAATACCTCTCCAGAAGCAAACCCAGAAGAAAACCCAGATTCAGAACCAGAACCACTAAACCACTCCTCAAACACCTGCAACAAAGGCCAGGTCAGGCAGGTCAAACACAGCATCACACTCTCAGGCACACACTGTTCACTTGCTATTTTTATGAAGCCATTGAGTGTTAGACAAACTTGTCTCAACTTGAGTTACAATTGAACTTCAGCCGTGGAGGCCCAGAAGGTTTTTGAGATCATATTAAACACTAAAATTCTTGGAACTAGGCAAGAAACAAATTTAATCAAATGCAGATCAGTTAAATCAGTTGGTCAATTAGCCCTGCTCTAGCCAAATTCCTTCAGTTCAACATGGGTTTCGTTAAAGATACCCACCAAGAAGCAATACTGACTACCAAGCTTCCTGTCTCAGCTTGGTGTACAGTGTCTACACAACTGCTACACAACATACAATATGCCCTTGTAAAAGTGTTGCTATTACAGCCATGTCATGTCTCTTGCTGGGCACTCCAAAAACCTAACACAGAACCTGACTGATTTTAACTGTAAATCTTGGATTATTGTATATCAGTCAATTATGCTGTAATTCTGCTTCACACCTCTGCAAACTTGACAGTCTTGAAGGAGAGGTCCAAGTCTTCAATGTGGTCATTGAGTTGATAAATAGATAAATAATACTGTCATCCTGGCATCTTACTATGGATGCTATGCATTAAACACAGATTCTACAAAGTGGACTCCACCATGTTATCTGCCTTTTGCTTTCCATTGATTAACAGAACTTTTAACAAGAGGTTTTCAAGTTGCACATGGCTGACACTGTGATGCAGAATGATTTCTGTCATGGCTACTGAATGGACATCACACTAAATGGCTCGTGGGCCCAGATTACACACCGGCTGCCCTGGCATGCCAATGAAGCCTTCATTTCCATCCCTCCCTGGGGGACCGGGAGGACCCGGGGGGCCTGGGATCAGGCCAGATGGGGGCCCTCTGGGGCCAGGAGGACCAGGCTTTCCTGGGGGGCCTGGAGGCCCAGGAGGACCCTAAGCAAAATGAGGGAAAACATTTCAGATGAAACAAAATTATGAGTTTTAGTAGCCATTTTGATGGCCTTGTACATTTGGAAATTACCAAAGATATCAACAAAACAACTACATAAACAGGTCACTAACAAAGATAACATTCATACACATTTTTACCCTGATTTTACATAAACCAAAAAATCAGCAACATTGCACTGGTCACATAATCCCCCATACCATACTGATCTGAGCACATCCTTAATCAGCACAACAACACTTTGCAGACACTTCACTCACTTGAACAACTTCTGCATCACTGTCGAAGTCCCCAAACCCTGAGCCATAAGCATCCGCACCTCCCTGAAATGTAGGAGAGTAAGAAAGGGAATTGTTAATTGTGGTTTGCCCGCATCTGGACTTGTCTGTGGTCCTGTCTGCAGTTATGCAGTGTACCATGGTCTAGTGCATTGTGGGAAGACTCACCGGGAATTTGGCAGGGCTGGATGGGCCAGGAGGGCCAGGGGGGCCAGGGGGCCCTGGGACACCCACCCCACGGTCACCCTGCAGGAGGAGAGCACAATACATTAAGCTTCACATTGGTCAAGTCTGCCAACGTAACTCTTTTTATATAGAGACAGTTACTAAAACAGTTCCTATTTAGGTAACACAACATCACTGCTACAGAATTTACAATCCTGAAACGTCCAACTAAAATCAATATTCTCAAACCCAAGAGGAAGACAGACAGATCTAATTTTCTCTGCCTCCAGGCTTAATGTCCTGGCGCCAACCATACTCTAGCTACCCCGTTTGCTGTCACCAACAGGAGTCAGTAATGAGATTATAATGAAAGTGGCTGAATTACTGTGATTGGGTCACCCCCTTCTCCATATCAAGTAACCATGGTTATTTTGTATAAGCAGCCCCACCCTCGAGTCTCACCAACTGTCTGATCTGTGCTTATTCAGGGGACAGGGAGGTCTACAAATCTCTAAATATCTCACATATTGAATTTACTATCTGTGAACCAATAAGGTATATTAAGGAGTGGTTTAGTGACAGCAAACAAAAAAACACTGGCAACCAGATCCCATGGGTACAGCTATCACAGCAACATTGCAAGATCGGGTGCTAGGTTATTACTTTGATACTGTGATAAATTAAACTTGAACCACTATGATAAAAAAATTACTTGAAAAAAAACAGATGAGTCTCACATATGGTGCACAGGGAGGTGGGGATCTCTTTACAGTGATATTTTTTGGGGTATTCACTGTACTGTAAACCCCCACTCACTGCAAGAAAGCAATTGTAACGCAGCCATGTCATAAAAATGTAAACGGCTCAAGTTCCAATAATTTAATTGGGTCACACAAATTAACAACTATACATGCTCTTGAATCATAATGATCGCAGTTGATGGTATCTCTGCATTCACACATTTTTTACACAGCAGTTAAATAGAACAATGCCTTTAAAAAACTCTGTGATAGAGATAACTATTGAGGTGATCCAAATCAATGAACAGTGTATGCAGAAGGAAAAGCATTCAGTTCTTTTATGTGTCCGCCTGCAGCCCAATGATTTATAGCTTAGTCATAGATGCTACTCCCAGTGTGGCAGGCCCATAACACTTGGTTGGGAATTTAATCCTGGATCTCAAAATATGTGGCACTCTCAGTTATATACTGTGACTCGGTTATTAGACCTAACCATACTATTTTGAATGGCTTGAATGACCCAGTCGTTGCATACATCCTAATGGCTAATGCCCCTATTACCCATGCATCCATGAAACCTCTCTCCTATAACTGATGCTACCCGGTAGGCAGATGATTCCAGTGAAACAAATCAGCTATATGTCAAAACATTTATTTCCTGGTGAAACAGAAGCTGATTCATTGTGTTAGAGTAATAAGGGGAAACACTGGTATGCGAAATGCATTAAGAAAGGGATAAACAATTATAATTTCTTCAATTTAGTTTCAGTTAAAGTCAATCTGTTACAAGTTTATGGTCATTTATTAGATAGTAGATGGTGAAGTCCAGCTCTAGCTTTCCAAAACTTTGCACTGTGAGGTTTTGCTATCTGCTCGCAGATAGCACACAGGCCCTGATGACGAATCTGAAGTAGAGTTCTCCCCACCTTTCTTCATCATTTAAATAATCCGAAATGACAACTGGTTGGCTAAGTTAAGGTTCCTCCATATTGCACTGCCATTTTTCCACATATCTTTTGAAGGAAGAAGGAATGTGAGAATGAGTTTCCAAACACAGATATGGGCCATTGGTTAGCCCTGTCACATGACCCAGACAATTAGTAATGATGTCACAGAGGTGCGCCACCCCACCTTCTCTCCTTTGGCACCAGATTCTCCCCTCAGTCCTGGGAATCCGGAAGGCCCCCTCTGGCCCTGTGTGGGAAAGACGAAACAGATCAGACTCACATCCGCACTCCACCAATCAAAACAGTTTGATGGTGAATGACGGTGACCAATGGTGACCAAGTAATACCTTTCAGTACATTAAATCCCTCATTCCTTTGATTTGATATTTCTAAAGGCTCTCAATGGAGAATAGTACTGCATTGCTAGAATAGTAAATGCTTTGATAAATGTACAGAGAACATGATGTAGCATCACCACCAGGTTTCTAAGGTTTTCAGTTCCCTTTGCTGGAGTTGATCTCAGAAACATATTAAAAACTGTCTCAGCTGACTGCTCACACAGTCAATACTCAGTACCATTCACATATTCATATGACTTTGCTTTTCAGCTCCAAAGCATTACAGATGAAAGTTATATCATTTCTTTGTGTGAGAAAGGCTTTTATACTGGGTGTCTTAAGTGGATTATATGTATGAATTTGATCATTTTTAAAATATAATATTATAAAACCACATACATTTTTGTTAAGATGTGACATATGTAATGTCATTACTTCCAGAATTAAACCTGAAATCTGGTTAGAAGCAAAGATCTGTGAGAATTAGGCCCCACCATCATCCTGATGTCTCAAAATTGCGTAGCGTTTTGGAGCTTAATGGTATGGTGAACAACAGAAATGACGCCTGAAACTTATACAGCTAAGCCATTTTAAACAAACTTATTAATGAGCTGTAATATATATATTTTTTTACTTTAAAGCAGAGATACAGACATGCTTCAATTGCGTGTACGAAAAGTCTACAGAGGTCAAAAACTCAGACTTTGTTAATCAAATCCAGGAACACATGGAAGACTTCACCTATCCTGCCAAAACAACCTCAGGTCAGCAACTCCATGCAGAGCACACTGGTAATTGCTCTGCGGTGAAATGGTGCGATGAAGATTCTGTTTCCATCGTTTCGGGGAGCATTTCCATGTAATGACCCTCAGCTATAGCTGGCCTCAGATTCAGTACTGCTGCTGCACATCTGTGATCGTTTGCATAGGTCTGGCTGGACGGGGAGTGGGGCAGTTTTACAACAAACAGAAAAACTGAACATAACGTATTAAGACCCCATCAACAACCTCTTTAACAAAGCTGTGACAGTTATTGTGCTTCATTCTATGAGCAGCTCCTGCTTTCAAAGGAATGAACCTTTATTTAATGGTAAATTAAATTAGAGAAATATAGACTCTTTAATTAGTTGTTCCACAGCAAATGTTTTTACCTTTGCACAGGGGACATACACTTCAAAACAATACAGCAACCATCAAAGTGCAGATACACTTGTACTTACTGGTTGCCCATCTTCACCTCGGCGTCCCTGAAAGAACACACGACATCCCGTTATATTTTTGACACAATCCAGTGAACCCATTAATGGATGTTTTAATGCACAGCTTCACAATGCAATCCTGACAAGACATTTTAACATTTTAACCATTTTCAACTACATATGACTTATTTCAGACCACTCCAACAGCTTTTTGACCGCACACTCCTGAGGCTTGTAGACAGAATTAAGTGAGGCATGACTGTGCAAAAGCAAGAGCACATTAATGTTAAAAGGTTGCCTGTGTTCAGCATGCGTGAGATCGCACAATCAGGGGCAGGACCAAACAGAAAATCATTTGAAAGGAGCCAAACCCTTCTGAGCAGGACTGAGTGTTCCTAATTGAGAGATGTCTAATTGCCTGCCAAGGCTGTGTCCGTAACTCCTTACTTCTTTGCATGACAAATTAGACTCTGTATTTCACAAGCAATGTTCTGGTGCCAAAATGCCAGCAGTAGTGATGGGCTAATAGGGGATAAAACTGGTTCCTCAATAAAATGTGGAAGCGCTTCAGCTTTTCTCACATAGTGGTAAGATTGCTTTCTTTAAATGCCAGAAGATACATGTGCATGAAATCGCTTTAACACAATTAAGAACAGACACTGTTCTGCGGTTATAGTACAGTGAGATTTAACAAACTGCATAATTGTTGAGGCAACAATGATCTAACAGTCACTGAGTTCTTGCAAGCCTCACCACAGCAAAACTCAATTATTTGTTAAACTCAGTCAGGTACTGGTAAAATATTGCAGCTTCACCCACTTAACCTCTTTCTCCTAAGACCACAGTTTCAGACTATGCCTTCACAGAGCCATCTAGTGTTAAAAATAGAGAACTGCTCATTTATTTTGTTAAAGCAGGTTAGTCAGTGTTTCATGTACTTTACTCATTTAAGTTACATACATTTATTCATTTGGTAGAATGTTTTCATCCTTAAGAGATTTTAAGGTCATGAATAACAGATGCTGCTGGAAACTGCAACTTATCTAACTATGCTGGTGGAAGTGAAGAAACAAGAACACAGAAAATGTTTGCAAGATTCTGAGTAAATTGGACGATATTAAACTCACAGGCAGTCCGTCCCTCCCTGGGCTTCCTGGAGCTCCGGGGGGTCCTGTGGGCCCCTGAGGGCCCATGCGACCTGGCTGGCCTCTGCCCAGACCCCCATCATCTACTGAGGGGCCAGGGGGCCCACGTGGACCAGGAGGGCCGGGAGGACCCTGCTCTCCCCGCTCTCCTTTTTGCCCAATGTCAGAGGATGTCTGTAAAAAGTACACACACACACATACAGATACACACCACACACACATACACACATACACATACAAATATAACAGATTTACCAAAACGTGCACAGAAACCACACAGACACAAATATACACACAAACACACATACAAGTACAATAAGAGTACATTTACCAAAAAAAGCGCGCGCACACACATAAACAAACACAGAAGTTTGCAGAAGTTACCCTTCTTAGCTCCTCTTCATGTCTTGGCCCTGAAAAGATCAATTGACAATGAGAGGTTTGCTTTTAGACTTCTATCATAGAAGGCTATCATTGCTTTTCAATTTCCTAGGAGGATATCCACATACATTTTACGAATTAGATATGTACTGCACTACTACACAGCCCAGCTCCTCAACCAACCACACCACACTGCCAACAATTCATGGTGGATACAGAAAAGACAAAGAAATAAACCCTGATATAATATATGCACTTGGGTTTCAAACCATGACGGAGCCTAAATATGTTTCCTGTTAAGATGGAACAGAAAACCAATGCTGTATTCCCCTGCCTCCAGTGCTACTGCTGAATAAAATGTATTTTGGGCTCCCCCTAGTGGTTACATAATTCAGTGCAATTATTCTTTGTCCGGGTCAAATAAGTGCAAGCGCTATACTGCACTTATCTGAAACGCTTTAACTCTTTAGATGCTGGTAAAATTTGAAACCATTCCTGCAGATCCACAAGATGTTGGGGTAAAATTAAATATACAATTATATGAAATATTATCAATAGAACCTTGGATATCAATTCCACAAATATTTGTTTTGGCAAATGTTAAATTGAAAAACTAAAAGCTTAACTATTGAACATTCCCCCTTGAAATTCTGTTGGTCTATGTTAGCCAGTGTGAGTGGATCTCAGTGTGAGCACACAGGAACAGTGTGAGCTCACCTGTCTCTTCAGTCAGCATAATCACTGGGGCTGCAGATGGCTCTTTGGTGGGGCTCAGCTGACCTGAGTACTCCTCCCCTTCCTCCCCATAAGGCAAATCTGTGGGCGGGGCTCTCACTGGTCCATTCAGGGCATCTTCCATCTACGGGAGGCGGGTTTAACAGCATGTTATTATTCTCATATGAGTGTGAACACTTAGCCTGCTTTGATAGACTGGACATTTTCTTGTGAAGATGTTATACAAGTACTGTCTCTGTTAGGCTCACAACAAGGAACCTGACAAGTTTTACACTTGAGTATCTTATAACTTTGCATAACCCCAACTTGGGGGTTGTGCTTTGCTAATAAACCCATAAACAGTTCTGACAAATTATGACAATGGTAAACCACCTCAGCAAACCCAAACCACCCTAAGAAATTAAAGGGCTCCTATCAGCATGGCTGAGCTTCTGCAATCAAGACAACAGTATAGTTCACCTGTCTATAAAGCATTTAGCAGTTTTTGTGTGTCCTCCAGCAGGTGGCAGTGGGCCATTGTGTTGTGCCCCACAGTGGTCCTGCTTGGAGGGTGCTCTGTGTGTGTCCTGGAGGCGCTCCCGCTCATGCTGGGGTTTGGCTCACAGAGCTGAAGTGCAGCCCAACGATGGCATAATGTGCTCTGAATGCATAAGCAGAGTTCCCCTGACTGGAACCAAGCTTACATCACTCTTTTTTTACATCCCCTTTTTTCCTGCCCCAATACAACTACTGTTCCATCAGCACCACTGAACAAGTGTCTTCCATAGACTCAAAAGCTGCACACGAGTGACTCTTCCACAAATGACACACTGGCACCAATCTCACAAGGTCAGAGGAGCATGAAGCCAATATATGATGAGTATGAATCTTGCAAGGTCTAGACAGCAGCAAGGACTGCTAAGAAACAAATAAGACTGAGAATGTTAACCATTTTAACACCAATTCTTCCCTTTCCTTTCCAATACAGAACTCCAACCGTAGCCAGAAAAGGCTCGGACTCAAGGCCATAACTGTGGGACACACAGGTGCTCCACAAACAGGAGCTTTTTCTGATTGAAGGTGTGTGTGTGTGTGGTGTGTGTGTGGTCAGGACATGGTGGTGGGGTATTGGGTGAGCATCTAAGCCAACACCCTCTATCAATGATTCTACTTTAATTTTATTTTCAATTAACATAACTACCATGTACCCATGGTGCAGCTGGCTAGATAACGAGAGATGCTAGGTTGCTATGATCTACTAGCTGACACCTTTAAAGGGATCAACCAATGACAGCTCGACGCCGGGGATCAAGGCTGTTGGTGTTCAAAAGGCAAATTGTCCCAACACATTTCACAGGGAGAATATTGGAAGTAAATTTCAGAGCAATGTTGAGCTCTGAAATGCATTTGTCGAGCTTCAGACGCATTTCCCATCAGCCCCCTTTTGCCAGTAAAATGCACCTCAAGTCACTAAGCTGGGGAGGTGGGGCCAAGGCCTGATTGGTCCATGCCCAGGAAACAGTGAGAGAACATACCCAATGCCCCCATCCCTCCGCCTCTGTGGGGCTTTTTACTAGGCATTCTGTACATTAAGCATCAACCACAATAAAGGCAGGTCTTTTGAAAGGCATGAATCAGCGTCTCTGTTCGCTTCCTGTTTGAGGGGTATTGGCCAGGTTTCCAGGGTAATTATGCAGCCGACACAATCAGAGCACGAAAGAGGGGGAGCCGCGGAGACGAGAGCGCCAGCCAGACTCCGAACCGGGTGTTCCTCTCGACTCCAGTGTCTGGGTCAAAGCCGCCTGGCTTTTTCCATTATCGTCAACCCGAGAATCTCTCTGATGATGTACAAAAAAATTCCTCGCTTTGTTTGGGTAACAAGTTTTGAGTTCACCAGAAAAATGTTTCATATAGGCAATGACATTGTAATTAGTCTGCAGAGTGCTCCAGTCAGACAACAAAGTGTTTTGTGTCCAAAAGAAAATGCTTGTGAGAACCCAGACAGAGACATGACCCTTCCAGTTAAGCGTTCACTGTGAAACTGCGAAAAAAGTCTGGAATGCTTGCTCCACCCCAGGCCAAAATTAAGAGTCTTTTGTCAGCAATAAAGCTGTTTCAGAAACCACCCCCCTCAGCCAGTTAATGGACTATTACCGATAATCCATCGCTTTCATTGCTAAATGCCAAGCAAAGAGGCACTTGACACAATTTCTAAAGTCATTCTTTTGACTTTGCAGGAGATTCACTGGATGACTCCATTATCCACACATGCTGTTAGGGCTGCTGCAACAAATTTTAAGACAACTCACCCTGGATGACACAATTTCCAGCACTCGTTTCTTCACTTCGTCTGCTGTCTCCCGGTCATCCAACATGTCATCCCCACTTGCATCTCCAGAAGCCTGGAACACACACACATATACACACACACACACACACAGGCACAAAGACAAACACATGCACACACACAGGCATGTAGACACACACACACAGGCACGCACATAACAGTATAAGATAATATAATCAGTAGAACACCCCATCAGGCCAACTAGGTACATAATTTACCTATATGGAATGGAACACTTGGGTCTCCGCCTCCACTACATAATTTGGCAAGCTGTTCTCTTCAACCAATCAAATCAATCAAAGTAAATATAGCATAGCACTACTAAGAAATCCTTGATGAGGTTCTTCACACAATGTTTTATATAGAAGTGGTTAACACCAAGAGCAACTGAGGAAATATTTAAAGCAATGAGACATGGGCTGTCTCAATGTTTTAAAGCAGCACCTTACAGTTTCAGAGAGTAATGTATTGTGCTGCTGGTAAAATTGGCCTTTATAAAAGGAAAGCCACTAAAAAACCTTCCCATTAGTCAAGGGGAAAAGTGGAACATTTCCTCTCCATCACCTAATGGCAACCAAAAATAAACTGTTGACATCAAACTGTCACACTGTTTAACTGACTCATTAAAGTGACTCACTTGTTTAATTGCCTGTTTATTTTCCTGTTAATAACCATCTGGTCCTACTTTCTCACACAGATATTGTTTTTCAGTTTGCTGTAACCTGAACTTTACATTTTGCCTTGTTTACTGATTTTCTTCAGTTTGATGTTTTTTAAATATTACTGTAAATATTTATTTATCTTAATCAAGTCATTTCTGCTAACAAAACAGCTCATCTTGTATTAAATAAAATGAACATTAATGTTTTCAATTAGGCACTCACCTAATGTTACAAAGATCAATATAAAAACAGCAGTCTTTTAAAAAGAAGACTCCAGTTAAAAAGAAATGTAAACATATTCCTGAGAATATCTTTCTCAAGAAATAAATATTAATAAACATAAACTTGGAACTATAAAAACCCAAATGACAAAAAGTATAGTACGGTCAATTCTACCACCCTCCAAAGTGAAAGTCCATATTATGTTACACTGTTCCCTATTCCACCACTAGAGGGAGCCCAATCGCAAATTGAGCTCAGTTGAGCATTGCAGGAAGATAGGGTATGTTTTTCCTGGTATGAGGTCTGTTCTATAGGCTACGTGAGCACTCACATAGGGGTCATCCTCCTCACACTGCTCTTCTGCTGCTCTGGGGTCTGGCTTGATCACCAGCTGCTGAATGGAGCCCTGTGGGTATTCAGAGAGGGGGAAAGAGAAACAGGTTAGTACCAAGTTCCAGCAATGCAACTCTCTGTTATCTGTTAGTGTTGTCTGGCACTTCTGTCACTTCCTTTGTCAACATTTGTGTCTTGTCTATGGAGCACTTTAAAATATATCAAAAACCAGAATGGAAGAAAGGGAGGAAGAAAAACCTGCTTTTACTATAGAATACCTCTAGTCACACTGTGACTGTGATGGGGTGTGCACCTGTGAATCATGTTCCACTGCTGGTCAGATTGAATGATACGTAACACAAGTCTCAATTCTGATACAAATCACCCCCCGTATGCAGTGGGGCCTCTCCCCTCTGAGGTATTACATTAGCCATCATCATATTTTTGTTGCCAAAGCTACAGTTGAGAAAGAGTCTCTGATGCTTGCACTTTATTACTCCTGTTTTGCACCACAAAAAAAAATTGCAGTGAACGATTCCGAAAGGTACATCGAGATCTTGCGTACTCTTTGGGAGGCAAATGTCGGAATGACATATGAACCCAGTTACTTACAGCTAGCAGTACGCATAAAACATGCTCTCTGGTCATGGCTTTTAACACAGGAAGAAAAACATCCTCATTCTACATGTTTTGTCTTGGCTAGCACAAGTGTGCAGTGCTGTCATAAGTCATACTGGCTGTGCCTTTGGCCAGGGGCAGCTTGGTGTTAAAGTGCCTCTGGCCTTCGGTCTCGCCAGAGGGGATGAAATAGCAACACCTCCCTTACATAATGCAATATATTGCAATATGTTGTAAATACCTAGTTCTAATTTTTGAAAATGTATATACATTGACGTGTAATGTACGTAAATATCAATGTATTTTAACATACTGCATTATCTTAAGACTGTAGTCATTTGTTTATTTGCTTATATACATGGAAGTATTGCCAGTTCTATATGTTCTTACTATTTCAATATATTTAATGTTTGTGAAGGCTGCTGTAAACCAATGCAGTCATTAACTTTTTAAATAGACTCTACGGCAGCAACCCCTGCCATATTATTTCCATCCCCTGCTGGCTGGCAGTAATAGGGTCAGAAGTGGTCTAACCCAGCAGTGGCCCAGCGCTGGGCCTGAATGACACAATCAGGTACTGGGGTTGCCAGGTAACCCAGGCAATGTTCCCCCTTCAGCTCCATATGCTAATCCAATGCTGAAGCTGAACAGCACTTGCATAGCCTCACCCTGAGGTGCTGTAGCTCTGCTCAGCTAACAGGGATGTGCCTTTTCAATACACCAGAGCCAGATACTGCTTTTAATGAATCATGAGACTCAGTGACGGGTACATGAAATTATAATATACCTAAGTTAACAACAGTTACCCTCAGAAATCTATGGGCACCAATCCGAATGTAGGACACCAGGGCCAGAAAAGTCAACAATCTGTCCTGAGGCTCCAATACAGACTGAGTATCTGGAGTGACGCCCACCCATTTCACAAGCAGAGATATCCTAAATGGAAAAGTAACATATTCACTGTGATGATGATATGCTCTGTTACATAACTGTAACACGGTTCAAAATCGTCACAGAGCTGCAGCTTCAGCTTGTTGACTGTTTGACAGTCATTCTCAAATGCTCCATCAAAGGCTGAACTAACTGTGAGGCCTTTGTTTTAAACTGCAAGGATCTCAATAGCAGTGATTTCATACACGCTTTCCTCCTTACAAAGCAGCGAGGATTATTCATGGGATTTTTGAAACATTTTGGAATGGTGTGTTGTGGTTTGGGAGCACATGTGATAACTCAACATCACAACAGTATTGAATTAACCGTGCTCTGAACTCGCTGTCATGGGTTCTGGGACATCCATATGGCAATGTGTTTTATTAATGTGTTATGTTCTGCTTGAGTTAAGGTATTGGTCCATAGAGCTCTATAACCGATGCACATACAGGGCAGATGTATTTAGGTAGCTGTACATTTCAAAGTTTTGTCAGTGACAAAAATGGAAAATTCTAAAGAGCGTTGTTTTCAGTAGTGCTCTGGAAGTATGACTTAACCCCAACATGGGTGATGAAACAGGACTTGGGCTGCCTTAAAATATTGTTTTCATATCTTAATATTGAATAATGACCATATATTAACTGACAGCTATACTCCCAGTTGGACAGTAGCACTTTTCACCTTGACATTGAGATCCATATTACAGGAATCCACAGTAACACTGGTGTTCTATGTTCCTCCTCAGTGATTGGTTGATACACTGGCCAATCAGTGGCAATGCAAGGTCAATTTTACTCTCAAGTAAATGACTGTGCCCCACACTATGCCACTGCATGTCAATGCACATCTGAATTTGAACTGGAGTGCATTGAGAGGGATGGCAAAAGTACAGCTCCCCTGCATAGGTCAGCAAACCCTAAGTTTAACTTAGACAATACAAAAACTATGATAACTGCTTTGAGGAAACACTTTTATCATAACTCCATTATTGTTATTTTTTTAGCTTGCATTCCACAATTCTCTTGGAGATCAGTTTTTGATGGATCAGGGAATAACATTACAGTTTTTCCCCACACTGCCTCAATTGTATTTTTTAGATGGTTTTTTTATTCCCTCTGGAAAATGTCTGTTGTGAGGCATTGGATGACAGTTCAGATGTCTAATCTAAATGATACTAGACCAAAGACAGACAGATCGAGCAACGAAATCAGCACAGATTCCAGATATACCTTTGCAGGTCAGCAATAGACAGTTCCAGAGAATACAGCTGTGCTTTTCAATGGCTCCCACTCTGTGACACACAAACACAGGCGGCCTTGCTGGAGGGGCGAGAGGCACGGGGTTCGGGGTCCCCCTGTGAGCGGATCACGCTAATGCTTTCCAGATGTACCTCCCCCGACAAGGCCCCGCAAGTCCCACTTACACCAATGAAATGAGAGACAACAAGTAAAGTGGTCTGCTGTGAATTGCAGAATGCATTCAGGGGGTCTCCCCCCGTCAGACGGGAGCTCAGGGAATACGGATATCACTGGCGAACACGTGAGAAGAGGGGTGATGGGAAGCCACTCTACTTATGGGAAATTTGAAGGTGAAAAATTTAGGTTAAAACAATTAAGTTTGCAGTGCTTGAGAACTGCCACTCCTTTTTTATAGAAACGTAAGGAAGGAATTCAGTATGTTTATTTTTTAAATGTAGCATATCATACATCCTGGATACATGAGGCATTTTAAAAAACCGAACAGCTGTATGCTGTCAAGGTCAATTTTATTATGCTTTCTTTTTAGTTATTTGAGTGTCTCCTTTAGTCTTTCCCCCAACACAACCGTATGTTATGAACATTGTTTGTTGTTTATGTTCATATTATGTCTAATTTGTTAAATCCAGGTGCAACTAAACTATACTAGTATGATCATTCTGCCTTGGATAAAGAACTAGGAGCAGTGTTACTTATAGTGACCTTTGACACGTGATCTTTGAACTGTTCTGGTAGTCTTACTGATCTCTGCTACAGCACTGTCACCCATATGTTCAAAACACTTCCTTCCCTCTGCATTCCCCTTGGGAAGCTATTCATAAGATATACAACCAAGAGGAACAGACAACTGTTCCAGCTAAATTACAGGGTGGCAGAGGAAAGGACATGTATGTAAAACTGTTTGATGGTGATCTAGCCTTTTTTTTAGTAACTGTAGTCTTATCTGCTGATCTTTCACTCTTATGTCACGCCTGCGCAAGGTGCTGCTGATGCCATACTATGGCCCATTTCTGATCTTTAAAAATAGGACGTTGAATAATTACACTGCATAATCAATTACATGTCAATACCAAATTCATCAAAAATAAGCCAGTTTCTTTTTGCATTAGTCAAGAGTATAAAAACAACATAAACAAGTACTGGTATACCTTATTTCAGCCTGGGAAATTCATCTGAACTGTGTGTATGAGGGATTACTTTAACTGTGAGATGTTCAGTACGTGTTGGAGTCAATGATGTAGAGCAAGAGTGATTTCTCCTTTATAATGCAAATGTATAATTCCCATGCTGGTTAAACACAGTGCCAAGTCTGTCCATCACCAGGGATCCTCAGACACACACACATACACACACACACACACACACACTATCTCAGACACACAGACACACACTAACACAGACACAGATTGTGATAGACACATTCTCTTAAACAATCCAAAAGGCCCACCTCAAACTTCTCCAGGCCCGTGGCCCCAGCATTGCCCACAAAGATGCCTGAGCCGGGCTCAAAGCTGAGCTGGTGGGAGTTCCTGTGGATGGTCACGGTGTGGTACTCCTCACAGTCCATGTAGAGCCTGACCTCGTCCTCCTGCAACGTCAGCGTGAAGCGGCTCCAACTCCCTGACATGTCGGGCACTTTGAAGGACGCCACCTCCTGGGCAGAGTCAGGCTCGGTGTAGAGCAGGCTGATCTTCTGGGTCCCATCCTCCACAGCGGTAAGGGTCAGGCCCAGGTACACCACCTTCTGGAAGGCGTCGGTGATAGCGAACAGTACCCCGCCTCTGGCACTCGGCTTGATGGTGACGATGATGGCGAAGTCGCGGAAGAAAGGGTCCGGTACAAACGTCTTGGTCAGCCGGCCGATGTTGGCATCAGGCCCAAAGCTGTATGCAGGGAAGCCTTCGTAGCCGGTGATGAAGGAGATGGAGGGAGGAAGAGGGACTCCGATTAACTCTGTCAGGTCCAGGTGGCCTTTGGAACCCCGCTCTGAAAGAAGAAGCAACATGCCACAATATCAGGTCAAAGCAACAATGGCACACACACAGGAGGCGGCCATTTTGCAGCTTTTAAACTTCATTAGTTTCTATTCATGCACAGCTATTCTCCCTCACAAATAACTAATGTTGCTTACACTCAACTCATCCGCCTCACTAACAACTAATCTCCCTTACAATCAGCTAAACTCCTTCACTAAACTCATCTCCATCGCATACACTATCTTCCTCACATACTACCCCTCTGCGGCACAAATCTCCCTCAAACACCAGTCACATCCATCAAGCATGGCCCCATCTCCCACACAAAAGAACTATTTCCCACACTGTTCATAACCCTCACACTCAACTCCTCTCTATGGAAAGCATGCCTATCTATCTTACACACTGTTGATCTTCCACCAAAAGAGATAACCTCCCACCCAAATACACACACACAGCTTAATTCCCTCATTAACAGCTTGTACCCCACACACACACAGTGTGCAGTTAGCCTCCTCCACACAGAGTTAATCTCTGAACCCTCCCGCCCCCCAGCTCTCCACCTCTGCACATCCCCTTCAGCATCCTTCCTTCACCGCTACTTATTTCTGTCCACTTCAGTGGGCCTCTGCCCCAGACGAAGTTTGATATGTCCTGTAATTTATCAAATTAGCGAAGTGGAAGAATGTAATTATTCGGTGGCAGAGCCTTTGAAAAATGAGACCCCCCTCCAGCTCCCAGCTCTCGCTCCAAACCTTCCCAAACACCACCCCTCCACCCCTCCGCCCCTCTGCACACGTTCTTCATCTAACACTGTCCCACCTGCAGTGCAACTGTCTGTCTGAACAGCATGGTACCCGGCACAAACCACAAACAACAGGTTTCCATTAGTAATGGCTACTGCGCAACACGCTGCTCATGTCTACAAACCCAGCCTGTCTGCAATGTCGGTATACAGGGGGTAGCTACTTAATGAAAAACACAGCAGCTTTCACCTTCTGTTGGCTTGACTTAACTGAACTTGAGGAATTACTAAGTCCTTTTTTTTACGCTACCTGTTTCCAAACAGTCCTGATTGCGGACACTGTGGGCAAACTGATTCAGGCCGCTATATGCTCTGTAATGGGAATGACTAAATTATGGCTTTGGGGAGACCACAGTGCCTGCAAGCTTTCATTTCAGCCAAGAGCAAAACACCCTCCAATAATCACCCCAGAAATAGGGGTGGCCAGATGGGGCTACTGAAAACCTTGGGGTGGCACACCTAAGCCAAACGCCATAATCGAATTTCAGGAATTCTATTATGCTGTTGTAGTATATAGACTAGTTGAAAACTAGTTGGGGGGCATTGATTGTATCACCCTGATACAATCACTGACCCCAGTGATTGTATCAGGGTGGCCATTGCCCCCCTGGCCCCCACTTGGCAGCGCCACTGCTTACCTCCCTAGTTCAATGAGCTCACAAAGCTTAGAGACAGCTGGGACACCTGCAGCACTGGCCCTATGGAACAGGACTGAGTGACCCTGCTCTGAAAAACCGAGGCAGCCATTACCATGAGAACGATAAGCAGAGACAGGTTCTCTCTATGCTGAACACACATTAAGGTGAGGCCATAAAATGAGGTCCTGACCCTCTGCTAATTAAAGATCCCATGGCACTTGTCGACAGAGCAGAGTCCTTGTCAAACTACCACAAAGCAGGCTCATTATATTTGGCCACCTTATAATCCCCTATATCTGATTACCCACAATCCCTTACATTCTCTACACACTCATTTTTCCTCAGGTCGTATCTGGAAAATAGACACCTGTTCTCAGTTTACATATATGGTTAAATAACAAAAAAATAATTGATTATGGAATTCCATATCCTCAGGCACTGCTCATTACTAACCTGGACTGTGGAGCATAACAGTTAGTTGCTGACTGCACTCTGAAGTATTGAATTCCAAAAGTTTAACAAAAACAACAGTCTTGATTTGCTCAAAATTCACCCTTAACATTAATTTATAGTTACAGTTTCAACTACCATGTTTATTTAATTGCAAGTGAAATGACAGCTGTTGACTTAGTACAGGATTTAAATATGTGAAAACCCATACAAGCCCTGCATAAGTATTGCATTTCATTTCACCATGCTGGCTTCTCAGCAGTTACTCTTTATTGGTTCACAGTACAGCAAGTGACTGGTTTCCTACACTAGGGATAACACAAGAGTCAATATTGTTGAGCCACAGGGAGCATGGCACATTTTGATAATATTGTTGATGGGTGAAGGTGTGGGTTAACACCATTTGACACAGTGTTTTTTTGATCAAATGAATCTCATTTTGGCGCACAGCAAGAATACTGTAACCCCAATTTGTAGGTTTTTCACAAAAGGGCGAAATACAAGAGCAAAGGGTGTTCCATATGTGACAAACCATTTTTGGCTGAACTACAGGGCATTCTGGAAAAAAAAAACAGTTGGCAAACCTTACACCAGACACATTTTGCTCATTAGCTTTTTGGCTAACAGCATTAAAACCATAAGGCGAACCCACAGCAATCTGGCCTGCCCTCCAAGGACACCTGTTTACTGTGTTAACACTGACATCAACATTAAGGCCACCTGCGCAGCCTCTAAAATCATATTTTGAAAGGTTTAAATGCAAGAGATCACAATTTAAGGGTAAATGAGTCTGCCTGAAGTAGAGAGACATCAAGCATACAGGTGCTTAAAGCATCGCTGATTTCTATCACATATAGCCTTCGTGACGTTCAACATGCTTACAATTTCAACATGCAATTCTTAATACAGCGATAGAGTCAGATGGAACAGTATGCCCAAGCTGAGGGCTGACTCAGCTCTGAGTTTGCTTTAGCCCCACGCTGAATAGGCCACAGTAACAAAGGCAGATCCTGAAGAAGCTGAGGACAACTGAGAAGCCGCTACTGAAAAAAACTGCACCGCCCCAACCAAGCACTGTCCCCTCACGGTCAATCATTCAGGCCCCTGGCCCCCAACTTGCGCACACCATTGTCCTCATATTTCCCAGGGGTCTGCCCTGAGTTTTCTCTGCGGAGGGCAACTGCATTCCCAGACCCCATGCAAATAAAAAGAGGCTGATAACCCTGGCAACAACAGCGACCATGCAGAGTGACACACAAAAAAACTGATCCCCAATCAGCCTCCGTCGGAGCCAAGCAAAACATTGGGTCAAAGAAGTGACGTTTCTCTGAGCAAATATGCTAAAGTATGTCAGGCAGGCTATGTTTCCATGAGAACCTCCGGCTTTTTAGGACCTTCACCTAAAATTGTGTGTTTTCTTGTACCATGCTGTATATTTTTAAAAGAAAAAAGAATACCAGCACACTGCTATCATGCTGCCAAGTGACTTTATTCATGTGCAATGACAACTTTTCCACAATCCGGTCAGATTCAGTTGAAACGCTGTCACTGCTAACACATTGAAGGAAGAATTATAAATGTTGCCACTGTTCAGAGTGAATCTAAGGAATCACTTAGGAGTACAACAGCAGTGAGCCGGTATTATTTTCTCCTTCTGTCATTTTTCTTTTCTGCAAAGCACCTGAACAAAACTATGGATGTACATACACGTCTGTGGTTTTATGTAGTGATGCAGGACAGAGCTGACAAACACCAAATATAAATATTTGTCAATTTTTTTAAATGTGCAAACCTGTTTTTTCATCAGAATACCCAAATTAAGACTTTTCAGACATCAAAAGAACAGGACTTCCTTCATCGTGAATCTTAATCCACATAATTGATGACCAGAATATATTTGTTGGGTATTTTTGCTGACCTTGCATTCCAACCATATGCTGCCTCGCCAAGCCACACACACTCATAACCCACATGCAGAAAGGAGCTCTGTTTGGAGATATTAATCTTGCAACGAAAAACACAGTGATTAATGAAGGTGCATCAGCAGAATACTCTGGACTCTCGTTGTGAATTCCTCTGCTGAAACCTCGTTTGTCACGTCGCGCTTCCTGCTGAGAGGTGAACGCCGCCATGCGCCGTCGCAATTAAGTGTTAGAGCGCGGGACTCAATAAACCCCCCCTCCCACTCCAATCAGCAGGGGTTCCCAAAACCACAATGTTCCCCCTGAAGAACCCGCGACCCCCCTTTTCCTCTTTTTTCAGGAAATTTCCTCCGCTAATCCTATTATTCCAATATCATGTGATAGAGATTTTCCTTGGAAATGGCTGGCAGACACGGCCAAACACCGCTCCATCACCTCATCAACAGCTCACCTCAATTAGTGAGTTTAAACATCAACAAGCACAGAGCCGTGGAGGAATTCTCTGTTCAGAAGCACATCCTCCACCCAGCCCCGCACAGAGGGATACCACAGACAGCTCCTGAACACCTGATGCAAGTCCTCTAAGGCTGAAAATCTCTCTCTGTCTGTTTAATCCTCATTTTCATCACCCAGCTGATAAGCGGGAAAATCACATTAAAACAGGACACACACAAAAAGTCATATTCAGCACCATTCTGTATGCTCACAGTTAATTCACTTGATTGTATTCAGAAATGAAATTCAGGAACAAAGAGCAAGCAACAATTATGTCACTGATTGTGCTACTGGTTCTTTGACAGAACCTCTGTAAAGTGCAAGTGAAAGTTTTTAAACAAGTAATTACATATGAAAAGGAACAGTTTTTATGACTACTTAAATCTTCATTCAAAGCTTCTGAAATACCACCATACACTGCACCATACTAGAATCCATTTTAAATTCAAAATAAACATAAACTTTCCCCATCAAACTTGCTCAGCGGTTCTGCAGATGAAGAGTTGCGCACACCCTTGTTGAGTTTCACTCAGGTTTCGCACTTGACTTCTCCTCCACAGGCAGCGGCCCATCGACTCACCGTTCTTCCACATTTTGAGTGGTCTTTTCTTAGCCCCAGACTCGCTGTCACCGTCCCCAGCTGAGAAGGCCAGGGTGCTGTGGTCTGGGATGTCAGTAGTGTCGGGTGTGGTGGCCCAGGACCAGGTTGGGTCCCCCTCCGGCCATACCATCGCGGTCGTGGTGGGGGCCTCCGTCTCTACCACCGTTGTTGTCGGTGGCTCGGTTGTCGTCACAGTGACAGGGGGAGCTGGCTTGCCCCAGAATGACCACCACCACTGTCCGGCCACTGGGCTGCAGAGAAGCAGCAGCGACGGCAGCAGAAAACATGTTCGCACGACTCCCATCTCCGAATTCTCCTTCTGGCTCAGGGCACGGGGGAAGAAGAGTGCTGCCGCGCTGGCCGTTCTCTCGCGCTCGGTGGGTCTGTCACCTCTGCACAGGGGTGCCCCACGCTGCTCTCCCTCCTCCCCGCCCCACTCACCCTGTGATTAACGGCCCCCCCCCCCTCTGCGCACCCCAGACCTCCAGCCCCACGCAGACTTAGGTATTTAACAGCCAGATAAAGTGCCGAGCCGACTTCAAAAGAGCTCCTATCAAAATTGGTTTGTTAAGTAAATGTGTCTTTGGCTTTTCGTTTCCCACCCCCTCCACTACATTATTCAGCCAGCCTTCATCCAGCTCCAGTCTTTTATGATGGAAATTACACACAAGCCAGGGCAGGAGAAGGACTTTCCTTGTTTGAGCCAGCTAAGGGCTTGGCTTACCAAACAAGCAGCCCCAAGCTAATAAAGGAATTCATGCCACTGATGTCTGACATCAGATGCCCCGCTCACTGCCCTGTGGACTGCTTTGCCCCTCACCGCTGGCTCTGCTTCAGTCATTACAGATTACAATTTCTTCAGAACAGAGGTATATATCAGTACAGTGGCAGATTTCTGGTTTGAACTAAAACCCTTTAGGAAAAGCATTAAAAGTGCAACTGCCTAACGATGCATTACAGGTATTTCAGCCATTCGACAATAATGTAGCCAGATGTACTTTGTGTGTGTGTGTGTGTGTGTGTGTGTGTGTGTGTGTGTGTGTGTGTGTGTGTGTGTGTGTGTGTGTGTGTGTGTGTGTGTGTGTGTGTGTGTGTGTGTGTGTGTGTGTCAAAAACACTGCTATTACAGGCATGTGAACCACACATACATAATAATTACATACATAAGTCCTGGACATCCAAGGGCATATATCAATAGCAGCAATGTAATTTTCATTGTGTGTGTGTGACTGTGTGTGTGTGTAAAAACACTGTTATTACATGCATAGGAGTTGAAGATGTGAATTAAAGGCATAGATCCTGCCATGAGCGCTGGCTGGGATCCCACTCTCAGCCATGTGTGTTATGCTTTTGATCCCCACCGGAGAACCATGCCTGCAGATGCCTGCATTACCACCGCCCTCAGGATCAGACTGTAACGTGGGAAACTGAACTAGCTAAACTCTTCATAGTGAGAAAAAAACACTCAAGCCATTAATGTGCATGCTTTGCCAAGTGTGACTGCAATTCCACCTCAGCTGATGGGAATCCTGCACAATCTGGCCACCCAGGTGGGTGATACTCATTGGAGGTGGCTGACATGATACCTGTCTATGCCTTTCATTTTAAAGCACATGACATTGCTTGAGATTTTGAGATCCTAACACAAAACACAATGTATTTCCTCACAGGTCACTGACTGGACAGTTGGACCAATGGGCATAATGTAATGTCCTTAAAAAGGATGAAGAAGGAGCCTATCTGGTACCACAGAATGACTTCAGTAACTGTATGGACACACACTTTTTTTCCTAGATCCTAACAATACACCAGAAGCATCAAGTGTTCAGCTATATCCCTCAGTGAATTCCAGTAGAAGTTTATTTCCCACATATGAATGAGGAAAAAACTAAAGACAAGTGTGTATTTGGCCAGTCCATTAAACTGTTCTCACAAAGCTGATTTATAAACACTTGGTCTCTCAAACAAAAGTTAGGAAAACAAGGTGTGCCCTTTAAATACTTCAGGCATGTAGCATGTATAAATAAGCCAGGCATGCAATATATGTGCTTGCTGAGGGGGGCATTTTTCATCTTCCAGAGACAGATAACCATCTCCCCACCAGCAATCTCAGCTCTACTGCCGATGTGGGGATTCAGGGAGCGAAATGAATCTTTCGCGGTCCCCCTGCGTCCATACACGTTTTACATGCACGTTTTTGAGGCGGAGGAGGGGAGCTGGGGTGGACGCCACGCGTCAGTCAGTGGTGCGGTTCGCCCCAGCAGATTCCGAACCTGTCCCGCAGGATTAACCGCCTCAGCGGCCGTTGTGCTTAGGAGCGTCTGCTCTGACCCCGCCAGGTTGAGGGGTCCCACCCCCAGCCGGGCCGCACCGAGGACTTCTAAATACTCTGTCCGTGACCTCTCTGCCTGTCAGGCGGCATTAAAAGAGATGGATTGTGGGTACAGTTGGATTGTGGGTAATGGCCCTTGTGATTGCCCGGTTTCCTGTCCGCGGGGGGTGCGCTAGCGTCAAGCCATTCCTAGCTAAATACAAAGGGATAAGATCCAACCTAACCTCACTTATCAGGCTGATAATTCCCAAACTCCAAGAGTCATAAGAATGAGTCTAACAAACTACTGTCCATCCAACTGCAGGGATGTTCTTTGCTAATAAGCCAACAGGTAGTTACTACTTCAGATCATAATCTCACATAGGAGAGACTCCAGTATTTAGTGGAGAGCCATAATTGTCCAGGGTAGGTTTTCTTAATAAATTTACACAAAGACAAACATTGCTGGAACTACTAAATCCACCATCAGAAATCTGAGGGCATCAATGAGCTAGCAGGCAGCTGATGCCAAAAAATCAGTGTATGTTTTTCAGATCGTCTGGCAGTAGTTAAGTGTCTGGAGCCAAGACTACGTCCGACCCTGCAAGAAACCCTTGGTCCTCACTATCTCTAAGTAGAGAATTGACAACAGAGCTGACTGGCCGGGTGCTGACAAATAAAGTGACTCTACGAGCTCACTGATGAAGAGGCTAAGTGGACTAGATGAGGGGGATTTGGTGTAATTTGGAGGCTGAACGCAGTTTAGCCTGTAATGGTGTTTAATGTGGGAGTCAGGGGCCCCCATCTCTCTAATCTCCCAGCTTCTGATACACTTGGCAGGGAGGAAACCACAACTGTCTCCCCATCCTTGAGTAATTGGCTGCTTGTCATAAGCTATCAGCAACAAACTGCTTGCAAAATTGCTCACTGGAGCCACAGTTCAATTTGCCCCGAGAATCAATTTGAAAGCCTATTTCCAATGATCATTTTTTTTTTAAATGAAATTTTTAGGATCAGCACTTTCCTTGACCTTTCCAAGCTGTAGATTCACAGGCTAAGGAAGCTGCTGTTTCTGCATTAGTCCCCCATTTAAAGGGTTGTTGGGAACACAAACAGCTAGAAGCAAAGCTGGAAAGATGCAGCAGGCCCCTGATCACGTTACATACACAGATGTGTTAACAACGGACAAGCGTCATGTAAGACCCTTTCAGCTCCTTTCAAAAGCCTATTTGAACAAATAATGGCTTTGCTACTATATGGTGGCATTGTAGTGTGGTCAAGTAGCAAAAACATAATGTAACTGTAAATATTGACCTGATAAATGGTTATAATTTAAAAAGTCAAGTGTGTGCGCTTCAAGCAAAGCTATGGATGAATGGATAACTAGGGTGGGATGGGGGTTGATGGTTAACTTGTTGTCTGGAAGGAGTTTTCTGCATGACCTGTGTAGACATTTTCATTTAAATCCCAAAAAGTCATTAAAGATGAGGAAAGGCCAAAACAGTCTTTTTCATTTGAATTCCTGAGAATTTAGGAGCTGGATTTAAGACTGATGTATCTTTGCAAAAAGGAAGCTCATGATGCAGGCAGATCATATAGGACTGATTGACCAAAGAAGGCAATCTTTCACAATGAATAAGAGGCAAGCCCGCCAACTGAATATGCTGCAGCTAATTAATCCACATGTTTCCCGTACTTGTTTAAATCATTTTATGTGGTTTATAATGGTGCCAAACCTCATTCGTACCCTTTAAAGAACCCAGCCTTACCACAAAAGCTGATAATAGCTGATACAACAATAATCAAATCCACTTTTATCATAATCAGTTCAAAGATACTCCAGCAGTAACATAAAATAAGAGGGCATGCAGTTTGTAGTTTCAAGTGACTCTCTAAAACCACTTACATAAAAACCTTTGAATCTGAGCCCATAATTTCCCAGTTAAATTATTTACATGTCTACAACATCATACTAAATAATTCAATTCTGGTTACAATTTTTTTAAAATAAAGTGTGAATACAGTCTCATCTTTTCCACAAAGGCCGATAGCCCTTACACAGGGTAATATACTGACCAGACAGCTTGTCTGTTTAGTTGGAAACCTAAACAGTTACATGGGAATTCATATTTTACTGAGTGAGCAGGTGAGTCATTCATTCATTCATTCATTAAAACAGCCAATCCCTTGCAGAGCTCCAAAGCTTATGATAAGCCCACTGTCCTAGACAAGGCCTTAGTGCTAGACTAAACACAGAGTGAATTTACAGAATTAGTACACCCAGGAAACTGGGAAAGTAACTATACAGAAACGGGATATTCTGGGAAATGATAGTGACTGAGAATTGAGTCTAAGTCGCTCATGGTAAATCTTGTAACCTTCCTAACCTTTCATTGCCTGACTAGCTTCTGTGCCTTAAACGTCATAGGGGCCACAGTGTTAGAAGAGAAATAACAGAGAGGGGGACACCTCCAGTCCAGGGTGAAGAGCCCAATTAACCCAATAAAAAACTCTGAATTAATGAAGTGAAGTATCTGCCTCTGTGATTCCCTCCAGACAGACACACAGTTTGAGATTCACATGATACCCCTCAGAATTCTGAGTGGGTGATCACACTCTTCCCCTCTAATTATGGGTGCTACAGTAAACACAGAGAGAGGTCTGGGTTCAGTCAAACCCACCGAGCCTTCCTAAGCAAAAGTGATAATCAATCAGCTGCAATCAATCAAAGGAACCATATCACAAACCTTCAGTGGATTTTAAATTAGTTTGCTACTGCTAATTAAACAAAGGAGTTCCATTATTTCAAAATCAATTTATCTGAGTAATGTTTTTTTAATTAAATTTCTCTTCCTTTGAAGACATTCTGTTATCAAATCTGATTCACAGTCTAATGCATGTCCTGATTTTTTCTCTTACTTCCTTTCTGAAATTTCACAAACAGTTGAGGTGAGTTCAGGCATTTTCAAAATAGTTTATGCATGTTTCATAAACCACTGATAAATACATATTGGTCATGCAAAAATTAAGTTTTGAATGATTAGTCAGTGTTCAGTCCATGCAGATGGGTCAGGAGCAGGCTATGTTACTCTATGTCCTTACTATTGCAAATGAGGTTCTAGACTGACCACAACTACACCACACATTGTAGATGTGGTCATTGTAGGTTAAACTGCTCATCACACCAAATGAAAGGTGACAGTTTAAATAGTGGTGCTGGGTACATCTGATCATTGTTATAATTTCAGTAATAAAATATTCTAAAAGCGCCATCTCGTGGTAGGATCTACAATTACAATCTGAGGGACAGATGCTGCAACCACATCCATCATGACTGCAGTACTGTTACTGCATCAGAGCCTCTTGAAGTAATGGCATTTAAACCTGTAATGACTCCATCTAGTGGTAAATAACAAGAACTTTAATCTACTCTAAACAGCATGCAGATACAGTAAATGTGTCCATGAATTGATTTCTGTTGTTGCTATTCAGTGTCTAAATAAGCAAAACAAGAACAATGTGAATTACCATTATTTCAGGCACCCAAGAACATTTTAACTTTTTACAATTAATATTCACTGGCATGCATACCAGTCAATTACGGTACAATAAGTGAAAATACAAGTAATAACTTTATATACACCAAAATATTCTGCATACAACTCACACTACGACCTCTTAAGTATTGAAATTAATACATATCAAACTCAAAGAATAATTAAGATATGATATTAAAGGATAATAACTTAGGCAACAATGTATTTCACAATAAAAAAATTTATGTCCAATAATACATTAGTGCAAAGCGATAACTCTTGATACTCAAGGTAACTCTAATTTGACTCTGAACTCGATGTTTTGGTCTGGGTGATGTGGAGTTGAGGGTCAGGGGGTGGGAGGGGGAGCTGTTGTGGAGAGCCAGGTCCAGATGCAGACGCTGGAGGCCTCTTGGTCTGCGCTGATTCCAGTGACCCTCTAAGGACCGTAAACACTGCGGAACTGTCACTTCTGATCGATGTTCGTAATCCCACAAAGGCCGGGGCACAGGGGGATTACCGTCACTGACAACAGGGAGACGGGGCATGACAGCGGCCACGACTTCGTACAATTGGGAATAGTAACGCAGGCGCGGCGGGAGGGAAAATCCAGGGCTGCTGCGTGATTAGCCACGTTAAAAGCAAAGTGCTTCCCAAAGCATCTTGATCGAGACAAACACTTCGATGATTTGTGCTTTGGATCAAGATTGATTTATGAATGTGATTTATTGAGGCGCTGATCTCTACCAGCTTTCCAGTGCTAGCTTCCCAGAGGTGTCGTCATTCTCACTAGTAACCATTCCTTCCCCAGCTGTGACTCTTCTGCTTTTGCACAGACTTTAATAAGGTGCAACTAACACTTAAACAAGAGTGAACTTTTTTTCCTTTAGTGGGTGATAAAAAAAAATAAATAAAGTTTTCTACCATGACAAAGAACTTTACCGCCAAAATATTTACAAACCAAATGACAGGGTTTGTTACATAACTTGCTGTGCACTCTAATGTCAACCTTCTTTGCTAGTCTTAGTTGTCTTCATTTTCGAGAACTGTAAATCTTCTTTCTTTTTGTGCTTTTTCTGTAAGGCTGTAAGAATATATATTTTTTTTTAAATTTTCTTGTTCAGGTTTTTTTTACTTAAAATATTTATTCAATAGGCCAAGCAATAATTTATAATACCAACATACCATAATTCATTTTAACATTACAAACTAAAAACTCAAAGTCCTAAACATGACCTTTTTTCAGAACTACTGTCTGTGTGGCACATTCCTGTCCAGATCTTCCTTCCCTTTTCTCTTTCTGACCTCCAGTGCTAACCTCAAGCATCTTAGTCAAACTGCTTTGGATATGTACATCATGTTTAAGTAAGCAGTTATACTTTGAACTATGAATCTAAACTGAGAATGAAATAAGCTAAAACAGTAAATTAGTCCCACTATATTGTCCCATGTAAAAGATGAATACAATGTGAAGATCACATTAATTACACAAATATTCACTACAGATGACTATTGGTCTTAGAATAATATGTAGGCCATTTTAATTGTTCTTTAATCTCAAAGGTTGGTGGTACTGTCAAAATAACATATCCCTTGTGTAATTTTAAAAAATACATACATGTCAATTTAAGCATACATGAGTTATGGTCATAGTAACACTGGCATCAATATGCCAGTGATAATCAATGAGAGAAAAACCTTTCCTTGAACCGGAGTTTCCTCTATGGTCCTCTCTTATACTGCTGTGTTTCAGAAAATAGTAGCTGACAAGAGGAATTAATTCACTTTATCTTCAGTGCTGCAGTGTGGGAGTGGAACAGAAGGCGTTTGTGAGGCTCAACTGCCAATTCCCTCTAAGAGGACAATACAAGAAAAGAAACAAAACAGCATGTAGTTTACTATATAGCTTAAGTCCTTATTGGAGTGAGAGAGAAGGAGCTGAGCCGAGATGAAGTTTTAAAACTGATTACACTCTACATTCAAATAAAATGAGTGGCATGATCCAATGCTTCATGACTGAATGGCAGATAGACAGATAATTGTAGGGGAAGTGTCAAGCAGTCGGCAGGGTGGGCGGGGCAGATCTGGAGGAATGTAGGCGGGGACAAAATCCAGTCCCACCCACTGATCTGGACTGACACCTGCAGAGCCGTATTCCTGGAAGAGATATGACCCCACATCCTGCACCAGTCATTTATGTATCCTTCAGCTTTTAGTGCCATCATGGGGGACGGACAGTAAATCAGTGAAATCAAATGTTTCCTAACCACATAACAGATGATTTGCAATGTAAACATACCTACATAAACATACATCTAATATGCGTGCATGTGTGTATATGTATGTGTGTGTATGTGAAAAGCCAAAGAGTGATGGCTATCAATAAAGATATTACAGTGTACAGGAACCAGAAAAGGTTTAACATAATCATAGCATTCATGTAAATATTACGTCAATGTTCATACTTTTTCAATAGAATACACACTAATAAAAACTTAAGCCAGTGAACTGACCCATTTAATCTTCAAGGTGCTACAGTCTTTGTATTATTTCTGTACAAAAAAGTACAAAAAAGCTCTAATTATGTAGTCACATTTTTAGCACTCCAGGGTGCAGCCTCAATGCTTAGGCCAAAACTGAACCCATTCTGACAGTTTGAGCTAGATCATGTAGCACTTGGAAAAAGCTACAATAATTTATCAGTCAGCAGGAGAGAGGACGCCTCCGTGCTCCCCTCCTCCCTCCGAGGGATAAATTCCAACCTTTCAAGAGGCTAACCGACATCTCGACCCAACTAAAATGCACCATTTGATATATTACAACCTTGGCATGGATATCAAAAAGGCCACCAACAAACGGATGCAATGAAGGTCTTAGACTATTCTTGGGTACTTCCAACAGTCTGCAACATTCACACTATTCAGAAGATTGAAGAACATTTTTTTAAAAACTATTGAATGCACCATTCTGAGATTTGTATGTTCCTACTTGGTCCTACACCAATGTGTTTCTGGTAACTACTGAAAACCCTTGAACAACCTTTCAACCAAAAAATCAGTTCACAAGTTCTGTTTTCACTCAAAGCTAAAACAACATTCAGATTTGGAGGCACATGTTTTTGGTGGGAGGGGCTTCAGCTACGTCAGCTGACTATCCTGACTGACCATCAGTAGTTTACATTCACCATTTCTGAGGTACATCTGATCGAACATTCAAAAAGAATTATGAGTTTATAAGAGCATATTGACTGACTCAATGTTAAAGCCATTGAAAAAGGACCCCCAAAGAAAATGATTAGCTGGTGACACTAGAAGCATGCAAAGTTAATGGAGCATGCAGTTTAACAAGTTTGTTTTCTCATGCAGTAGGTGCACCCCATGTGGCTACGATCTTGCACAGAGGTGCTAGCACATGAATGCACACACTCTCACGCACACAGGCATGCATATACATACACAAAGGTAAACACACACCCAGAGACAGAGCTGCACAAACCAACAGCATGCAAAGCTAATGGGCCTTGTAGGGTGAAGGAACTTATTTTCTCATACAGTAGGTGCACCCCAGGTGGGTGAGGCCCTGCACAGAGCCACTGGCACGTGCATCAACTCACACCCTTATGCACACACAATACATTTACAAGCACTCACATATGTATGTTTGTATGTATGTATATACACACACAGACATGCACATGCATGCACACACACTCTTATAAACACACAATAAATTTAGAAGCACTCACATATATGCATGTATATACACACACAGCCATATATGTGCATGCACACACACTCTTATGCACACACAATACATTTGCAAGTACTCACACATATGCTTGTATGTACATACAGACATGCACGTGCATGTACAAATATTCACACACACACACACACACGGGGGACCTGGGAGCTGCTGAGAAATAGACACTACCCCACTGTTCACTACCCTGAGATAAACAATTGTCCCATTGCCCATTTTGGCCGTTGGTATATTCCATAGGAGCTGACTTTTCCATCGCCCTGCTAAATGAGGCCTCTGTCTACCGTGTGTTTTCTTTGCTCTGACCTTTTTCTAACGTATTTTCAGGTGGGTGCAGCTTTTTCTGGTGTGGGGGTGGCATGTTCATAGCAGGGAATGTTCAACCTTATATATTTACTGTGACCTCTCCGTCCCTTGACTCAAAATGTCTTTAAATCACTCAGCTATCTGAGAGCTATTTTTGTATTTATTGGACAAAAGAGATTTGTAAATCTGACAATAAACTGGGTGACATCAGCATGCAGAATAAACACAGAATAATGCCCCACCAGAGAGCAATACCACTACAAAAGTGGGTATTTTACATCAACCATGGAAAAGAAGAGGTTGGACACTTTTTAACTGACCTTTTACTAATCCCCACCTGGAGGACACCTGGAGTAGTTTAAATGTGCACAATGGCTTCTTGTAATCACTTACACTTTGAATATTTAAAAAAATGTAACTTAGCATATAACTTGGCTATTAAGACAGACTTTTTCTAGTAATTGCCAGTAATTAGTAAATCTTTGTGTATTGTATTTCTATTGCTGTTGAAATTGTTATGGTTTTCAGTTAGTACGTGTGTTACTTCCTGTCATACTTGCAGGTCTGTATTTTGCACCTTGTTGGAACTGTAAGTCCCTCTGTGTGGTGCAAGCATGTCTGTTCAATAAATTATAGAATATAGTCAATACCTCTTCCCACCCAAGCCTTTCAACCATTGCTATACTATCAAAAGTTCTGTGCAATTTTCAAACCCTTTTCTGTAGTGTAACCAAAGCATACACACAGGACCTGAACCACTGCCACTCCATTGTTCTGGAAGATTAATGGAGTGGAAGCATCCTCAGCCATTTTGTTCCAGACAGGCCACCATAATTCCTCTACCACAATGCTAATAATTAATATCCCAACTGAAGTGAGATGCAAAAGTATTGGAGTTGAACAGCTCTGATTCAAACTGTCTGACAAAGCTCACTTTCAAAGTACAGCATGCCCTGTTTGTCAAGACTGAGAAATTAGCAAATGAACAATCATGTCAGAAGCCAGATTCACTTAAAATGACCTTAGATCACACTTCCTACAGCCAGGTGCTCCCTGCTGAATACTCTGTTTAATTAGAACAGATACTCTCCACTGCCAAAACTTTATGACTGGATGAATTAGTTCAATCACACTCTGCCCTTAATACTGTGTAACTGGTGTAACTAAATGTATTTTTACCACACATCAATTTTTGGGATAATCAAACTGACTGTTTTTTTTTTTTTTTTTTTAAAAAGACTAACATTTGCATTTTCTGTTATTGTGAGTTAAAACTGACAACAAATCTTGGCTGAATCCAGGCCTAAGTTCCAAGGAGATGCCATGCAGAGAAAACTTCATTACTACAGGTGTGTCAGACCTGTGCAAATTTACATAGCCTGGATGTGATTACTGGCGTGATGCAATGGCTTTCAACAAACGTTTGCCCTGGATCACCTTTCTCAGAGGCCTTCGCCTGGCCTCATTCACCCACCTGAGCTCTCTGTTTGAGTGTAGAATTGTCTGAGTGATAATGGATTAGTCAAGACAAAGTCCCCTCCCTGACCACAATGAGGGAGGGCAGGGCCAGTGGGTCCACAGAATGGCTGTTTGGTGAAATTCCATTGGCTGGAACCTCCTCCTGCCCTATTCTATTCATCTATAACTGAGGGTCAAAGTTACTTTAGTTGAAACGGATAACCTGATAAAACTGATAACCTGTTCTTTCTACTGTTTCTAGCTCTAGAGTTGTATTTATTGTATTTTTGTTTTCTGATCAATATTAAACATCACATACAATAAGTCAATAGTCCAGGCACTGTAGTTGGAGGAGGTTTCCCTGGATACGGCACAGGGGTCAAGGTCATGTCAGGAAGGGCATAAGAAGAATGAAGAAAAGAAGCACTAGAACAAAAAGAATGGAAGGTCACTGGGTTTATTTAAACCAAAAAATATCCACAAAATGTCAAACTACTGCAGAAAATTCTCAGATTACATTATACTGTTAGGCACAACTTGGGTTGTTATCTAAACAAGCTTGTCAATGGCTTATCTTGAGGTTATCGTTTAAAATGTATGTCTCTCTTGAGCGTATTCTTTTTTTGTGGTAGGAAAGAGCAGGGTCTGACATTCCAGACACATGCCACATCAATAGCCCTTTCAAAGACTTAATGTTTGATACAATGAGCCAAACAAGTGACTGGAGTTTTATTTTCACATGAAAGTTGACAAGGAAACAAACTGTTTACCTTCTTACAGAACAATTAAGAGAGACAATTGCTGAATTAATCAATGAATGAATGAATGGAACTTTCGTTGTCCTTAATGGGAATTTGCTTTATACCACAGCTGAACATCAACTACCATCAATAATGAAAAACAATCATAAAAGCAACATAAGACAATAGACACAATGTAGACACACATCTATGTGCAGAAGCGAAAGCTGACTGCAGTTCAGCAGAGCATGACGAGAGATGATACTCAGTACCCTGTGATGTTTGTGTGTCACAGATTTCAAGCAGCCATTGCATGTAAAGGACATGCGATAACGCACAAGACAAAACTACTTTCATTTACATCACAATATTATGTCCCAAATGTTGTGGGGGCAACATATAAAAAGTACTGTAATTTCTTCATGGACAATTCAAAATGTAAACTATCATTTTATTTCGCTTTTGCAAACATTACAGAGGGTGCAGTAAGTGTCTGTGTGTGTTTGTATGTGTCTGTGTCTGTTTGTGTGCCTAGCCAATGCCACCCCAAGGGTAACACTCAATCATCCCTCTCACACTAATGAGACAATAACAAACAGTGAGTGCAGCCAATGGTAATGAGCTGTGAAAGAGATGTTTCATACACCTGAGATGTCTGGCCCTGGTGCTCACCTGCTTCACTGCATAGGTATATATGAGTCTCTTAATCTCTCCTGAGATGTCTGACCTCCTCAGATGCCTGATAGCTCTCCAATAAGATGTCATGTAAATGTCAATCATGAGAGAATATTTCACCCTTCCACAACCGTCAGTAGCATCAGGACATGTGTCTGTCTCATATGCTGTAAAGCTGTAGGGTCACAGTCTAACAAATGAGGCTATGCTACCTGTGGCAGAACATATGGCCAACAGTATGAATTTTAATGGAAAATGCCAGATTATAAATACGGGACTAGGAGTTTTCAACACCTGGGAAAATATGATATAGCAGTATTTCATTCTCATGTTAGAACTCACAGAACTTAGTTTTCATTAGAGAAATCCATTTGTACACAAGGCCTTTTCTGTAACAACCCTCTACACACAAAACTATATCCTTTCATAAATTTCAGCATATAGTGTAGGTTAAACCGGGCTGACATTCAATAACACCGTCCAACCACATACAACACGGTCGGCATTTATATTATGAAACACGAACAAAATAAACCGGAGAAACGCTAACAGACTTTCCTTCCCTACAGAACAGTGTGGTGCATTGATTCTCTTCAGGCAATGGGATCAATTACTCTTTGTGGCTCACGATCGTCGGGACGTAAAGGAACAGTTTCCATTGCCTCAGATTGTCCCAGGAGGGGGATCTGGGATCAGTACGCATGGCCACCCTCACGACCCCATACCCCCACCGCCGGCCCCCCCAATCCCCCCAAACTACTTCCCAAAAACAAAGCAGACCCTCAGAGGGGCAGACATCCGAGTGGTACCACTGGTGACGTGGACTTTCCACTCCGCAATACGTGCGGAAGATAATTGGACGCGCTGAATCGGCGCAGTGTTGCGGGTCTTCGCCACAGATGGCCGCGCTCATGGTTGATCTCTCATTTACAAGCTGGCCTGTTGGATTTGAAGACTCTCCCTTTGTCAGCCCTGGCTGAAAACGGAGCCAAAGTTTCATCACTTGTAATGAGGGGATAATGTGTCCTTGTTTCCAGAGTGAGATTTTAATGACCCCCTCTCCCACCCTCTGACACCCCCGCACCCTCTTGCTCCGGGATGTTCCAGGCTCTCACCTGGGTAAAAACACTGCAGGGCTACATGTGGTTTATGGCCACGCTCTCTACACTGAACAAAAACACTGAGAACAACCCTCACATTGTCCATTGACAGGACTGGGGACATGTGGGAGCTCTGTAAATACTCAGATTTGTGGGCCTTCCCAATGGTGTCATTCTAAGTAGTTTTATTTTTTCTGCAACAAAGGCCAAAAGTTAGTATAAAAGTGCATACAGTGTACACACAGAATAATTTCCCTTTTGGGTTTAAGATGCTGCTTATTAATGGAAGCCTCGACAATGCAACAAAAATCTTGCTTTTAAAAATAGGATTTAGCATTTTTGAGTCTGCTGTGAGCTGGAACATTTAGTTCTCCTCTATTGGAGAAAGTTCAAGAATGGCTTGCTCTGTGAGCCATTTGAGTGGGTCACAGATGCAAAGAACTAGTGTTTTCTATGGTGATTTGTACTACAGCCCACATCGGATGTGGACCACGCAGGAGCTAACTATGGCCAGGGGGCCCACGAGGTGATGGACACATAGCTGGCCGCAGGCTCTAGGAAGGCCTTTGGGAGTTTAGCTTGCAATGATATTCCCTGCCACGTCCCTCCACTGGTCCTTTGGGTCGAATCAGAACCTGCATCAGCAGTGTCACCCCCAGCAGCAGCTGCAGCTGTGGTGCCTTAGCCGTTGTATTGCATGGTGGGAAAAACAGTAGTCACCTGACTTCACATACTTGAGGGGTCACACAAAAAGAACAGCATGTTCATTTTCCACAAATATACTCTATATCAGGGCTTTCAAATCTTATTCCAGAGGGACTGGTTTGGGTGCAAGCTTTTGATCTAGCCCAGCATTAAAACAGATGATTAATCTAATCGGTGTCTATATTGAAGAACATAACTGAATTCATTAGTTTAATCAGGTGACTTAGCCTTTGGGTAGAACAAAAAGCATGAAACCACATCAACCCATATCTGAAAGTACTGGATATTCCTGCTTGATACATTTCAACTGTATCAAAATATCAGTATAATGGACTACCCATTTATAGCAACAGTTATACAAGAGCACTTAAAAAAGTGAAGCAGTGTCTCAGGTCTGAGGATGTGGCTTCAAAGACATGTGGCCTCTTTGTTTGACCAGCTGCAGGCCTTGAAGCTCTAGTCCAGTAAACAATAGCACTGCTCAAATGACAAGGTTTAATGTCAGTTTGCTCCTAAAACTTGACCTCTTTAGAGGACATGTGCCAGGTTTCTGAGCACCCCATGACAGAGGAGGCCTGGGGACATCTTTTACAAAGCAGGCAAGGTGATTTTTAAAGTGGTCAATCGTCAATCAACTTTACCTAACTTCACTGTAGTATTTTACAACTCATAAGCACTGAGTTCATTTGAGAACATGTGAACCATGCTTAGGACCATGTCTGAAATACTACCAGCTTTCAGACAGGAAATGAGAACCAGTGAGGGGCATTTCAGGCAGCTCTGTCCAGTATGAAAAAGCCTACAGACTGCTGCCTGCGCACCCCTTAGCAGTCACTTCAGCATGACAGCACTTTCATAAGCAGCTTTAATATGAGGCAGTGGGTAAGGAGCACAACGTAGCCCTCAAAGAGCGCTGCAGTTTCACCCTTGCAGACGATACTTTTAGCAAATGGCTACCATAAATATCCAACTCTATAAATGGATAATATGTGAATATGTAAGTTGCCTTGGAAATGTTAACAACTGAGCAAGCTGAATTTTTTTGTCTTTATAAAATAGACTTCTGAGTTATATTGTGTGCTGGGGTTAGATATAGATGCCCCATTATACTTCCTCACTACAAAGTACACTGTCTAAAATGTATTTCAGATGCATGAGTCATACCTACGCTTGCGAGTGGGACCATATGTGTTGACATTACAGGGTGCATTTGTTTATCTCACAGCACACCAGGAGAGGCACTGTTTGAGACCCATTCGGGTTCATGTGTAATAACTGTTGTAACATATGAACCCAACGGGACCTTCACAGCCTGGTGTCACAGCCCCCTCCCTGCTCAAACATGGATGACAAATCTGCCCCGTTTCCTGGGTGGATGCAGGTGTGGCCTGTAGCCCGATCAGAGAGAGTTCAGGGGTCTGAAACATCATTGTGAAAGTGGGACTGTCTTAGCTAAAGGATTCATGTTAGCGGCAGGTTTCAAGCAACAGCAGCTATGTGTTCCCCCTTTCAGCACATAGTAGTCTCTGACTGGTAGAGTTAATGTTCTGAAAAACAGCCGCACTTTATGAAAAATATACAATAGCTCAGTTTTTTCCTGTCATCCTGGGAGAATACCTGTCACCTTGACTAGGCCACCAGCACTGCCTAGGAGTGCATCATCCTATAGTGCAAGTGCTTGTACAACATGCAGCTGTTAATGAAAACTCCCAGGGAAGTTTTTGGCTGGACAGCTGGACAACTGACACTGGAAGAACTATTGATTTGGTCAATGCTTTACAAATACAAAAATTGCATTTTTAGTTTGAAATAAGGACAGGTTGACTTTTCCCTGAACTTTTAAAATTACTTTTACATTCCAATTAGCTTGAAAGAAGTTATTTTGGACCTGAAAATGAGCTTTTTTCATAAATACCTCTAGGTGCCTGTTAAATGATTAATTAAATTAATCATCCCTGTTTTGTAGACAGTGCAATTACTTTTTTAATGATCCATCCCCAAGGCCCTCAGTAGAGACCGTACTTACCATACATACATACTTACTTACTGGCACACACTCACAGAAGAGTGTAGGCTTGATTCACTCTGCTCATTTGCAGGAATAACAAACATGACCAGGTTATATACTCTTACCCTAAAGGATACCATATGTAGACTTAATTAATTTATCATATGCCGATTAAAGGGTTAAGTTCATCATTTAAACTTGTATCACCCATCTGAAACAGGAAATTTCCTTTGTTTTCAAAATGTATCATACTTTGTCCATATGCAGGAAAGGTCAATATTAGTGTTTAAAAAGCTGTTGCAGTACATTCTAAACAGTGAAGCAGGCATCTACTGATGAGTGCTCAGCTACAACATGTTTAGCCTTTTCACTCATAATTGATAATGTTAGGACATGGCAAGGGAAACCTGATATGGATATAGGCCGAAGTACTTAATTAAAGCAATTGTTGTTTTTTTCCCTCCTTATGCAACATTTTCATTTTGGCCACAATCGAAATGAACCAGAAAACCTATGTGCTCTGAATACCTCATTACACTTGGTTCACAGTGTTAAGTACATTGGGCCAGACTGTAAAGAGACCTCTGGATTAAAATAAACAGAGGACCACAAACTGGCTGTGAAGCCTTTAATTCTCTAACCTTTTCATTGACACCCACAGCAATGTCAAGCTAACAGCAACACCGTCGCGCAACAACAATTTTGTTTAATTTAATTGGAACATTTTATTATTTCTTTTGAAAACATCCATGGTGTAACTGAAGGGAACCAGTCTAACCATTGTGTGAAAATAAACCACTACAAGGTGACAATGCTTTGAGATCATGTGACCCCACCCTCTTGTGTTTTATTTGTAACTTATATCACACACCCACATATCCCGACCACTCCCCACTACAGAGCTCATCCCAATGTGACATGTTTCAGGGCAAAAGTCAACAATTGGAATGATGGACACTAGAAACATCAGAAACCTTCATGAAGAACACAAAGATCTATATTTGGAACTTTTATTTTATTGGTACCAAAGCTAGATACACAGAAGAACTACTTCAGTGTCTTAATAATTATACACTTTCATACAACAGTATTATTTGAAAAGTAGTTCTTCTCTAGGCTATAGCCTCATATACACAGATATGTCACCTCGTGCCAGATTTCTGCCATCCTCAGGAGGAAGGGGGCGGGGCACGCAGTCAGTGACCTCAGTAGTAAGGCCGCGGTCACATTCCAGCACTGCGCTGCAGCAGCCTGCTTCCAACCCACACTGGTCATGTGACTCAGGACATTGACCTCTACTGTATCCCTGCCAACCCCATCCTGACCGGCCCTTCAGGGTCCACACACTCAGACCACACTGTGTCACAAACAGCTGGTCCGCAGCATGATCCAAACCACCTTGCTATGATCCAAAAGGTGATTATTACTATGATATAACTGAGGTATGCTCAACAAAAGATTAACATAAGCCAGAACTTTACACATACAAGGATATGCAATATTTACTCACAATGCTTTATCCCTGAGTAAAAAAATTAAAGATTTTTTTTTTTATGAATCCCTGCATATCATAAGACGTTAATTATTAAAACAAGAGAAAAATATGCATCAGAATCTCTAAAGGGAAATATTATCTGAAATCTGTCTCTCAAAGATAAGGGACAAAACTTTTAATAGAATGCACGGCCACTAGTTGATCATCTCATTTACACACAGACACACACGTACATGCATGCACACACACGTACTAGAAGTTCAAATGTCAGGAATGTATCTTGAAAAATCCCTAATCTGTTCAGAAATCCCCCAGACTTACACTTGGCGAGTCACAATCCTGGCAAGCATTACATGGTATAAAGTAGAGATAGCAGCTGTCATTTTGCCCATGGCAAATCTTCAGGCATCTGCTTCTCATGGCTGAAGACACATCTTAGTAAACCTTTGATCCTGAACCAATGATCATTGTCTGTGCCTGCGCTCAATCTTTTGGCATAAACGGAACCAATACAACCGTGGTTCATAACCTCAGTCCTGGGGGACCCATGTGTATGTTGGTTCTCATTCAAACCTCAGTTGCAACCCCAGGATTGCAACAAGCTGTTAATTCTAAGCCACATGATGTCACAAATAGCTGTGCATGCCATGCAGAATAAATGTCCATTATTCACATCCCACAGCCTATTAACGAGGACCGATTAAATTACAGACTGACAGGTGAATCAGCGATGTCCTAATTGGTGAAAATGAGGTCACCTGGTCACTGCAATTAAACCTTTTGTTAGACCCCCAAGACAAAGCAAATGGCAATGAGCCAAACCTGCTTTGTGTCAATGAGTTTAAGGGAAATAATTATGAAAGAGCCTAAACACATATGCTCAACAACTTCAATTCATCAAGATATTCACTGTAACGAAAACCAGCTGACCCAAGGGTCCCCCAGGAACTAAGCAGAGAACTGTTGCTCTACACTTAGTGTAACAAAATATAGGTTTCTGGAGCTGCTGCATGACAGGTTTATGGAAAACTGTCTTAAAATTTACTCTAGGGTTTATCACCTGTCATATACTAAAGGCAGGACATAATTCACACCTCAAGAAAAAGACTGAAGAACTAAACACTGATAAATATAAAAGTTATGCACATTGCATACACTTTTTATCATTACAGAGTGAAAGAAGCAGCACTCATACTTCATAATACTGTTGTTAAATATGCAAGAGATAAATATGTAATAACACCTGAATAAATGATTCGTATCTCGCTGTACTCATAAATAATGGAAAAATCTGGGTTAGATCAAGTGAGAAAAGCTCAATGGGTGCATAATAACACAAATTACTTGAGTAAAACTGAAATTACAAAAAAATCACAGAAAAGTTTGCCACACAAGCCATTCACAAGTTCGCCCATTAGAATTAAAGATGTGTCCAGCTAACCACTTTATCTAGGACTTAATTTATTGAGTACTTTCCCTAATCTAACAATTAAATTCAATCTCTGTATTTTATGACACGTGTAACATGTTAAATGATTTATGTGGAATTTATGGAGCCTTGAAGGCTCAATAGCTTTCCACACAGCCTGGGAGAGTCTGTGCTTGGTGCCGGGGTTCAGAGGTCATGCAGTGGATGAAAGTGGAGTCCAAGTGCAGGGAGGAACAACATTCTGTCAACCTCTCACCTCAAAAAAGGCATTCTTCCCTTTCATCGTTCTTTCAACCTCCCATAATGTCACTCTTAAAAGACGGGGAAAGATCCGTTCCCGGAATATTCCTTTTGTGTGCTCTCCGAGATGTTATGGGATTGGAATGAAGGGCAACCCTATTTTGCACATTACAGGCTGTCCCAACCCCTGCTGGTTAATAGCGGTTCCTCCCTTTTGATTTTGCTCTTTAAAGTTAATGGATGTTTTTCATGTAAAGGAAAAACAAACAATATCAACACCATTACTTGAAACGACTTCAAAACTAGTCAAATAACTCAAACAAACCAAAAATGACAGGGAAATTAACTTAAGACATTTTATTGTTAGGCAAATAATAGGGATGAAAGGATATACTTTTAAATAAAATTCCCAAGTCTCCAAGGAGGTGAAACAGTTTGCAGGGAAATGGATGTATACTTCTACCCTTTTCTACATGACCTGAGTTATTTTAAGCTGAAAGTCAAAAATGCAATACTTGTAAGACATGCTCTTGATGACCACCAACAATAACAAATAACGTACCAATTCAGAATTCCTTTAAGGATAAATATGGTTATAGAGCCAGAAGGTCCACCAGGTACTGTCAAAGGATGATCCCAGGAACAAAGTATTATTTAATATTCATATATTCAACAAACGTGTCAATGAAATGACATCCAGACAGGTCCAGGTTGTAAGGTTACACATCTCTGAGGGTCAGAGAAAATAGAAAAGGCCAGAGTGCTGTTGGACCTGCCAATCTAAATGGGATAGGGAGCTAACCTACACTTCCCCCCCTCAATATTTGTAGTTAAATGGGACTGCCTTTTCTCTTCTAGTTAAAGAGTTCTGACTTCCGCTGCTGGGATTGCTTTCACCATTTCTGTAAAACTGGATGCATTAAAATAAAATCCAGGATATGTATTCCGCATGAAAGTGCATTTTTCAAGGATGTCAAAGTATACAGCAGATTACAAAGCAAACCATGCACAAAACAAACTAGCATGTATGTGATTGAATGAATTATGCATGTTACTATAAATCCTATAACAAATTTAATGAATTTCTTTGAATTACTTATCCTAAAGATAAATCTTTTACTTATATACCATACGTTTTTGCTACATTCTGGCAAATGTAACATTTTAATTCGGGGTGGATGATTTTCTCGAATAGAATACAGTATCACTACTGTATCATAGCTAGAATATAAACTAATGGTCCACACATATAAGGAATTTCAATAACTCAAAAAGGAGACGGGTAAAGACCACATCAAATCATTTTTTCCTGAGACACCTTAGATAGGAGAAACACCCACTTCCCTTAGCAAAGCAAGCACCTAAGCCCAGGCTACATCATTTCAGTGCTTCCTATTAATAACCCTGAAAGCTTGGCACTTGCTGACATTTCAGGTCTGGGAGAGTAAACATGCAGAAAGTTCCAGAACCTCCCATAAAGGGAGAGGGAGATAGAGACGGCTTGGCCCACACACTGCTGAATGTGATGTGTTATAGACTGCATGTGGGTTCTTCAGAAAACAGCCCAATGAAATGACTTTAAAGACATAATACTGTACTGAAGATAGATTAAACCTGTTTTAACTTACATAAATTAATGATACCAGTATGCAAAGAGCTAAATGCCTTTCTGATTTTTTAAAAAATGCAACCCCATGGGTTACCGTCAAATTTCATACTTTGACATACATTTCCATGACAGCTTTTGAGACTACTAAAAATTTGAGAAAAAAAATGTGTCATTTAAATTTGTTAGCTTTTAGCAAGCAATACAGTATTTTCAGTTTCTTCCATCATCTGCTCAGCCTTGTGACAGACTGGACTATAATTAGCATAAGAGTGTCATTAAAGTTTTTGACAATGACATGAGCAACACGGACTGACTTATTCAGCACATGCCTTGACTCCAGACACTTGATCATCAATAGAATGTCATTATAACATTTACAGCTGCTCTAACTTAGCTTAAATAACTTAGCTTGCAATCTGATTAGTGCATGTAGATTTCTGAAGATAGATCGCACTAGTATGAGTGAGTCAGGCTATCACTTATCCTGTAAAGTGAGGTATTCAAAGGCATTTCAGGTCTAAGCTTGAAAGGAAATTACGGTATCCTGGCTTACATGCCTCCATGTGACTTTGTGACTTAGTTGTGCGATCCAAACACACCCATACAGATGAGTCTACAGCGTACTCAGCAGTTTGGGAGGACTAAATTAACTTAAAGTAAGTTTGAGGATAATAAGGACTGATTCTATCCCTGACTTAATTTCACACAGTTGGCCTCAATTGTACACATTTTCATTCAAATGTATTTGTTAACATACTTATATTGATAAATACCAATCAATTATATATGAAAACATGGAGTCCATATCTCTCCATCACTTTCTCTGCATCTCTCCCTTTAAATCATATTTCTGTTTCTCATCCTCATGACACTCCTTCTCCATATGTCTAAGTCTGCTTCCCTCTCCATTACTCTCTTCCTGAATGTCCACATTTACTCCCACCCTCTCTGTTTATCACCTTCCCCTTTTTCAAAAGACTTCAGTTGATATATGTAATTTTCACTTTACATGTTCCTTACCTCATGATGCACTGACAAAGTGAGTCTTTCAACACTGTTCAAAGCACACTAAGCATTAGGGAGCTGCTTTATATCTCTTTTAACATTCCTCTCCTAATCTGATATGCTGTTGCTGAGTGACTTATTCATTCAGCAGATGTGCTCACTGAATAGGAGAGTCAAGATTTGAGTGGACCTCTGTATGTCTAAATATGTCTTCAGTAGAAAATAAGCCAGAACTAAACTATAGCAGAACTGAACCGAACCACCTTTCCTGAAGACGGTTAGGTAATGGATAGACATGCATTATGTAAAAAGCAAGTTCTGGGAGCTGTCTAGTGCAAGTCCGACTACAACACTGGTTTCTGGTGTAGTTACAGGCCAATGTCCCTCCTTATCTGAGTAATCTAACTTGATATTATTTAAATTGAAAAGCAATGCATCATGATATACTTTTCGTCACAACCTTTCCGTGGGGTACGTGATACAATATACGAGCAGTGTTTCTTCCATCTGTGGAACAGGAACTCAGATCTGGTCTTGGTTACATCACATTTGGTCTGTGATGCTAAACACATTGGGACATCATGCTGATATACTGCATCTTAGCTCCATATTACAGTATGCAGAACACAGAGAGTAAGGCATTATGCCTTTGCTACAGTAATTTATTTTAATCTAAATTACCCAGGTGACTGCACAAGAAAACAAAACACCGGGAACGTTACCAAGAATTTATGAATCAGCCTTGTTCAATGAACGTCATTCACACACATCGGTGTATTTTTGGAATGTCTAACTGCATGCTTTAAAAATAAGCATGTCTTTCCAAATACTGTATTTTTTTCGAATCAATTTTAAACAGGCACACATGGGCACAGGTGTTCTCATGTGAACGCACATTGTTGAAGGTGAATTCCAAGACGACAGACATTTCCAAGGCTTGAAAATGCCAAAAGCGGTACTTAATAATTCTGTCAGCGCTACAGCCCTCTCTATCATTAGGGCCTCTGGTACACTTATCACTGTTCCTCTGGAGGAAGGTGCTCATTACTGCAAATCAGTCACCCGCAATATACTGCCAAACACGGCAAAAAAAGAGCGAATCAGCCCAATCATCCATTAACACCTCCCGATGTAATAACTGCTGCACCTGACTATGTAATATATTGATGGAACATTTTTAAAAAGCTTAACTCTGCTGTGTGTAAATACATTTTTTATTGTAAAGTTGCTTCCAGGTTATTTTTTTTTTAAATCTGAAAAAAACCTGAAATGTGAATATCTGTTAAGATATGATGTTCAAAATCTAATCAGTGCAATATATATAAAATTATTTATCATTCAGTGCAACAAATGTTTATTTCCATATAATAGGAGTAAATGTACACATACTGCAATAAATTTTTCAGTACAAGCACGTTTCAGAGTAACAATGATTGGTTATTCTTATTATGTGGAGTACATTTATACATATGACAATGTAGATTTTAATCATTTTGAAGGTTTTATTATATACTGCTTTCTGCATTATTGCTGTTCTCTCTGTTGTGACGTCCAGGAAATAGTTTTGACAATGACTTATGTTTCTGTGCTCAATGGTTTCTGCAGCCTCACAGGAAGTGACTTAAGCAGCCTTCTTTTGTTTCCAGCCTCAAGCAAGGCAGCTGGGAGGCCAGCACAGAGATGGTTTATCCCTCTTTCATTTGATACACAACTTCAAACAGCAAAAGTAATCAAAATACATCAAAGGATATCAAAACAGTCAGGCGTGCATAAGTCCCTTTGGTGCACATTCCTCAGTCTACAATTAGTCATAATAGGAAAGCAATCTTTTTGAGGAACCATTTCCTTATCAGCCGACTTTGATTCATTGATGTTTTCCTACATGACACAGATAGAAATAAGCAGCCCATTATTGTGTCTATCTAATAATTACAGGTACCAGTGATCTATGCCCTTGTGTCAGTAGTGTTGTAGCAGTAATTAGTGACAACATTGATGATAGCTACTGTTATCCACTCAGTTATCTCTGAGCTGACTCACATAGCATATTCATATTCCCAATTGTGTCTCTTTTTTCTTTTTTATCACCAAATAAAAATAATTCAGAAAGCCTAGTTACAATCATCAATAGCCCTCTTTCATCCCTGGCACCTGTATAAATCAGTGGGGTTTTGTCTTATAATGCTGACAGATTCAGTATTAAGACTGCTGGATCGCACATCTCTGTATAATGAGTCTCTCTGCTTTTACCAGGGGAAGGAAGCACCGAATGCATCCGTGCATTAGCTACATTTAATGACAGAAGGGACTCCCAGGTCTTTTTATAGGGTAAATCATCCATCAATAGGCACTAAAAGGACATAATTAACAATGGGTTCTAAAAATGAATTTGAAACTTTGGTTGAAACAAAGACCAGTAAAAACAGTATGTTCACTGGACCCCAAAATGGAATGTCTGAAAATGTAACCTCTCCAGAGAATATAAATCAAAAAAAAAAATTAATTAGTATACTCTCTTCATGAGAGCAAGCTACCATTTAACATGCCAATTAACATGTCATATTAAGAGGCCAGATATTTACCTACTGTAAGTAATTCAGACTGTTGCTCTCATGAATAAAAAATATGCTATGCCCTGCCTAGGATTCAATCCTGCAACTTTCTGGCTGAAAAGCACTGCACTACGATGTCATTCCACACAGCCCTGGGTGAGCTATTCACACAGCTGAGAAGAGCTAAGTAATGACTTGGGCCAAAGCATCGGTTCCCACAGAGGTGCTGTGTTTAGCCTGGTTCCACTTCCAGAGACACGGTGTGTAAACGTCACACAGCAGGTGACCAGACGGCAAGAGCCATTCATGAATAAGCCATAAGAGTGAGTTTACCTCACACACTGATCGATCTTCCCAGTGCATCAAGGCAAAGGAAGGGAAGCAGCAAACCTGAAAGCAGTGATGGGTGATTGAGGTTTCATGAACACCATGAATGGGAAGAGCTACAATGAGCTGTCAACCAAACTTATCAGAACCAATTAAAAGATTGGACCTGCCACAGACAAATGATTGGATCAAACCAGTATGCCATTGAAAGCTGTCCATTTCTTTCATGAAACATCATTCTCCCACCATTAATTGTAAGCAGTGAAGCTGTTCACATGTATTACTGACTTCCCCCTGACCTTTTATTACCACCTAAGTAAAATCTACACTGGCAGCATCACATTTAGCGTAGCATCAGTAATTACATTGTACATACCAGTTTACTAATCCACAGTACTCCTGTCACGGATTGCATGTATACATCTTGTTACACAGTAATGTGCAACAGCTGTTTGAGGTCTATGCACTGTAATTACACAAGTAATCTGTATACCTTAATGTACTTATGCAAGTTATGTCACAATTTTTGAAACAATGCCTATTACAGTACTTTATCACTATTCACAATTTCATAACTGGAAAAAGAGAAGGAAGCTTCATACTCAAGGTTTATCCTTCCTTTGCACATCACATACATTATTTTGTTTTGATGTGTTTTTTGTAAGTTGCTGAACTATATTCAGAAGTATCAGTTGGAAACTTGAATCATGAAAGTAAATACTACATAATAACATAGTCTGAATGTGATTACCTGGTACAGCAACAATCAAGTGTGACAATACAGAAAAGATAACACCCAACAGCCAATCTTCACCAAATGTGATGGATGACCATATTCCATTTAAATGAAACTAAATCACACTAACTAGAATTGTTTTTAAAGTTCTTGAAATGAGAAAAATAAAATGAACTTGATGGCCCATACACTTTTTTCTGCAACATTCAGGGCCACTAGCTTGTGTTTATGGTTAGTTCTTACATTCTTTTGGTTTGGCAAAAATGTGAGTAGGACCAGAATAACCACGGCCACTCATCTTACTGACAGACAAAACAACAGCAAAGAATAGTGTGAGACAATATATGATGCTATTTTTTAACAAAAAAAGAGATTTGTCTAGTGCCCAATTAATTGTCATTACATGACAATTAGCAATCCCAGGACGGTGAAGGACACAACAATAGCAATGAACTGATTAGGAATTTGGCTAGAGCAGTTCGTTTGTTTTAGTTGGTCATCATGTAATTCCCATCTACAAAGAGGAAATAAAGGATAACATGATAACTGCCAACAAAAAGATTCAGCCTATGTCGTTTGATAGGAATTAGAGCTAGGCAGTCTGTGTATTTTTATTGGTTATCACGTAATTTCCGAATCTAGGAAGAGGAAATACAGGATAATCACCAGCCGAATACATTTACTTCGTCCAACAATCTTACAGTAGATCATTGTCCCTGAGGCATAATTTTGTAAACGATGGATTTTTCCCAGGCCTTTTCAGGTCGGTTGGTCCACAGGTAATATATTCAGCCAAATGCCACATTTTCATACATGTATGCAACTTATTTTCACTACGTTAATATAAATCTGTGTCAGCATACTAAATTTGAATTTTCCTGGAACCTGAACGACCTAAGCTCGGTCAAGGGAAAACATCGCCCATTCATTCACATAATTACCTGTGCAGAATGGCATTTGAGACGTGGTAACATTAATATTTATGTATAATTGTCGTATTTTCGTCCCTTACACAGGAGAAGAAAATGTACTACATATGAACTATCATCAAGTATAAACAGCCATGATACAAGCGTACAAATGTAACTTAAGTGAACACTTACCCTCCATCACCTGAGCTGCAGTAGCAAGATGGCACAACCACAGGACAAGGTGTATAACATTACCAGGAGGCCACCGGGAGACGCTGAAGGTAAAGGTTACAGAATGTAAATTTACTTAAAGTTTTCCAAAACAGGAGGCTAATTTAAACGACTCAACTTTTTAAACAAACTTGCTTACCAAAGATTCATTTTCGCTTACTGAAGGTAATAATTCCTCGCGAATATACTTCCCCCGTGCATGTGGGTTAGTTGTAAGGATGGAGAGCTCTCTCTCTCTCTCTCTCTCAGTTCCCAGCTCCAAATTGAACAAAGGCGGCTTCAGTACTTCACTGATTCAACTGGCTCACCGACGCTGAAACCCGATTCCCCTCAATCCTTCAGCAGCTACTGCAGCAAACCTCGTTCCCTCTCCTCACCTTTAGCCACAACCCGTAAAATCTAACTTCCGTTCTTGAATCCAATTCTATCGTACTTAATTCCTCAATTATTTTGTAAGGAAACTTTATTTAAACTATAAAACCACTGACGTCGAAAAGTGAATATGCCCAATAAATAACATTTAATAAGAAGATGGAAAATAACATTTATAAATATTTTAGCATTAATTCAAAATTACTTTCAGACATTTTATGTGACAAAAATTGGGTGTATTATTGGGTAAGCGTTGCTATCTAAGTTAAATCCTTATTGTGTATCGATGTCAGTACTTTTTAAACCTTTTTTAAACCATTTGTTGGTAACCATATATTGCAGTCTTTAGTTGACCTTAGCAGTTCCCATCCAACGCTTCGATTTTTGTTTTGGGAATTTGTTTTTTATCGTAATCAGTTACTTTAACGTGTAAATACAAAGCAAGTAACAGGTATTAATTCTGTTCTTTGCCTTTTGAGTGTTTTTGTGCTCTTCACACTTAGGAGCTATTAATCCCTGAGCAGATCTTGTTTTTGATAACATCGCGACAGAGATTTAAGTGTAATTACTTTTCTTGAAATAAAGAGGAAAAATGAAGACTAAATAAAATGTACTGCATTGGCTCCCCATGTCAGTTTGACAGGAATGGTACAGACCCTTGGAAGGTAAGATGTGACCTTAACTGAACTAACTGGATTTCTGCACCCACATTTGAAAATGGCAGTTTGCTTTGACAAATGAAGATTATCTGGTTTACTGCTTGAAAATTGCTCTTATATGAAACACATATCTGTGCATACATGCATGCACATGCACTCATATGTGCGTACACACATACATTTACACACATATATGCAAACAGTATGTGCAGACAGACATATAGCTCTGAATATGCCTATTCCACAGTGATACCAGGCCTTCTCTTGGAAATAAAACACCCTGAGCAAGTTTGGATCACCTTGCAAAGCAATACATTACCAGCCAAGGTAAGAATGTACAACAACAAATTATGCCATATTTGTCATTCAAAAAACATTCAGTGGGCATTCCAAAGGACTGGGAAATATGAGTTGAAGTTGAGGGAAAGGTGTACTAATGGGTAGTCCATAAATGTATTCAAGTTATAGCCTAGTCAGAGCTTAGATTGATTGGAAGGCACTGTCGGTGCTCCAGCTTCTGGAATTTCCATATAAATTAATAACTAAGATGGTGACTGAGTGTGGCTCTTTTTCTTTGGCATTGACTTTAAATATGCACCTTGTCCCTTTTGTCACATCAGACTAAGATGTCCAACAGTTCTATAAATGTCCTTTATGATTTTATTTTGTAACCATGCTTAAGGTAAATAGTATTTGTGTGTGTGTGTGTATTTCTGAATTATTTCAGAAGGGCCAGTCGTTTGAGTAGGTCAGCCTTAACCCTTAAAAGACTTCCCTAATCCCTAAACATTCTGTCTGAAGAAGGTAAAGAAGGCAATATTACTCTGCTGAGTGAAACCCTTCCCCCCTGGGCCATCCCTCCAATCACAGTGAGGATTCAGTACAGGTCACTGGATCCATCAGTGCACTGAGAACCAAAGCCACTGCTGTACCCAGAACTTGGAAGACCCTCATGTGTGAGCACAGTTCATTACTCTTCAGAATGAGATATTAGGGTCAATTTATCAATAAAATTAGAGTAAAAATCATACACTTAACATATGTATTGCTAAAGAACATATAACTGAGCATGATTCAGAAAAGAAATTAAAACTATATCAACATATAAACAAACAAAAAACATCTATGTTAAAACACTAAAACAGAGACAGTAAACAGTTAATTTGGCTTTCATGTAAAGGTCGGGCCCGTTGGTGGCACACCCCACATAATAGAGATAAGGAGCTGATTTGTTTTCCTCATGAAGAGTAGCCCAAAGCCACCAAGACAAGGCTTAGCTGTAATCTAGATGTCTGTCAGTGCCAGAGGTCTTATTAAGACCTGGAACAAGTTTTACTGGGGAGGTATTTTGTCTGGGAGCAGCTGCCTTGTGCTCTTACATGAGCTAGCCCTTTTGTGGTTTTTAGTATGGTTTTAATGTCAGACAATTACTGTTAATGACATTTGGTCTTTTGGTCTCTCATGCATATTGATATGTGAAGGATCAATCAATGTGCAATGTTCTTTGGCTTTTGACTCATTATTCTTTGAATGAATTAACTGAATGTTTAGTTGCTAAAATCTTACATATCAGCAGGAGTTCACCCATTTCTTGAGCCACAATAAAAATGTATGCTTTTGGGTGGTACACAGATCAGCAAACATTCTTGGTATAGCTGTGCATCCTGCTTTGCTATTCCTAGTTATGTTTCAATCACCACATTAGCAAGGTGCCAAATGGCTAAGCCTTTCTGGGAAATTCAGGGGGTCAGCCTGTCATATGTGACAGTCTCATCCCTCGCTAGTGTCCTCTCCTGGCCAGCTGGGCGCCTGCTGGTTTTCAAACCTAGTGTATGTTGGCTTTGTGTTCATCCAACAGTACAGGCAGTATGTAATTGGTGTCATCTCTGCTTTGTGAAAAATGGCGAAGGCTAGTTTAGGAATGCATATGCTTTTTTCTGAGTTTTCAGGTGGGTGGGGCTGATAAAATGGGTTAATTCAGGTGAGGGAATAGGGAGAAAAAGAACCAAAAATATTAGTCAAAATTAAGGACGAAGCACACCATGTTTAGATTAACTGACCCTGAAGTCATGGCTATGCGTGACAGAATGTAATACTGGCGTAGTGTTTCAGACTACAGACAGGTTTGACAAAGAGTCTCAACAGTGTTAGTGGATATGTTTTACACCTGGTCAAATTTGTTTTTCATCTCCACTTGAAAGTAGAGTTTTACAGGGCCCTTTGAGGCTGTAACAGTGCGCACCTTGCTGAGCAGTGAAGCCACCGCTTCATCAGGGTGCCCCTTGTTGACAGAGCATCAGAGATCAGAGGCCAGCTCCTTTTAAGGTGCCACATCAACAACAGTGCCGTTAAAGCTCATGGCAGCCTACAGTCTAATGTGCTGGATATGATACACCATCCTTCACAAAGTCAAACCATCGGTGGGGTACTGGAAAAGTGAGCACTTATCAAACTGATAATTCTACTGACTGATGTATATCAATAATGTATAATAAATGTAACCTAATGCAGCCAGTCCCTCTGGTTTTCAAACTATATGGATAATGTAATTACAAGCAGTAAGCACTGCTACCCTATGTCAGTAGAACTGTGATATTTTGTGAAACCAATGGAACAGGTTGGGGGTGACAGTGTGATTGAAGCTGATCAAAGCCAGAGAAAAGGTCTTCACATCTGTTCATTACGGTGTTTTCATTCAAGACTGAGGACAGATACCTGGGAAAGAAAAAAGATTGACTCATTTTTGTAAAAGTAAAGAGCCTCTATACATCAGAGCTTAGGACATGGTGTTTGTAAGGATGATAAATTGCATCCCTGAAATTCCTGACTGTTGGGTTGACCTGGCATTTTTAAACTCATTGTACTTCACTGACTTGCTCTTAGCTTGACCCTAAAGACACTCTGTCATGGTACGACAGGCGACTGATTCTGAGGGTAGCGCATCACCACTTGAGTGATAAATCACCCCTGAAGTAAAGTCGTAGTCTAAGCAGACACTGAGATGTTCGCGCAGCTGGTTTTCACAGTCAAGTTGAGCTCCGTCAGCTGACCAAGATAATTAATCTTTTGTCTTTTTGAAGTCTGATTAAACATGAAAACATTCTAGCCTTCAAACAAGAGGAGGAGATCAAACCTTTTGATGGCTGCTTCCTGTTCCCACCCCATCAACACGACAAGGCTTTAGAGGGTTCCCCTGACGTCACAGTGCAGTGAGGACAAACAGGGAGGCAAACATGGACAGGCAGTGAGAGCAGTGCAGGAAAAAACAGCCCTGCATTGTTCAAACAAGGGGCTTATTGACTGTTAATCTTCTACATTTCCATTAGCAAAAATTATAGCTTCTGTGTAAGGAGATAAAAATTAGGCAGCAGTGTAAAATGTAGTTGATCACCTGAATCACAATAAATAACCTCAAAATTAAAGACTGTTTTTTGTGAAATAACTGATTGATTTTTGCTGTTTTTGCAAGCATCCAATCCAATTTTTTTGTGGCTACCAGAAGTCTGAGATTTCAGCCTGCAAACTGAAGGCTAGATCAGCTCAATTTGTCAAAAGAAATCAACTACAAGTGGGCCTTGCAAGGGCCATAGGCACATGTTAAAAATGTGGCTGTGTCCAGTTTTCCTCCTGAAGGTCATTACAATGAGAGGCTTGCGGGAAAAGCATCTTCGAGTATAAGCTGAAGCCAGGGCTGGCTGACCCAGTGCTGCACTGTATCTTTTCCAGTGCATTAACTGCAACCAGAGCTGTAGCTCATGATGACCCTGAATGCTTGTGCCTGCCCCAGCCGGCACAGCAGCCAGGTCTTCATCTGCAGGCTATAGTTTTCTCAAAATGAAGAAAAGACACAGAATCCACATCTTCACTTGTGGGATGAGCTGATGTAGGCCAGATAAAGAGCATAGACAGCTTCCTGGAATCCTGTTCACACCAGTGTTATTCCAGCGCTATTACATAAAATAGTACACACTGAGTGTAGCAGACATGAAGTTGTGCTACTTTTAATAACCTTTTCTTCTATTATAAAAATATGGCTTGAAGTGTACCTACTCCAGTCTTACCACATGAAAAAAAGGATACATAAACAGGCTGGAACATTATGGCAACCACACCTTTCAGGGAGAGCCACTCTAAAATTTGAATCCGTTAACGCCTCAGACCACATTCCGACGTTAAAGTCGTTACTCTAATTGCACAATGAGGTACTATCCAAACCCTGGCACATGCTGAGCGCTCTGTGCAAGCACAGTTGGGGTTTTCTAAATTTAGCGTGAGAGGGAAAATGCTTTTCACTATGAGCAAGTTCCTTCAAGGGAAAGCGTGCAATGTAATTGAGAGAGGCGCATGTCAGTTTTTTTGACAGGGCTGTGAAAAAATCTGCTGTTGCTCACACAGGTGACTTTTACCAACCAGTGAGACTTTCATAGGCTGAGAACAAAAAGCAGAGTTTGTCATCAGCGGGGATCCAAAGCTGAGATGCTCTGTCTTCAGACCCTCCCCTCCGTCATCCAGGCTCCAGTCTGGAAACAAACAAAAGCAATGCCAGCAGCTTAGCCTCAGGAGGATTTCTGATGCAATGGAATTATATTATAAGTCCTGGCAGCAATGTGCTATTTATTTATTTACACTGCAGGACCACAGATACAGGGCCTCAGGTCCAGAGTGCAACGATCAAAGGCTGCTCGTGGACAGGAGGTTATGAGGCAGGGTAAACCACAAACTGTGCTGATGTGTTTCTCTCATGCAGTAGCAGTGCTAATGAGTTCTTTTCAGTTAACAAAAAGCAAGGGACAAGTTACAATGTCTGCTAAATTGTGGTGTGTTTCCATGCTTACGTGATTGTTCTAAGTAAATGATTGGCTAAATAGTCCCCAGGTCTTGTTTCTAAGGGCCAAATTGGTGGCTGTTTGAAAGGAAACAACAAAAACCTGCAGACACTGTGAGCTTTTTGGATATGAGTTTGACACCCCCATTGAAGGCTGGTTGCACATCTCACAGCTTTCCTGAGAATTGAATCTTTTGGCCATTTTGTGACCTGTATAATGATTACACAATGAAGTGTAACTAAAAATAAAGTCTGGCAAACTGCACAGATATTATACTCTTTATGAAGTGTTAATACAACTGTGCATGCTATGAAACCTTTTCTTCTCTTATAGATGTGAAATAAAACAGCTCTGCCAAACACATGAAGACATTTTTCCATTACAGAAATTGCTATGGAAAACAGACATTACTTTACAACAGAAAAAAACGTTCTTGACCAATTGTGAAAACCCTTAAACACTCTTACATACACACAAACACACACACATACACCAACATGCACCAGCACATACCAGCTATGAATTCTATTTTAATTTACTCTTTATGTCACAATAAAAATGACAGTTGTTTCTTCATTGCCAGGTATGTGTCCACACACAATGTTTTATTAAACAGGAAAGTTAAAATTATACTGTTTGCTTCTTGTAGTTTAATGCCATTGTAAAAGGCAAAGTACAAGAACAAGTATCAAGTATGCATCACTATTAATCTTCACTGCCTACACTGTCATTTAACTTATTTTCCCAGCAACACCATCAAAAGGGGTAAATAACAATATGGGGTTCCTATTTGTTCAGCATAAAAATGGTGGAACGAGTTCCCAGCTCATAAATTGATTAAGCAGAAGGATGGAGTGAATTATTCCCAGGTTCCGGTGCAGTAATTCTCATACTTCTTGACATTTTCGATGGAATTTTCCTGGCTGTTCTATATAAGGAATAACCTGCAGTCATAAATTCAGAAACAGTAAAGTCTCAATCACAGGGTTTGGCAGAGTCGACCAGCAACTGCTGAGACACCATCTGTTTTCCTCAGGTGTGATTTACGCTTCTGACTAGGTTATGAGGCTTTTCTTCACAGGGTGCACCGACGAGGAAAAGGATCACCTGAGGCCCTGTGTCATGATTCATGTGAATGACTTCCAGTGCAGACACAAGACATCAGTAACATCAGATCCACATTAACACAAAACACCTCAGACAAAGCAGCCTGAAACATAACAGGTAGAGGTCAATAGTTAACGACATGCAGTTAAATCACATCTTGGACCAGATCCCCATGGAAGCAGGTGTAGCTGTTTTTAAAGCTCAGGTTGACAGGCAAACACCAACCTTTTCCTGGTCCAAGTTTATACAGAGTCTGGAGAAGGCTGATGGTCCAACTTTCAGGGAGGAACTTTGTTTCATGGAGTCCTGAGCGACAAGTTCACCAAAGGTTTCTATGGTAATGAGTAAACCATGGTTACAGATGTCCCTGGTAACAAAAGTCATATCAGTTCACGTGGGAGAGTAACACTGACTGTGACCCTTTGGAACGTGATTTCCAAAGAAAGAGACTTAAACACAGGACTGTTTGTTGCCTATCAAAGGAGTGATTTATCTTTTTCCGGCCAATTTTGAATGGAAAATATTCAGTGTTTAGACGGGTTTTAAGAACAGCATAACAATTTACTTCAACATGAAATTAAGACATTTTGCTCACCAATGATTTATACAGTTTATTGCACAGGGTAGCATTCTGTAATAGATAACAGACATCACAATTCTGTGGAAGGTCAATTAATGTGCTATATGGAGTATTGTGAACAGATAGAGTGGCACATGGCAAGCGGATTATACTTTTGATTTTGTTTTGATTATGGAATGAGCAAAAACCAAACATTTGCTTTGGATATAAACACTGCTATTTTAAATCTATTAAACAAACAGTAACTATCGTTTAATAAGCATGAGTATTTTAAATCTATTAAACAAACAGTAACTATCATTTAATAAGCATGAGTAGTGGAAAACCAAAACAGGTAATGAATGAAGTGGGATAAAACTGCAATGTCCTATCATCTGTGAGGTTATTAGATACCACATTTCTATTGGTGCATTTCTAATCATGTGTAGCCCTTACATTAATTAGTGTTAATAAATGTTCAAGACAGATGTACTGAAGACCCTATGAAGACATAGGGCAAGTTTGTTGGAATGGCAGCAGAAATCTTACCAGTTTTCTGAACAGTTGTCATGGCAGCACAATGTTTGTGTCCCAAAAATGCAAGACCTCCCAAATACAGTGTGTTAGCATAGCACTTTTTAAGAGAGGCATAACAAAAATGAACAAATTCTGTTTTCATAGGTTTTTTTTTTTTTTTTGAAATTTCTGTTTTGGGCGTGGCAAGGGAAACAAACTGGATAAATGCAAGTGTGTTACTCACACAAGAGTGTCACTGTAAGTGTTCAGGGAGCAGCTGTGAACACAGGGAGGCCCTGAAGAGGGGGTAAAGCACCACACTGCCCCTGAACACTGCTACAAGAGGCAACACAATACTGGATGGGTATTGATGACAGAGTGTGGAGCCTCCGTCTTTTCCACCTGTACAGATATAAACATCCTTTCCTGTAAGGTGTAGCTATTTTGTCCTGGCTGATGAGGGTTTAGACTTTTACTCCATCCCAATTTTTAAACACCAGCTTCAACAAATCAGTCAAATTGGAACTCATGATCTTTAAATCCTATATGTATCTTTCTGTATATAACACCAAAGCAAACACACATTTTGTGTTCCCTCGCTTAGTTAACCAGTCAGAGAGAGGCTTGCTAGTGTTCTAGAGCTGTGCCCTCCAGTCCCAGCTGATACGATTACATTTTAAAAGCATTTATTTAATCTCAGCTATCCTACACGATTGGAGAACATGTTCAAAGCATAAGTTGACATTGAAAATGCTTAAATAGAAGTTTGAATGGAGTATCAAAAATATTTTGACATATACAGTACTTTAATTCTGCTACCCAGTTACCATGAAAATATCCTCTTGTCTGTTCTTGAATTAAGGAGGATGCTTCTTCATGAATCATGCTTGCCTTTATTTTGACACATAATGATCAGCTGTATGATCCAATTTTACTGCAACTACATCGTCCCAAAACAGAAACATTCATATTTTAACCATTTTGTTGGACCATTGTGGCTGTTGAGTCAGAAAATGTATTTTTTATCATTATGATACATGAGGCATTCAGAGAAAACCTTAAAATTATTTTTGGTGTACAAGCCTCAAAGCAGTGGCCCATCCTGAATGTGACGTGATTTTGTGGCTCAGCGGTGAAGGGAGGGAACGCCATGGCATGGGGATTTCACTCTGTGCTCCCTCAGCAGCTGTTCCATGCACTTGCACCTCCGCACCTCTCATGCCATAATCCTGCCATAAATTTCCGCAGTGGGAGTGAACAACCTGTATCAGAGCGCAAATCCGAGAATGATGGTATGAGCTGGGCCGTATAATGTTCGCCTCCTTGTATTGTCATTACACAGCAGGGGAAAATCAGTCTGACACCATAACCCCCACTCTGGGCATGAAGTACAGTTCTGAACTTTTTCAGAACAACAGGTGCACTCAAGGTGGGAGGAAACAGCTGCAGATTTTCAGAAGGTAGAGTCCCTGTGTCCACAATGATCCAGTCTGAGCTTTCAATTCAATCCCATTGCAATGCATGGCATTATGTAAAACAGAGCTATGGAAATTTTGGTTTGTTAATAAAAACAAGATTTTCATTATTTGTTCTTTATCACTTTTGACACATTATTTGTATATTCTTCTCCAGTTGTAATGTCTTGTCATTTACCTTGTCATTACCTGTCTTTTCAGGTTGTGAGTGCAGATGACCTCTGTTCCAAAATGCCTGCTTCTGGTTGCCTATTCCCTTCACCCTATGTTCCTTTACTGGCTGTAACTGCACCAGAGGAGTACATTATATATAAAGCTGGTGCAGGTAGGCTGCAGGCAGACATCTGGTGTCAGATCAGTCCATATCAGACCGCCAGACTGCCACATCAGCCATCCAACAGCCCTTCTATGTTCTCCCTCGGTCAAATTAATTTAATGCATCATGTCAAGGATAAAACACATTGTGATTATACTGAATAGGCTTCTCTATGAGGCCGTTCATTTGGTAACTGAGGTAATGGCATGTCTCTGTGTCTGAAATGTAGCAAACAGGCCCATCATTGATGCCACTGAGCCCTATGCAGAAAGACTTGCAAAGAATGCTGTACTGTGGGGGGACAACATCAACCCAGCGGTAGTCTAATCCTAATAACAAGGCCGTTCTGACTTCACAGACCATGCGGTACAAATTACCAGAATGAATTCAATTTGATCTACCCATGTGTTGATCCATATTAGTGCTGAAGGGCCCTGTTTCACTTCTGAAGAAGGGACTTAATAGATGCTTTGGGGCTGAAATTTCTCATCCTGCTCTAAAGATGAAAAGTGCGAAACAGAGGCATATTCAGGCATAATTTGAGCCAGGAGACCCAGAAAGCTCTCTTAATTTCATAACTTTTTCATAAAAATTAGAAAACTAGCCTCATCTCTCTAACTCAGTCACAAGATTGTTTAAAGTATTTGGAAGCCAAGGCCAATAGATTGTGATGACCATGTAAAGATTTATGTATTTCTGCCAGTGTCCTCAAAAACCCCTGTTTTGAGTGATTAAATGCCACTGCCACTATATTCCTTTTCAGCGTAAATGTTGTAAAAACAAATAAATTGGTCATAGTTGTGCCACCAGTCACGACTATTTTCATCCCACAGTTCATCACTGAGAACGATAAGTTTCATTTTGGGGACATTTTGAATAAAAAACGTACAAAGTATTAACAAACTGTTCAGCACTGTTGTAGAGGTATCTGTGGTTATATGTATACTACCTAAATATGGTCCCATATGATTACAAGCACAGAACCCTCTTGCTGCTATTTTTAATCTTTTTCTCTTATAGGATATAATATCTGTTACCTTTGTGCATTGTATAACACAATGGTGTAGTCTGTAATGAAACCTGAAAATAAATATTAAGAAAATGATATATCCCTCCCCCCATTCACATGTATGTTCACATGAATATACTCATAACTATATACTCAAGGTACATTTATGTGCTGCACTAGATAATCATTTTATTTACATTTTGTAGAACTATGTAAATGTTGAGGTGAAGGATGAAAAAGGACAAGCTGGAGCCATGAGAACCAGAGGACGGGAGTACAAGGGCTAAGTTGCCATAGCAATAGAAAGACACAACTTTCTGTTTTTCTGATGACAACAGCTGAGACTGTTACTGTAAAGAGTTCCATTGTACACAGCATAGCAACCATATAAAATCATCCTGCACACACACACACACTCACATACACACAGCTCCAATACAAATACAGTACTGTAGGAACTGAAAAGTCATCAGGCTTTCAAATGGCTTTCAGTGTCTGGGGTCTGAGGTTGGAGATAGCATTTAGACAGTTCACCAGGACCATGAACATGCTTATGTCTAAACTTTAAAAAAGTCCACTCTTCCAATGTTAATAGAGGCCACAGAAGACAAGGCTTGCTGAGGCTTGATATGCTATGAATTAATAAAGATAGAACCACAAAGTCATGACACTGTTCCAGACTAGATGGAAATGAAGTCTATGGCAGCCTAATTTAGACAAAAGCACAATACACTGACATTGTAGAATACTCTGTAGCCCCTTTGATCTAAATCAACTTGAGTTACGGACCTGAGATTGGCAACAATGAGGGATATTTCTCCAAGTGGAAATCCTGGGGATGGTTTCCAATATTCAGCTAACTCTCCTAGTATGGAATGTAAATGGAAACTTGGTGATTTACGTCTGTCACCAATCCTTGTGTTCACTGAATGCCATGGAAATGAATCTGAAAGTTATTTTACACAGTGCTGCAATGTTCAGTTTTCCTTTAAAATGAACTTTTGTGACTACCAGTGTTGACACACAGGTTGTAATGGCACCAGCCAGGCTGAATAGCTTACGCCATGATTGTCTAAGTTTAGAGGCAGCACATTAACTGGCATTTAGTCTTGAGTCATGATATCACACTGAAGACAGTTAAACAAAGTGAACTTGTTTGGTTTTTTCCTATTTGGTTGCTGGGTTTCCTGTGGTTGGTAAGGATTTATTGGGAAAAAACATCATACCGCTTAATATCAAAAATTTGGAAGATTCTAGAAAGGATCTCTATAAATCTCTCTGCCTGGGTGGCAAATGTGAATAGTGTTTTATTCTGAAGCTCATGGAGGGTAGTAAATATTGAAACATTTCTGTGGTCCTTGCAACTATGGACCACACTGGGTCTCTCATCTCAGCATAGCGTCACTGGTATGAAATGTGTTTTGGTTGAAAGAAATCACTATTATACAGGAGCAGAGCGTATTATGGTACCAAATATCATCCTCCCTTTCCCAGGCTATGGACACGGATTAATTTCACATTACTGTCATTTGCTGAGATGAACCACCCAGGCCCTTGACAGCACTAATGTTTTTGTTCCACATGGAGTACAGAGCGGAAGACAGCAGTAGCAGCATTACGGCAGCCAAGCGACTCCTCCATCCTCCAACGCTGTGGACTATGATCCGCAGAGGTTTGAGAAGGCTCCATGGTACCCAATGCACTCCCAGAAAAGGAGGCAGGAATGTGTGAGGAACTCCTGCTGCTGGCAGAGAGTGACTCTCAGAGCCATAAGGGTAAACATTTCCTCACCCAGCCTGTCCATTTCAGCAGCTCACAATGCCATGCCAAGTCCACTCCAATCAAACTTTTCACAGACATTCTGCAACTGGCCCATACACTACTTCAAGAACATAACAAAGAGCATGACGGCTATCTGCTAAGTAGTATTTATATATCTAGTTTACACAAACATTTATCCTCAAAGCGCAGGATGGATACATTGGGATGTTGGGATAGTGCACACTTTGATTCATTAGCATGTAGCTAATTAGTTCGTGTTGCTATTTTCCTGGATTTGATTTTGTTTTTCAGGATGAGGGAAGGGCAGACACTGGCCTCTGTCTGTGTGGAGTACACCCTTCACTATTGCACATTTTGGACTCATGGTTTTGATGATCTCTGATTGCCCTATGACAAGAATCAAACAGAATAAATGACACTTGTGCTGAGTCATACAACAATCAGTAAATTTGTTAAAATGAGCTGTTTACCATCCAGTACACTGTGACTCTCACTGAGGCGATAAAAACAATACGGCCCCAAAAAGAAAGCTAATTAGGTGCGAAAGTGTTTTGCTAATATTTAAGTGCATTTGCAGTGGTAATTATGTGGCAGGGAAATAGCTGCGAATTTAGCTATCTATCAGGGAAGGGAAGAGTCTACTGAACTGCCTTGCAGGCAGGTGTGAGCCGAGGAGGTCATTCTTCTCTGAGGTGGGGTCTCGGGCACAGGGATGACATTTTAAATTAATGTTTCATAAACCCAAAACCTGTACATTAAGCAGCAGGTGGGGTTGAAGAAGACAGAGTGATCAAAAGCAATAAGCGGAGAGGGAGGACAGACAGAATATATCTGTAAAAGACACACAGATGTACTCAAGCCACCTGCTGACCTGCTTCAGATTGGATAAATCCAATGCAGGTGCCATCAGGCCATCAAAAACACATACCATGGGCCATGGCATGTTTATAGAGATAGAGATCAGCTGAAAAAATACAGCATGGAAAAAGGATAGATAAGGACCACACATTTAACCCCATGAGTGGACGCGTCGTATTGTGATTGAAAAATGGTTCGTTTACTGTGATCAAATTACATGGTAATGCAATGACTTGATGGGGAATAGTAGTTGCATCGTGAGTTTCATCTATAAACTGGTTATAACCCGCCGCTGTTTGTGTTAATTGTTGATAATGACTGAAATGCAATACTTGCTTAACCATAAATGGATATCACTACAGGACTATGAGGACATACATTGACTAAATTGGTCATGACTAATTTTATTGGGGGTGATTGACTGATGTAATTCTCTAGATACAAGATACGTGAGCAGACACATTACTCGGGCGACAGGGTGTCCTGATCATAAGGTCAGTCGCTGAGCAGAGCTTTCTGCTCCACATACAGAGAGACACTCAAACTGCCTTACCTTGTTTAACCCTTTCAGCTGCCAATGTGTACAACACGTACTAGTTTATTGGTCCTGCTGAGTCGAGAAGTCACAGTTCAGCCCCATGAAAGGATTTAAGATCCCTGGAAAGATGAACCAGTGAGTTGTCAAGGTGGGTTAAAGAAGCCACAGAGGAAAGGATTTGTTTGTTCTTCTGAGTGGAACTAAAATCTGAAAGAGTGAAAATTTAAGACAGAATAAAATGGTGGGTCGATATTAACAGCATCAGTACTGTCTCGTTATGCCCTGAATTTTACTGAATAGCTCTCTTGTCCAATAAAAACCTTTTTTACCACCTTGTAAAACTTTCACCCTGGGTGTAAATCAAATGCTCGATCCCATCTATGTTCTTAAATGTCAGCAAACACGCTCTGCCTACTTGTCTGGCCCACTAACAGTGAAATGAAGTCACCCCAGTTGCAACCTTTGAACAGAGACAAGTACTCAAAGTCATTCCAAAATGTAGTCACTCCAACGGTTGCAATCAAATTGCCATAAAACAAACTTTGCTATTAAATAAATATCATTCAAATCTGGGTTGTTATATAAATGTTGCATTTTTTTCATAAATGTTTGCATTGTCAAAATAGAGCTGTACGTGTTTCAATTGGTAAAAGTAAAGGGCTAATGCTGACACACTGTATATCTGTGAATACCAACGGCAGTTTCTTTAACCCAGTTCCCACTGACTGCCGTTTCCTTCCTGAGGCCTGGCGGTCAGAGATGAAGACAGACTCTCATTTATAGTGCGAGGCAGTGACGTGTTCCTCCCTCTCTGGAAAAAAGTGCACTTTACGAAGCGCCAGCACAAAGATGCAGTATCAGCCTCTAAACTGTACGTTAATATGGAAGACCTCTGCCATTACCTCTCTGTTTACAGTCGTTTAAGTGCGTAAGGTGAGTGTCAGCTTGCCGAGGGAGGGCGATGGCGTCCACACCACTGACGGATGCAATACAAATATTTGAATGATGCATGAAAACGGTGGAAATTTAATCGCCTGCATTTGGTGGAAAATAATCTAAAAAATTATCTTTCAGATTTTTCTAAAGAAACTGACATTTTCAACAGGGCTCTCTCTCTCTAAAACCTCACACGACTGATTTGTGATAGCAAGATTCCATGTGAAAGAACAAGCAGTCTTGTTAAAGCGAAAATCACCGGAAGTCATCACTGCAGGTAACAAAAGTGTGGGACCTGTTGGGCTGTAGTTAGTGGTTTATTTCTGAGATGAGAAATAACAGAATCACAAATTCCTGATGATATGCAATGCCAGGACATGAGCTCAAGCAGCAGACATTAATTTCTGTCCAGATTTGATTTGATAAAATTTAATATGAAAGAAAATGTCATACGCTGTGTGGACAGGGCTGCCTTTAGAGACCCTCTGTATAACTTTGTGTAATCTGATTTTAGACATATTTATAGTCAAGTAATATTCCCCTAAGATTGAGTACAAACATGAAACAAATTATCCCAGGATTTTCCGGTAGTTAGAAACTGAGAAATAGTTAATTTCATCAATAGCAAAACAAAGAACCATTGTAATGTTAAGATTTAGAAACAGAGGACTGCATGAGGCATGTACACGCACAACCGTGCACTCACACACTCACCCACACAAACATACACTCACATAAACATAAACAAACACACAGACACACACGCACACAGACAGTAGAAACTCATTAGTGCATTTTACAGTTTATGTGTCTTATCGCAATTTCTTAAACTCAACAATTTTTTAATCAGAAATTAGTTTAAGACAAAGCTGTATCATTACCAGCGTACAATATAATCTATTCTGCAGACTTGATGTTTTTAGTGGGACAATACCACATTAACATGGAAGAAAAACATTAGTCAGAAATATCAAGGGCAAAATTCTCAGAAAAATGCTGACCTCAATCATAGAGGGTCTTGTTAACACTAATGATATGTTAACCATTTTACAGTTCATAAGCTGAAATGCTAATGTAACAAGAGGAGATGGGTACTGAGAGAGAGTGAGCGTCAGTGTTATGTAATTGTACTGTGAGCATACTGTTAAATGTATGCTTTGGGACTGCGGTTGACTATGACATTTAACAGACCCCCCTGTGTGGAGGTGAGGACACACTGTGGGGGCGCTCAGCGCCTTTAACATCTGTGACCTGTGGGTGACCTTTACTCCTGAACACTGATTAACACCATACTCCTAACAAAAATGTCATATTTCAAAAATATCACAAAATTCTACAGAGGTTTACAGGCTACCGATGGTATGCAATGCTTATTTTACCCCAGGGCTTTGAGAAGCATCTATTAAATACATAAAAATATTAACTAGCCACAGCTGACTGCACATATGTCACAGCTGGCTGAACAAGTTGCATTCTGGGAAATTATGATGTCATAGTTATGGGCTTCTTATGATGGACTTTTTGCCAGCGCTGTATTCTCTGATGAAGGCTGGGTTAACAATGCAAGCAAGACGCATGGTGCTATGGACTCATTGTAACTTCTTAATGGGAACTACATCAATGAAAGTACTTCTTTCGTCTCTGCTAAGGAATGAATAACAGCTGTGAACCCCTAGTGAACTTCCTAAATCATGACTTGTGTATGATACTTTGAAATTTGAAAACATTGTTTTATGGTGTATATGAATGGTATGTATGAACTTATTTCAGATCTGTAAAAATGTTAAATCCTGAAAATCATATAGATTAAAGTTCACACCAAAAACAGAAGTCAGACCTGCGTACATTTTATAGGTAAAATAATGTCATACACCTGTCATGATTGATAGTTCTCCCAAAAGATGAGACAAAGTCATAGCTAAAATCTGAGAATAATCCTGAATGGTAGTAAAATGGTATTTATAGTATAATAATTCTTGAATGTTAAGGCCCTCACATGTAAAAATTCAAATATAAATCTCAAAAGAGAAAATATGACACACACTCTTTCCATAATTTTCTGTACATCTCGACCATTAGTTGGGTTTTATTTGAAGTGAAAATGTGTCACTGTCATTTGGAGTACATGCAAAAATGAAAAAGACAGGAAGAGGAAATGCATACATGCGTTTTTTTCCACTTTGTGGTGGGATGAAAAAACAAATATACGATTCATGGACACAGAAGAATCCCTGTCATCTTTCTATGTTAAAATGCTCACTGTTGCTGACTTTGACCAATCTTTGAAGGGTATCTTATAATTATCTTAGACAATACTACATCATGCATTCAAGGTCAGGAAGTTATAATTGCTATTTAGATGCAGGCACATTTAGAGTCACTAGCAGTTAGGGATATTTAAAACATGTCATTGGACTGGAGTTAGCTTTTACATAAACATACATACAGTAATGCACTCTTATTCAAAGTTAAAAAATACTCAGTTATTTATTCAACAGATACATAGCTAATCACATAAGGTTGTCCATCTGATTGTGAACATAGATTTTTTTGTTTAAAGAATGTGTTAATTACGACGCCTCTGTTAGAAATTGGGGATTGTGCGCCCTCTAGTGAATAAATTTGGAATTACGGAGAGTGATAAGGCAGTATCGGTACACTGTGCTCTATCCTGTCAACGGCATGTAATGTAATATTACAGATAATATAGAGTCAGCTTACAGCTCAATTAAGATAAGAAGCAGCCATGTCTACAATACCCTTCCTGCAATTTCCTCTTCCCCAAAGGTGAAATACCATCTCTCCCACTGAGCGCTGCTGAATATGTAAATGTACAATAAGCAGTTTTATTGCCAAGAGAAAGTGGGCAGTTTTTACTATAAGAAAAATAATTATGTTTACTGACTCAGAAACACAGAATAGTGACTGCAATAGCGACATAAGACCTGATAATATGTGAATTTGGGTGAATGCAAGATTTGCAAAGACTGTGAAAATAGAATTACATTACATGGACAATAAGAGTAAAGCTACAATAACTAGTAAGACAATTTACCAAGCCAGCAAAATATTAAATGCAATAAATAGCATTTTTTATCCAACTAAATAGTTTACCGAAACAAATAAGATCATTCAAGAAAAACAGAATGAAAAGTACATTGTTAAACATGTGTTGTTCAAGGTTACAGTGACATTTATATCTCTGCTCTCAAGCCTTTTTGACAACACCCTCTCACACTGTCTCCTCTTCCCTTCCCTATAAAACAGTGGTAAACAGAGGCCCAAAACATTTGCTGGGAGGAGATAAGGGGTGAGAAGGGATTAAGACGTCTCTTTTCAGCAGCAAGAAAAGGGTGGGACGAACAACGCCCTGCGATTTTCCCATCATTCGTCAAGTTATTCCTAAACACAGAGAATTTCTTGCTGCCGCAGAAATACAGCCACGTTTTTGTGTACAGTCGTTGTTTTGAAGTGAACTGACTGTGCACTTTCAAGAGTATTTCACATCTGGGAATATGACTGCAGTTACAAAATTCAGATAAAAAGCTGATTTAAAAAAAAAAGTTGTTCCAATGTTTCTACATTATGAAAATATATGCTAGTTTCCTATAACCCTAATTAACTGATGTGAATCACAAATGGGCCTATAAATAGTGGTTTGAATGTTGGAAACTCTTTCTTGAAGAGATAATTGGCACTGAACTGTTTAATTGTGCTGTAAAAACTGAGCAATGAAATAATGAGCACTAGATCTCATGAAAGCTTCTCATACTTTTGACTCCACACGGTCTGGCTGCTCAGAAGGGGCCTGTAACAGCCCCACTTTACCGGGAGGGAGTCGGTTTCCTGAGCACTTTGGTGAAGACGGTGACTTGAGGCTCAGGGTTCGCAGTGGGATTGGGGGCTGCGCGGGGCGCAGGCTGTGTGAGCCCCTCCTCCAGCAGGTGGCCGTCCCAGCCGAAGCCAGAATCACAGCCAGGAGGCACCACCGTAGGACACACCACACACAGGAGCTGGGGGTGTGAGGGACACAACATGGTGTCACATGTGAGTCAAATGACATGGGAGTGACAGAGACCCTTCACTATCTAGGGTAGCCAGCTCAAAGTGAAAACACTGTAAGGACCTGGAGTGGTTATGTGACCAACACTCAAGGCACACCAAAATCCATTCATTGTGATCAGGTATCACTACCTCTTTCATGACTTGCCCTCTTATTACCTCATTCAAACCTCTGAATTATTGCTGCTGTGGAGAGGGGGCACAGCAAGTTGCAAAGTTGGTTGGTCGCTCTGGTCTATGACTGCTAAAAATTCAGGAATATATTCAGATACATTTTAACACCTTAACATTGTGAATCAGAAGTCATATATTTATGACTAAGGGTTGGGTAAGCTGACCTGAGATCAGTTGTCACAGGTAAAGCCCACAGCATTTAAAGAAGACAAAAATGACTCCTTACAGACTTTAGCTATTCCTGAGGAATATGGCAGCACTGTGATTGTACCAGAAGCCCATGTGTGACATTCTATTGGTGAGCTTTGAGCAACGGTCAGAGGATATCAGAGAATGAGTTGAGCTATTTCTGCTTTGGCTCCTGCCCTCCCTGATTGTGGCACTCCTACCCTGGATGTCACAGACTGTCCAAAGACATACAGAGCTGGACAGAATAATGTGCAGAATTAGATGGGCAGCGGAACCATGATCAACAATAAATGGGTCGAACCTTTTCTCCATGGCTTTTGGCTTGGTTAAGAGTGATGTGTTTGCTGTCTGTTGTATCCCACTTGCGCTTTCACTTGGCATTGGTGTAACCACTGGGAAAGAAACTGCAGGAAGGAAAACAGTAATATGAGATAAATGCATGAATTGCTAAACAAATATATTCATGTTAAATACATAAATGTTTAAATATGATTAAAGATAGATATCTTCTAATACACTAAAGGTACATTTTTAAAGTGAATGCTATAATGTTTTGAATACTTTGATGAAATATGTGCATTTTTACAAAGTAGGAAGAAAAAAGGGATTGCAAAGTTAATGCATGGTTATAATTTTAATAGAAACTCAAAGCATACTGTGGGCCTGGTTTTAGATATTAGTCAGAATTTGATGTTTCTGCACTAGAGAAAAGCATTGCCCTCACTCTTTTAACTTTGAGGTATACGGGGTCCATGCTGTCGTAGATGTACCGGCTGATGGCACAATGGTACCACCCCTCATCCTCAGCAACCAGGGCGGTCATGACCACGTAGAAGACCCCCTCGGTGGGGTTGTCTGTGACCGCGACCCTTCCACCTCTTGGCATGGCAAAGTCAGACCTCATCACCATCCTGCAGGCGTGACGAAGCCCGCCCCTGCACCAGTACTTCACATTGGCTGCATAGGTCCTGTCATACCTGCAAGGGATGGTGACAGCATGCCCTGCCCACCCACTAACCTGGCCTGGCCCCCTTACCATCTCAGACCCCACAACTGGAGAGGGGGTGGGGCCAGGGAGTGGGGGGGGGGATAGAACAAGAATCATCAAAACAAAAGAAACATAGAAGAACAGCCAATTTAGCCCACTTGGGCTAATTATTTATGTACACTAAAGAGCAGTGAAGTTAGTCATTGCTCTTTCAGTGAAGCAGAATGCACAGGTCCTGTGCAGGATTTCAACTCTTATCAACTGAACAAATCAATTGAGTGCACAGTTAACTTACTTCATCTGGTTTCTTGGATCCAAAATAATTGCATTCAAAAGGTTCACTTTGCAAAACTGCTACACTGTTGCTTTCAAGAATGAGTTGTAATGGTTTATAGAGTAGAAGACCATGCTGCATTAAACCCCAGACTTAAACATCCCAAAGCTCCCTGCCTCTAACACATTCTGGAAAACTGCTCCACTGACAGCTTCCATTTTACATTTATATGAGTTTACATGAATAATTGAATGATACAATTAAAATGATTCTCTGATGATTCATTAGTGGCTGATCTCACTTGCCTTGCTAGCCTATTTTTAGTCATGCCGTCTTGTCTAATTTTAGAACTGTGCTTAACAGCTCCCTAACCATCACATTTCAGAATTGGTTATTTTTGCTTTGATGCCGTTTAGTGAACAGAAAAATCGGAAGGAAATAATGATAAATGCTATTTAACACTGTAATGATATTGATTTTTGCCATAATAACAGCTGCAGCACAGCCAACATTTAATACAAAAATATATAAAATGAATGTAATATTCATAATTAAACCTTCAATGTGTGGAGAAAAAGTGCACAATTCATGATCAGTTCATCATGAAAAATGTGAAAGATTACAGTAGTTTCAAGCATTCCTCTAAGTGGCTTTTAACTGAACTGAATATTCACATTTTCTCACTCTGAGAATGTCTCCACAGAGTTACTTTACAATTACAAGCATTTACTCAATCTAAATAGATGCATCCTATTGTGTAAGGTGCTTACACAAAGACTAATTGCGCTGAGAACAGAATCAAAGAGATATATTTACCCATCAGCCCAGCCATGTAAACAAGGAGCAGCTTCATTACTGTGGACACATTGAGTGATCTGGCCAGTGGCATCGGCCTCTCTGTAATCAGGGGAAGAGAAATTCCTCATTTCCTTCCTGCTGCTCCACAAACCAGCCAGCTCATTTGGCCTGCAGCACTTTCACAGGGTATGCAGACAAGCCTCCTCCAACACCCTAATAAAGAATGGCATTAAGCAGCGGACATTGTCCCAGGCGTTCCTCAGAAAATTGGATAAAATATAACTTTTATAACTTTTAGAATGCTTTTACAATTACGTCCAATATATTGTTCATTTTAAACTTCAAAATAAAATATTTAAAAATCAACTGGTCTTCCTTGGCAATACTCTGATGATATGTTATAATCCTCTGCACCCACACTTTTAAACCTAAGGTCCTGAGGGACACAGTCCATGCAGGTATTGGCCCCAGCTGCACACTTCACCACCTGTCTGTGCTAATTAATTTACCTCTTTGGTCCAGGACGTAAGGTAATTAGTGAAATCAGGTGGTTTGTGGTTGGAGCAAATACTTGCATACGCTGCCGGCCCACAGGACCTGGGTTGAGTAGCCCTGCGCTACGCAGCTAAATACTCTTAATTAGATCCATGATATCGTGGTACAGTGATTCAGATTATTCACTACATCACTTTGCCCCCTGTGTGTATGAGTGTTGTATAATGTGGTGAATGCTGTAAACTGTTTTATTGGGTCAGAGATCTTTAGCCCCAGACTACCCATCAGAGGGAATATGATTTAAAAGGTTTGGAAGTGTTTGCTTCAGTCTAACCTTTCACTTTACCAGAGAATGTCTCAGCAGTTGGTCATCTCTATTATTGGGAGATTAAGTGACTGAACAGTGGCATCTTTCTGTACATCATGGTTGTGGAAAAAAATTCATTTATACATGGTAGCTCTGTTCAACAAAATCTGCTATTGCCAACAGAAAATTACAATGGCTTCCAAAAAGATTTGTTTCCTAGTTTCTACACAATGTATTGTGTATGTCCTGTATTTACTGTATGTCCCCCTGTTGGACATGTCTGTATTTTGAGTTAGATACAGTTCCAGCTTTTCTGGAGTATAGTGCAATTTAAGGACAAATTCTGAAACCCACTATTCATTAAATACATCCAATGATCTGTAACCAAATTGTGTCATCAGTCTTACAGATTGGTATTAAATATGACACTGACCTTGAAGGTCTAATCAGAATGTGGGATAAACTCTATGGTTGTAAATGTGAGATACATCATTAGGATAATCTTGGGTAATAAAAGTAGGGGCATAAAATGTGAATGGATGTCCAGGAAGGATGTCCAAATCATTAATCAGACATGCACATTAATATGCAAAAAATTTTTGATTGATGTCAGCTCATAATGGAAAAAGTTGCCTTAGTGACAACGATGATAAAAAATGAATCATGGTATCTGAATGTCAACATTAGTAAATATTATGATATTCTCTGAATGCTAATGATCAAGGCAATGAGAGCCAAGAAAATTTCCAAAAGGTGGAGAAAAGGTCTACTGGGGATGGGGTAGGAGGGACAGGAACCAGGGTCATGATCAATCATTCAGTCTGGAGTAAGGAGCTTGAAACTGGTGTTAACCTCTCACAAGGACACTGCGTTTGACTGCTGCATAGCTGCTGTCTGTCTCAGAGTCAAAATGTCGTAAGAGCCAGCATTACATGAATTTACAGTTATTTAACTTATGCTTATATCTAAGGCAACTTACTATCCCCCCAGGAACAATGTGGAATTAAGAACCTTCCTCAAGGCCTCAACAGGTGTTAAAGCCACTAATCAAAGTGCTCAAAGCAAATACATCTTTTTAGATGTCGGTCTCTATATTTTGATTTCTCCATTCACATATATTAACGATTTGGTTAAAAGGAAAGTGAGCGATTAATTGTGCCTAAAACAGAGGATTGACCATCACAGCAGTGGCTTATTTCTGATTTTCAGATATTTTTTCCACTATGCTTAGCCTCGGGCTAAGAGAGTTCTAGAATTTTCATAGCCCCGGGCTAAAGCAGCCCTTGCCCACAGGCTGAGCTTCATTTACACTTGCATCCTCAGAAGTGGCAAAATATCGACCAGAGTTATGGGTCTCATGTCTCTTAGCCTTGCTCTGGAGCAGTTATCACAGACTTCTTAGAGAATATTCTCAAAGCTGTTAAAAATGATTAAAACCAGGTTAACCCTGGATTTCAGAAAGCTGGTGTAAAGCATGTTGAAAGCAAGCCAAGATCATTCAGTCCAGGGAGAGACTAGCAGACAAAAATCTTACCAGTACTGAGTTTCTAAAAGGCTGGGAAAATTCCTCCTGTCCCACAAATGATACGTATTGAGAAATAGGATATATGCTGCAAGATAACACCCTTGTCCTGAAAGAAATGCACTTTGTATTGTAAGTCTCTGGATAAGAGCATCTGCTCAATGCTTATAATGTAATGTAATGTAGACAAAAATGTGTTGAACTACTGCAAATGTAAAATAAATTACTCCCAGATGCAACAGCTTGAAGAGAAAAGAAACAACACCAATATTTCAGAAATAATTTTAATTTGTCGACACTAAAACAAGAACTGTCACACATTTCTTTACATTATACTGTACATAAAAATAAAAACAATGTCAGGGTTACTCATACAAAATATTCCACATCTCAAAATGATAAATGAAACTGAGTGTATATATGTGCATTGTGTGCGAGAGACCAGAAAATATATGGACAAACAACTAAGATTACTAAGCCTGACCTTGCACTCTAAACTGTACTGTAATTCCATAAAAAGTCCCCTATGCTTTCACCATTGATGATATGCAGACAACCCTACATTCAGCGTGGAGGCCATCAGGAATTAGCATAACCCAATAACTGCGGTGTGAGGTGTACCTGTGGCTGCTGTCTTGCCATGGTGAAGGCAGGGAAGCATCTAAATATTCAAGCCCAGGTTCAGTTCCTGCCTACTCATTAACCAAGTTAATCAAGTGTGGCTTTGGGTTTCATGCACTACAGTTCTCCTTTTCCACATCTGTTAAACTCTGTGCAGAGTTCAACAAAAAAAGTAACACTCCCTTTAAATGTCAAGGACAAAGCCTTTGCTTGACTGAACAGAGGAGGCATTAGCTGCAGGTTTTCTTTTGGCACATTCCTACCTATGCAAAAGTAACACAAGTTATAAAGGCTGGTTAAAAACTTAAAACAAGAAAAAATAAACAAAAAAAAAACTGTACAATATGGTACATTTAGAACAGTCAGTTTTCAGCAGTATACAGTATCACTTATAGCATAACAGCAGTAGCCCAAGTGGTTGATACTTTCTAACAAGGCGCACATACAAAAAAAAAACCCCATTTGAAAAGCAGCTCTCCTTGAGTAAATGCATCTCAAAACTGTGCTCATGAATGTATGACTACATTAATACAATTCATCTGAGATGAAGTTCAGCTGATTAAATAGTGAGTCTGGCTAAGAGGCAGCATCTGCACAGAGGCATTGAGTGTGTCTCACGTTATGGCTGACCCAGGGGGATTCTGGGAGTGAAGATCATCTAACTGTTACTGCTGTTCCTATGAGCAACAGACCTATGGGGGCAAAGACAGGCCAGTTTCCATACCATTTCCATCACCAGTCAGTGTTACGATTTCCATATAAATCAACGGTGCTCTTGTGAAATGAAGTTTTGGTCATTATAACTAGATTTAAAAGACTCAAATTCAAAGAACAATGACTAAATCTGTCACAACACCCTTTCCCTTCATGTAGCTGACATTTAACATAACACCACTTGTGGATATTTTTGTGCCAAAAAAGTTACCAAATTTTTTCATCTTTGCTCTGTTGCCACACACTCACTGCCATGAATCATACCAGAATAAAGCTGAACCATATATTTACTAGTGTATACATAGTTTCGCTCAGATTCTCATGACACCATTTTGGACAATACTTGGTAAAGGCAGAATAATCTTTTCACAACTTATCAATTCTCATTCATTCAACTTCCTAATACACCAATTTTACACTTTTAAAAAGGTGATGCACGCACGCACACAGAGTTAAGGACGTCTAATAAAATAATCCACTTTCCCTCCATTAACACTCCTGCATCTACACATAATAATACAACATTGCTGCTATTACTCTCAAGTTCCTGAGAACACTTGCATAAGCCTCAAGGTGACTGCCTATCTATGGCTTCATTTCCTATTGCTACGGCAAAACCACTGCATCCACCTGACCATGACCACCCTGTCAAGACTGTGGTCACTTCTGTGGATAGAGATATGTCTCTTTGAAAGAACATGAAGCACACAGTAGCCAGTAATCAGTAAGTCCACATCCGCTGGCTCACCCCCAGTCACAGAGTGAACACTGTACTCGGCTGTACAAAAACACACACAAAGTTTGCCAATCGCGAGGTGCGTTGTGTTCTCTCTTGTAGAGTAAGTTGGATATGTAAATGGCAGCAGTGGTCATTTTTTGAGGACAGGAAGGATGTTCTGAATCTGAGTGTTTCATAACATGGCTGTATTTACAATTATCTTTCCAGGGTCATGTCTGAGCAAAAGATATATCTTTGGGTTAGAACTATGTACAGGCATGTTTAAAATAACTGTTACTCATGAGTACTTTCTCCTGTGCTGAGCTCTATGGTGACCTCCTCACATATGACCACCACTACCACCCTGTCTTCTTTCAGTCATTTACAGAGAAGTCAATAGCTCAAACCAGTGTGGCTGAGTCCTCCTCTTAGGCTTTCAACAGCCCTTCAACACCGCACTGCACAACTGGCAAATTATCTAGTTCTGCTTTGGTACAATCTTCCACAAAGAAATAACAGGTGTACATTATCTGAACAAAAAAAGAGCATTTTAAATACCCAACAACACCATTTAACCTTTATAAATGCTGTGCATATATGGGAATACCTGCCACATACATTACTCTGCAGTGAAAGGTGCCAAAGGGGGACCGCTCGAACTGAAACAGACCTCAGCCATACTGAGCATGTGCAAAGTCAGCCAATCAGAGTCAGCCAATTTATTCTATGGCCTATTTGGTTTAGAGTTAAATAAAAACAAACAAAAAAAAAACAAACACAAATGTAGTAACAGCAGACTACAACTGTATTTTGCATGAGCGTCCACTGTGCTTACATATCTAATAAAGACAGACAGTTTTAAAAGTGTTGTGCTGTGTAAAATCTGATGAGACTGAGAAAGACGGTAGTGCCAGAATGCCGATGCCCTCTGTGTCACAGGGACGCAGTCACCGTCCCTCCTTTGTTGCGTCACTTCTGGCCCCTTAGGGATGGGGGGAGGGGAGCTTATGGTCCTCCTCTGGCTCACCCTGGGTGCCTGGGTACCCCCTGTCCCTCCCCCCACACATAGTCCCGGGGGGGTGCAGGGCTGCCCCCGATGGCGGCGCCAGCGCTATGAGTAGATGGTGATGACCTCGCGCCCACCGCCACGCACCAGCAGCACCCGGTTCAGCCCCTCCATCAGCACTTCCAGGAACTCCATGTCTGATAGGTCAAAGGTCAAGGAGGGTACAACTCGCAATACAGGACTTTGGGACAAAAAATGAATGGATGCACATTGTGCTGTATAAATATATTATTTTGATTTTCATTTTTATTATCACTAATTATTACACTGCAACAAATAAAAGTACACAATTCAATGGTCCTTTCAAGATGCCATTCCCCCATATTAGTACTCCCATACAAACTGTACAACAGCCTATATCAAGTGTCTTGCCGACTACCCAAAAAGCAATATAAAACAGTATATATTTCAAGACCACAGAAAAAAATATAACTTTGACCAAAGATCATGAGTGTTCAGCTAAAACAATAGAAAATAAATAACATGAGTAAATAAATGGTGAAAGGATACAGTTCTCGTCTCCATCCCTGTTTCTGGGTGGTCCTGGCATGTTGAGCAGGACCAGCTGGGCTTCCTGAGACTTGCTGACCACAGCTTCGTTCAGCTTGACCGCAGTGTGCATCCTCCGCACGTTGGACTGGTTCCTGAAACAGAGGGGCACTTAGGAAGGGCGCTGACCCAGGATCAGCATCAGACACCTGGACACTGAAGTAGTTTGAGAGAGAGTGGGCATGCCACTGGTCCGAAGTAAGCCCATCATTTATTGTGGCTGAGCGTCCCTCTTCCAGCTCCATCTCTAAATTTGATAAATTAGCCAGCAAGAATTAGGACTGCTCAGCTTTGTTATTGCAGCCTGAAACAGGACTAGTAAATTAGAATGCCAGAGGCATGATAATAAATGTTTCCCTTGTTTGGTTATTTGGCTCATCCATCTATAAAACGTATCTTCAAAACTTTGGCTCATGACAAATTATAATTGCATTTGAACATATATGATGCTTGATTAAAACATTAAAACAATAACACTCTCGAAGCCCAAACATTTGAGAAAAAAACAACAGGTGATGGGAATGAGTCTGTGGGTTGTGCAGCTTTCAGGCACAAACAAAAGACAGTTCTACACCAACTTCATGCCCTGCAGCATCGCAGGATTGGCTCATTCATGTCTGTCAGTAAAGTTTGATAATTAACGTATCAGTCAAACATCATTCTCAGGCTGCAACAAAATTAAAAAAAGAAATAATCTTCAGGTTGAACTCAGACAGGAGTGCTGATCGCATGCGCAGCTTCCACTGTTTGGGGAAATGTAAAGATCACACAGAACACACTGCAACTGAGCTTCTAACACAATTCTGCAAACAAAATGCTTTTTTCCATTGGAAACAAATGTAGTTATGGTGTATCACAGTGCAATTATACAGTCGGCTTGACTGGGGCAGAACAGTAGGGGGTGACATCAATAACTATGCAGATCTCAGAAGAAATGTTTATCTATGCATTCTTACGCTACTTAATGTCTAAAAGCTACAATCCTTACAATCAATCAGTAATAGCTAAGTAAAAGCTAAGTCATATTAGCATGCTGAAAAACACATCACAGCACATGCAGCTCAAATAAGAAAGCCTCTTACAACTCACAGGACATGCTGCACTCTCACACACACACACACACACACACACACACACACACACACACACACACACACACACACACACACACACACACACACACACACACACACACACACACACACACACACACACTCCAACACACTACAGGTCTCTGGGAGATAGAAAGAGAAAAGGAGTACCATAAGACTCAAGTCCAACTGTGAACACATGCTCGCAAGCCTGCATCCACACATGCATGAGAACACACACACACACACAAACACACAGAACTGAGACAAACAGAAGTGTGACTTACAGAGTCTCCCACTCTCTAGACGGGGGCATAAGCAAAACAAGACGAGACACACAGAGGCTTAGACAGTTCCTCTGACGGGTTATACATGTTTTCTGCTCATACATGTAACCCGTGCCATCACAACACAACACACAGTGAGCATGCTCATAATACAGATTCCTATATCTGAAAGAGGTTTAAAAATTCTCCTGAGGGTATGGTGCTGCCGCACACAATGTAGACAAATAACAGTTTAATTGTACATAAAATGTATTTTTGCTAATATTTGAGATTGTTTGTAAGACTATATCAAAATATTACATGGTTAGGAATGCATAAGTATGAAAACTTTACAATTATACCTTCACAATAACTTAGTGACTTCATTTTTGTTCTATCATAGTTTCACCGATCTGGATGCATTTAACACAGTGTGGAGAAGATATTTTTCTTCACCAGTCTGCTTTTCAGCAACAGTACATGTGAAATTTTACACCTGGTGTGTAAGACTGAAGGTATGGCAGGAGCTTACGGTTTCATGTTGAAGATGTCACGCACGCCGACGTTGGCCTCACGGTGCCGGTTCCTCTCAGTGAAGAACTTCTCTTTGGTCCAAGTCATGTGGACTCGGTCTGGGGTGGCGTTGGCCTTGTCGTTCAAGGCAGCGTGGGACGCTGTGTTCCTGTCGTGGATCAGCTGGGCCTGAAGGGCAAAGCGACAGTGGCTGTCAGAGGAGCACCTGCACACACACGCCACACTGTGTGCGCTACGAGACAGCCAACCGTGTGACAATACCGTGTGTTCCACCTGGCCCATTTCACACTGAAACACTCACACAGGAGGTCAGCATGAAATAGCAGAAGGATCCGTTATAGAGGGCAGGTAAGGAAGGAGACCAGGATGGCACTGCATACAGCATATGTATGCATGGAGAGAGGGAAGATTACTACCACAGATCTGCATGTCTCAGATTTACCTGCATCATTACCAAAACTGGCGAGTGTGTACATCAGCGCTCTTCAAGGAGCTACATTTCCAACATGGTTTCAATTTTCAAATGAAATCAATAAGGCCTATGTCTATACTTCTGCTTTTTGTACCCATCTCTCTATTGGTAGATATATGTATCCCATATAGACACATGGTATTACAATATGCCTCAATTCACATGTATTCTGTGAATAAGCATGACCAAAACGTTTTCAGAGAATTGACCAAGTGACCAAAATCATTACTTTTTTTCACAATTTGAAACCACACAGAGCAGAACACACATTGCCACAAATTACAGAAAGATATACATTCAAATGATATTAATTTCAAATGAAATGGATGATGTTATGTATTGGTAACATGCCAAAATATACCTACAATGGACAATGACATGCAACAGTTCATTAAGTAAATACCCTTACCTTTAATGATAACGTTATTAAGATTTAAATACACTGTAATGAATGAGATTCTAAAACCACAGGAAGTAATACTTTGCTATGATCTGTTGGTTAACAGCCATGGAGAGAGCTACTGCAGGAGGCTGATTGGGTCTGGAAGATGATTTTCTCTACACATGCTGGGCGGGGGAGCAAGGTGTTGAAGGGTTTGGGGATGACGATGCAATGACACTTGCAGCACCACGGTCCTTATTGCCAAGGTAACACAACAAACGATATGAATAAAATAGAATAAAAAGAACAGCTACTGTGGATATCTAGAGCATCTAAGAATCTTCAGTCCTTTTTGATAATGGATTTGGGTAGCCTATAACAGCACTCGTAGCTGCCTAGTGTCACGTGTTAAGGATTTGTACTTAAATATGCTATCATTAAAAGATTGTAAAAGGAAATGTTCTGAAATATATTGAAATATGTTCTCAAAATAATGCAACCCTAATACACTTGGTTTAAGATATTACAATGTCAGTTATTGCTCTGAAACATATCTGTCAAAATGTCCTATCAAACAATAAAAACTATATTAGAGTATATTAAATGCTGGTAAGGTTTAAGCTTCATTTGCACTGGGCGGTCTGGAGAAAAGGACTAGGTGACCCCACAGGTCAGGACAGCTGTGGTTCTGGAAGTGTCAGACCCACAGGTGGGGTATGGGATGGTGGTGGTCTCGGGGGCAGGCAGTCAGGACGGGGGAATGCGCAAGGGGGAAGCGCTGGGCTACCTCGTCCTCTTGGGGGCAGTAGTCCGGTTGTGGGACCTGTAGGTGATTAGTGGAAGCTTGCGCGCCTGTCTGGTTCTTCCTCTTGATGGAGCTACGGGACTCATCTGTGATGCTCTGAATCTGAGCCCCACACACAGCCCCACACAAACCCCACAGTCAGCTGAAAGACAGGATTGGCCCCACCCCAAACAACACACACACACACACATACACACACAAAACCAGAGCCCCCCAATACCATAAAAACACACACACTTGACACTACAGATCCGCATTCCATCTTGGACACCAACACAATAAAGACTGCAAATCCTACCCCGCAGTAGAGACATGCACAGACTCAAACATACAACAACACAGCAGACACCCACAAAACCAAAAAAACTCAACAGCAGCAGCCACATTAAAACCCACAAAAACTGTACAGCAAACAAAGCATGTTCAACACAACAGTTAACAGTCACACTCACCCCACAAATCGGTCACCCAGAGTTACAGACAGGCCCAACTCCTCACTAAGCACACAACATGCTTATTCTCTAATATGAGCACAAGCTGGTCGTTGGATCCCTTTCCTGATTGCATGTCTTGTTTTGAACTATTTTAGCTCAAGCCAGTTCAGCTTGTACAAATGAACGTGTTTATAATTTCTGCAGTGTCACCAGATCACACATTTTTTTATTCCTTGACTATTAAGATTTGGAGGATAACCATGTTTTTTTACAAAGATTATGTAAAATAATGTAATGTGAGCTAATTCCTCCCCGCAGGCAGAGGGCGCTGTGTTGCCACACATTACCTCTCTCTCCCTCTCTGTCCTGGACAGCTGCATCTGTTTCAGCATCTGAGAGCGCTGCTCCATCACTAGAGTCTTCTCATAGGTGAAGGCCGAGATATCACTGTCGTGCTGAAGGAGATGGTGAGGATGGCGCGATTAGAGGAATGATCCTGCTCCAGTACAGCAGTATGCAGCAGAAGAACTGGCAGCATGCAAGATCATGCTCCCATACTCACCATCTCCACCACCTCCACCTCAGCGTCCAGCCGCAGGTGGTACAGGAACATCTGCAGGTCCTTCTTCATCTGGATGCTGTTGTCATCCATCTGAGCCACTGTGAAGATGCGCATCTTACATTTCCTCCACACCTGCACAGGAGAAGGGGAGGGAGGAAGTGAGAAAGTCAGAGAAATGGAAAAGAGAGAGGAAGGGTGAGGTAAACTGAAACATACACTAAACATGTCTGAATCCCAAAGTTTAATTAATAAACCAAAATTCAACTCTTGTTTAATCAAGAATTAGATTTGATTGCAAATGGCAAATAAAATAAAAACAAAAAAAGCACAGCTTTTATCCTCTCTTCAATGACTCCACTTTTCCCACTACTGTACAAGTATACAATAATGTAAAATTTAGTCCCTTTAAAAAATCAGCCCTATCTGAATCTCTCTCTCATTCAGTAAATGACTATACACCACACTAAACAAGATATTACTTTACTGCTGGGAAGGGTGGGAATATTATATATTTTTTCATTTACTAGCATTCAAACACTGGTGGAATTTACGGATTAATGATGGCAGCATGAGATGTTAGTATTAATGTATTAGTATTAAGCATAAGTAGTCATTAGTATTAAATTAGTATTATAGTCCCTGCCCCTCTGGGTGGTACCTTGTGCTGCCGGAGCAGGAAGGGCAGCAGCATTAGCAGGCCGCCGTCGTGCACGATCCACCACACGTCGATGGTGCCACCCTCACTCAGCCGCTCCTGATTGGTCGGGAAGGTGTCGATGTTCTTGGCCACCAGTAAGGCCTGATGGGCCGCCGTGGTCTCCCTCACTGTCTCTGGAGGAGGGAAACAGCAGGGGAAGACAGAATGGGCTCTCCACGTCCACTTTTCAAACCGCAGAGGCATTGCTTGGAGATGAGCAGCCTTGCTTGTCAGAGTGGAAACTAATATGGTAGAACTGTGCCTAAACTCCACAGAAGTTCTTTCTCCAAAAAACTAATCGTCAGTCACTACTGACAAATCCCAAGCCTCAAGGGCACAGGCATTAAATGATTAATAACCCCAGTCAACCAACTGGAATGGAGCAAACCTAGGCAAAAAAATCTAACAAACCTATCCAGACTCTCTCTGAGATTGATCTCGTCCAGAGCTCAGACTAGGAGATGAATGATCTTACTTAAGGGTACAACTTTCAAATCTAAGAACCAATTCTCGGATAAATCACTCACATACCCAAATCTGCTCTAGTGCATCATTAAGAGCAACATGGACTCTCTTATTTTCCTACCAAAACATCTACTTTCATTTGCACATGTATCATCTGGGTATTAATGACCTGTATTGGGGGTCATAACCTTCAGAACTATGGATTAAATATGCTCTCATGTCCTGATGTATCACTACGGGTCATCATACTGCAGTTGCTATGAGAGTAATGTCCTGATTCAAGAGAAGAGCAGTACCAATGAAGTTCCTCCAGGAGAGGGCGCCCTCGTTCTTCCAGCTCTGGGGCCAGGCCATCAGCACCGCGTTGTGCTTCATGCCCCCCAGTCCTGCTGACTGGATCAGAGAGAGAACCCATCGCGCAGGTTCGAGGACACAACTACGTGGCAGAAGCCCTTCGTCTTCTCTGCTGACATAGCCGATTTGACATTCTGTACACACCGAGAGTGCAAGAGGCAAAAAGAGAGAGTGAGAGAGATAGAGAGATAGAGAAAGAGACAGCGAGAGAGAGTGATAAAGAGTTTGAAATGTGATCTGTAATTTAAAACTGAACAACCTCTAGAGTCACAAAAAAATGATATCCTCCTAGTACATGCACAGAGCATCTGGGACACTGCAAAGTTACTGCAATGAAAACAAATCAAATGCTAGTTTCATTTCGAATCATGTGACTGAAGATACTGCTCAGTAACCATATTTCATGTCTGGATGAAGGCCCATTCAGCACAAAATCAACTATAACCAAAGCCTCCATATTTCACTTCATTGCAAAATAAAAAACCTTTCAGTGAGATACAGCTGTTAAAACATAATAGTGCGCAGTGAATCCCAGTGTCTGAACTTATTTAGCCGCGAATAGACATCTTTCCACTTTAATTAACACACAGCCCACCATTGATCATGGCTTGAGGGAAGGTCGATGGTTCAATCAGAACCGAAGCGCCACATGAGACTGAAAGAAGAACGCGTTCACTGGCATTCGGCGAAGCGTGACCATGCGAGGGTCAGATTCAGACTGGCCAATCAGGCCGCAGCAGTTGCTTGATGACCCCAGGTCAGCCCTCAGGTGTGGGGTATCTGTGAAGCCTTAGGTGCTATATTCACACACTATTGAAGACTAACGTTTGGATCTCACCCCTTATGCAATGTTAAACTGTGTGACTCATGAGCTATTGATATAAATATTTATTATTCTTTATCAGCTTCAGGACATTGCAGGATAATGATGCATCTGATTGGGGGAAAAAAAGCAGGGCTACTACAAGTTCTCACAAATGCAGATACATACATATGCACAAGAATTCTTTCACTTCTCCCTTTTAACAGGAAGCAGTTATTATGGATTCTTAGTCACATTCTCCCTCGACTGCTCACAGTGTGGTGTGGCTGGTATCTCCAAAAGCAGGTTTAGTCAATATAAATGCATTTGCAGGACCAATCGAGAGTTCTATTAAGAATAGGAAAAGGAGAACATATTATGCAGGTAAAAAAAACAGGAAGCCAAGACCAGGGAAGATAAATGTGTGAAGTGAAGTTGGCAAACACCTTTTGAATACAAATTGAATATTCTTTCTTAATGAATTGGAAAAAAAAAACAATAAAATAAAACCTTCTGATATCTGTTGCCACACTCATGCTTTTTGGAACACTCTCCCTCATCAGAGAGCTATACTGAAAACTAAAAACATACACTTATCACAGCTGATCTGTTGGGACACCAACAACGTGCTCAAACAAAACAAAACAAAAAAGGCTACTTCAATCTGCACAAACAAAACACCTACTAGAATCACAGTGCACTTTCATCTAACTGCTTCGCGGTGTCGTATCCATTCAAAAGTGCTCTTCAGGTGAGCAGACAGGAGGCGCTGTTGCTGCTTTAACACAAAAAGACCCCTATGACAGTGATGAGGCGGCACTGCGGGAGCCGTCGGGCTGACACAATGCATTTTCCAGCGGGAGGACCGTGGGTAGAGGGCACATCCAATCAATGCGCTCTTGTGTAGGTGGCTGAAACGGAGAACTCGCTCCCAAGGGAACTCAAAACGCCGCTAATGGAGCTGTATTAATCACACCAGCATGTGTGTGTGTGTGTGTGTGTGTGTGTGTGAGGAGAGGAGGGGTGGGGGTGGTGATTTTCTCTGACCTGCTCGGACCGCTTGGCCTCAGAATCCCTGGTCATGTAGGTGCCCTCCAGCACAGAGCCCACAATGGTCAGGCCCTTCCCGGCCTTCAGCTGGGTGGTTAAGGACAGCAGGCGGGGGTGCTTCACAGTGAGGTCCGAGTCCAAATTCAGCAGCACCAGGAGCTGTGGCCTGCAGGGACAGACACCTCATATCATTTCACCTCATCGCCATTTAAACAGGTTCAGGTCAAAAGAAAAGTTTTCATTCAAGATTAACTGCCATGTAAGGAGGCTTACATTATCACTACCTTTTTGTTCATATTTTACTCTATGTACACATTTTTATAGGTTGACACATTACTTTTAAAATATTGAGAATCTATAAAAGAACAAACTTAACTTTCCTGTGACTGATGACTTTTGATTGTGGAATTCATGTACAACTATGCTCCATTAGCACAGTGATACTGCAAAACTTGATAATAAATGACATTGTGCTAATGACTCTGAGAAATGGATGCCTTTTTTTCAGCTGTATTTTTATTGGTCAATTCTCCCTGACAAGTTATGGTAATGGTTGTGTAACTGTCCATGGGTAAGATCTGCAAAATGTTGGTGACCTCACCTCCAGTTCTTGGTGTGGGGCGGGGACTCCTCTAGACGGATGAGGGCGTAGCGGGCGGCGTTGAGGGACAGGCCTCGGATCCCGTCACCCCACTCCTTCTCCGCTCTTGGGGCAGAAAGAGAGAAGGTTTATCCTTTTGAGTTCAGAGTAAATGACATTTCCCATGAAAGAAAAAAACTATTTCTAAACTAAAAAAAATTCCCATTACACAAAAGGATACAATCACCACAGTTAATCACATGTAAGTGAATATAATACACAAGCAGCACTGGGGCATTCAGTGATGCCCGCATCTGCACTAGTATGATTTTCTCTGGATTTTGAATGACATGAATTTTTATTACACTGCTGAAGATATGCATATATAATGTACAGATTAATGAGAAAAGACTGGTATAAACTTAACAAGTCAATCAAGATGTATGAAAATAAAATGTGCTACTGCTCTAGTCCAAGTACTGTGCATTCAGGTATCCTTTTTAACTATGAGTTTGGTCTGTAAGAAGGTAGACATCTAAACTCGCTTCATAAGCCTGTGAATCTTACTCATATGGTTCTTTCATGTTCCAAACATGCAACAGATTATGGAATGATATGTCAGCAATGATCCTGAATTCTAGGCTGCATATGGAAATCGTAACATGCATAAACATGAACATCACCAGTGACATCACAATCAAACAGAGGAAAGGTTCAATAGATCTTACCCTCTGTATTCAATGTACTTATAGATGCATCCAGCGATCACCATGGCAACCAGGGCATAGTACCAGGAGGAGATGAACATGAGGGAGAGACAAAGACTCATCCCCAGGAAGGACAGAGTCCTGTGGGACAAGATCACACACACTCAGGACATGTAGACAAGAGTAGAGCTGTGAAGAAGACACATGCAACTACGCACACGAAACAGAACAAGAATCCCTCAAAACAATGATGACTGCACGGCTCAGCTGGTGGAATACAGGGTGAAAAGAAGTTGTTGCTGGCATTATGCTCTTGCAATCTTATACAGGGCAATGCAAAGATGAAGTGAGCTTAAGGGCATTCTTGGGTATTCCAAACTGGGAGACTATATTTTTAACAGGATCACATGGTTGCTGAAGTAACAAGGCACACACACAACTATACACAATGACATCACTCACACAAAAACCACAGAGTAACAAGATACACATTCAACAAACGACAGTGACAAGACCTATATGGAATTAACGCCATGACAGCAGACTCTCAGAGCTACAGGCAATCATAAGACCAGGTTCGCCTGGTGGCAGCGCATCTCACCAGTGGTAGAACTTAAAACGAGGCCTCCAGTTTGGGGTGCGGAGCAGAGTCTGGACGGCACAGGCCAGGTTTACGAACAGGTAGCACATCAGGAAGAACCTGGAGCATGAAAACACACAGGGAAAAACATTCACTCAGAAGGACAGGGAGAGAGAGAGAGAGAGAGAAAGATAGCGAGCAAGAGAGTGAAGATGATGAAAGAGAGGAAGAGGGAGAGAACAAGGGAGTAAGAATATAGCATAATAGTGGGACAAAAGGAGAGAGTCAGAGAGGGAGATGGGTGAAAGAAAGAGAGAAGGGAGAGAGAATCAAGCATAGCACAGAGGTACTCAGACCAAAAAATGAAGTCTTCTCAAGAGAGATGGAGGCAAAGGGAGAGGAGGGCTCACATTGAGAGAATGGGGGCCACAGCGTCCAGAGAAGCGATCAGGATTCCAATCTCACAGATACCAGCGGTCAGCAAGAGTGCCCAGGTGGGCTCACCGTTAGCCTTTCCATGACCAAAGACCTGTGAGAGAGAGAGAGAGATGCCACACATCAACAGCCTCCACACACATGGCATGGCTCCCTTTGCGGTTTACAGCCATTTGTAAAACATACAGCTGCTTACACTCAAAAGAAAAGCACCTGCTATAAGATGCTCAGGTAACTTTCATTTGCATGACTTTTTTTCTACATTTTGTATTACTCTTTTAAACTAGGTATTAGTTAAGCATTATTAAATAATGTTTGTCACAAGATAGTCGACACAAATAACAGAAATGGCTTTAAATAATACATATCAAAATCATGACTTTTTTCTGACTGACTGCTATAATTTAGGATTATGAAGCATACAAGCACTTGGCAGGCAACTGGGGCAGTGAATAACTGAAACAGCAGGAATTTTAATGAGCCTGTCTTCGTTTCATGCATGGATGGCAGTAAAAAAAAAAAAAAAAGAATAGAATTTCAGTGTTAAATTTGTTAAAAACAGATAGCAATGCTGTTTTCAGTGCTGTGAAGGTTGAATGGAGCTTGGAGTACAGCAAGCAGGATTAAGGCAGAGACATCTTGTGCAGCACTTTTTGCTGTTCCTGAGTGTTGGCTGCACAGAGGGTTTCCTCTGCAGTGCACTCTATTCTAAAAAGCCCTATAATAATGATAAGCAGCGCTCTGTAGGGGGCAGTGTGGTGCAGAGGCACTCACCTGCAGGAAGGGCACGATGCCATCGCGCGCAATGGCCTGCAGGAGCCGGGGGGCACCAGTGAGGCTCTGCAGCCCCGCCCCGCAGCAGGAGAAGAAGGAGCCAATGACAATGACCCAGGGGGAGGGCCAGGCTAAAATGCCTACCACCAAGTTCCTTTGCACAGAGTCTCCAAACCTGCAAAGTGAGTGCAGATACATGAAACACACACAGGAACACATGCACACATGTGTGCACACACATCCACTTTCACACTCACACAATCGCACACCAACATTGGACAGCCAGTGACTGAAGACTGCTCCATTCTCCTGGGCAATTATGTAATTGTATATTTGATCATCACGACCAGAGTATCTCTTTGTCACGCTAAGGTGAATGCTCCACTTAAGCGTTCTGTTTTTAGTGTTAGTCTGCGCGTGTTGTGCTTCACGCATTTCTTAAAGTAGCCACACTACAAGGGGATGACTATGTTCAAGGAACAATCACTCCATTGAAATAAATTAACTGCGAAACAGTGAAGGCTACAGTGTCACAGTTGTATACGGCCAAACACCATGTGCACCGCATGAAAGGAACATAAGCAATCAGGCAGCTTCAGTCTCACAAACAGCAATGGACAAAAGAATACTTACTTGTCTCTCAAAACCACACCTTCAATACAAGCACCAAACAACACCACACAGGAAATGTCTGCGGCATGGAATTAAGAGAAATCGCACCCAGAGGAAAAAGTGTGCAGTTACTGAACAGCCGTGTGATTTCTGTGTCTCACACAATTGGCAAGTGATACATTTTCAAGTTGGGACAGAAAATTGGTAAATTAAGAAAGTTATTCTCAAAAGTCTCTCGCACAGACACAGACCAGCACCCATAATCATTTACACACATGCACACAAACACAAAGGTGAAGGATACAGATGAAGGATGTAGTTGCTATGGCAAAGATAGTTCCAGTGGGAATAGAACGTTGGGCATCTTTCAGGTCCCCAGACCTGTTGGACCCGGCCATGATTCCTGAAACCAGTGCAGAGCAGAATAAAGTGAGCATGAAGAGCACAATTCTCAAGGGATCTGAAAGGGCAACTGTCCTTTCAGATCCCTTACTTACTGCGTATGTGCATTTTTTGACACATTTACTGAAAGATCCCATTGGGAAGAATATTATAACAAGCTATTATAACAAGTTCATTTTATATCTCTTGATACAAACACAGCCATATCCTGAGTCATTCAATTGAATTAAATCTAGGCAAAGTGCGTTTGATTCATTTATTCATGCAACAACTCAATGGACCTTACAAGTGTAATTTATTGATTGTTAATTTATGCAGTCAAACACTTCCAATAGTATCACAAAGTAGATACATAAGTAGCAGATATGAGTTCAGACAGATGACTGAGGTGAACTTTGGCAGAGGCTGGCGGACTAAAGCTGTCGCCGCACCAGCTGAATCCCCTCAAGTGTCAGTTGTGGATGGGGTTCACGCTCAGAGGCTTGTACTTAATCACAGAACCATATGTCTTTTGTATTCACAGAACACACCTTCTTTTTTAAACTATAGTATGAATTACAAGCTGTTGAGGAAACCAGTTTCCTTGTATGATTTATATTAGGGCACTGCTGCTCATGGGTAACGTTAGACAGGAAGGTAACGAGGCAGCGGAGACAAAGCAGGACACACAGAGGTCAAAAAGGAAGCACAAGCACAGCTGTGCACTGCGTTGACACTTTCTCCCTCCGCATTCACTGAAAACAAGAACTCAGAAGAGGTAACACCAACTCATCACAGGTGCTGCCAGGAATCCTGTGCCCTATGATGTGATGACACCAGCTCTCCCAGCCTGTGGGTGACATTGTGTAACATTCTTGCTGCCCCTGTCGGTATGGGCCACCTGAGTCATTCAGGATTTTTGACCCTGTAAGGTGCCAGTTCCTACCATAGCAGTAATATTTTTGTGTTTTCTGAGTCTATTAATGCTGTCACAATTATAACATTTTAATTTCGTAGACTGAGTGCAGTGTAATGGGTCTTGAGTTCTGCAACATAACAAATAACCAATGATATTATGAAAGTGTATATCACATAGGGGACAAGGCATACCTTAATAAGTCCCATATTGGGAGTGCAAATGAAACTTTAAATGTATATATGGATATATAGACTGTAGAGCAAAAGATTAATTGAGGTTTATTTTTTCCACAATGATCCGTGCCACATTTAGTATAATGTATTTTAAACCAGAACAATTTTTTTCCATGGCCTATCGTTAAATTCCATGCCAAGAACTTTCAGCAGAAAATATCAGACAGCAGAAAGAGTGTTCTGAGATGCCTACATCTGCACCAGGGAGGAACATGTGCCATGCAGGAAGCTGAGAGAAACGGCCTTGCCCTGCAAGGGGCCCCAAGCTGGGACCCAGAGATAAGAGCCACTGCAGGGGAGAGCCGCAGTTTCAGGCCTGCAATGCAGTTTAACCCCACTCTTCTGGGGGCCATGCTCCCAAAACCTACACATTTCAGTCATCAAAAGACACTCAGTTCACAGGCAGGGGCTTTTTCTTTCTCTTTTAAAAAATGTACTTTCTCAGCAGTCATCATTATGCTTAGCTTACATTCTCCATTCATACCGCTTGGCCTTCACTGAACACTGGCACCAGGCTCAATAATTGCTCAACCTGGGCCTTGAACCTGGAACCTCTTGGACATAATAAATTTTTCAGATATTCCATGCAGCTGCATCAGTATAACTGAGTATATCACAATTAACATCCCATTAATAATGATTGTCTGTTCTAAATTTAATCCATTTGATCCAAGTAACTAGACACTACCAAAATAAACCAGTAAAAGTAATTAAACTATTGTGTGTAGTAAGTACAATCTTCCAGTGTAGTGTGACATCTCCAGCAGAAATGGGGTGGGACTAGTTCTCTCACCGGTCACAGAGGGGAAGTAGATTCCCACCAGCAGGGTGAAGAATGTGGCAATGTCGTTGAAGACGTAGGGTCTGTAGATGTCCCCTGCCGTGGGCTTGGCTGTGAGGTTTGCCTGCCCGGTCCGCTCCACCAGCATCCCGCTGGGGCCGTAGTTGCTCCACAGGTTGTCTGCAAGGTGAGAGGTCACCGTAATGTAAGGGAGACCACAAATTTCCAAACGACATACGACATCCAGCATTTACTAGCACTGCTACAAACTTCACAGAATATATTTTCTGTGGCCTTCCCTCACTGAAATGTGGACAAATATATACAATCATAATATACAAATTGGATTCCTATGCATGAAATTAGAGTAGACACATTCATGTTTTTGATTTGTATATTGTTATTCTGAAATCCAAGACTCTTAAAATGTATCATACTTAAACTGACAAAGTAAACCAGCAGTAAAATATGATGCAGCACATTAGACAACACACAGAGTGATCGGTTTAATGACTATTGACAGAACAAAGAGTTTTTGCTAGAGTTTTTACACAAAGTAGCCTGTGTGCTATCAGAGAGTTCTGAATGACACGCTACACAGGTGTACAACAATGTTCTCCCCAGAGCCTTAACAGTGATGCTGATACAGGAAAGCATCTGCACCAGTAATTGCTTTCTAGTATCAAAGTTATCCTTGTGACACACAATGATCAGAGCTCCTCCTCAATCTAATTTATTCACTGCATTAACTTGTTATCCCATTAAGTGTTTCTTATTTGAGTAGAGCTCATCTCCGAGAACCAAAAATAGCCATTGCAATTGTGGCAAATCTGTGGAAGGAATAGAATAATTAAGAAACAAAATGAAGAAAGTGTTGTGTACCATGTCAGACTTTTGCTAATGTTAAACTCTTATTTTTCTCTAGTCCTCCCTGCACCGAATGAGCTTGGCTTGTGGGTGAGATGACCTTGGTGACTCTAAGCGAGTGAGTTTACTCGTCTTTCAGACGTGCATCAGTCGCTTTAAGACTACTTGAACTCGGGACAAACTTGATCGATACACCCTTGCCCGAGGTCTGGCCCTCGTGCTACCCTATCTCCCTTGTCTGCGATGTGAGCCAATGGGAGGCCGGCAGCGGTCCAGACTGAGGCCCTGCAAATCTTGCAGCTGGCTGCCGGCGCCTGGAGCACCTCTGGCCCTGACGTGAGAACACCGTGCTGATCTTAATGAAGGCTCTCTGTATTAGCACTTAAAGCCAGGTCAAATGGATGCTGTGCCAAGAGACACTCAAATAAATCAAGTTAACTGAGCTTGCAAAGATGTCTACTCTCTAAATATATACTTAATTGCTTTCAAGTTGCCTTTTGACTTTCTTTAGGAGCCCCACACACACACACACACACACACACAAACACACAAACGGTGACACACAGACACACCCACAAAAACGCAAACTTTGTAAAATTGTGTTTCTGTACCCCTGTATGCAATCGTATTGCCAAATTACTGACCAACAAGCAAATTATAAAGCATGCATTTCAAATCTGCACACCTCTGACTATGATTATTCACAGTGATACATCAGGAAGCCCACACCCCTGATCAAAGCTGCACAACTCCTCTTACCAGAGATGACCCCACTGAGGAGGCCTGGAATGCCCTGGATTTCGGTCACGTCATTTTGCATGAAGTATTCATCGCAGGAGGCGTTTTTCTTGCAGAAGAGCCCCCACAGCTTGGTGGGGACCGTCACATTGCCGATCGTCTCGTACTTCAGGCATTTGTCAAAGTCCTGGTTCTTCAGAGTGCGGCTCCCCAACAGGCAGATCCTATGGAGAGAAGCCAGTCAACATCCTCATTTCTGAATGAGGCACTGGACTACATGCATTAAACTAAATCTGCCCTGTGGTTTATAGGTTCAAATGTCAGATCAGACATTTTACCCTTTAGAAAGGTATTTCGGTTTTACACGTGACGACCACACTCAGAGGTGATATTTTAACCCTTGAGTGTATATATATTTACATATACATGTATGTACACATATATACACACACACACACACACACACACACACCATACAATAAGGTACGATACCATACAATATATTACAACGGAGATGAGACACATTCAGTTTGGCCAGTGACCCTTGGGAACAATGACACTGAATGTGCAGTTTCCACCACAGAGGTAAGTTTGTGCTGTGCAAGAGTTGCAATCTGACTCACGGGAAGTCGGGCGGCTCGATGGCGGTTTTGATGGCACCAGCGTAGATTGCCAGGATGGAGAGCACCACACAGGCCAGGAAGACCAGGGCCAGCTTGTTGACATATTTAACCCCCACAAACACCACCAGTGCCATTAGGGCCAGGCAGCAGGTGCCATACACCCGCATGTTGTTCAGCAGGGCCTCCGGCTCGTCCTCCTTCTTTTCCGCCGTGAAGATGGCACCATTGGGGACAATGTATGTCTGGAGTGCAGCACACATGAGAGGATGGGATGGTTTATTATTATTATTTATGTCCAGGTATTAAGCCTTCCCTCATTTCTTCCACAGGAGTAGGATCATAAAGTGTAATAAATCAAAAACCTTTGAATCTAATATAATTTTCAACATGTACAAGGGGACTTGGGGCATGGACCTCATAATGGGCATTTGTGGGGTTCACTCAAATAAGTTTGAGTCCCAATACTTAATTTTCAGTAAAGCTGGTCAGAAAGAAAGCACTCAAGGCTAGGCTCACCAGTAGGATTTCAATGGTCCCCAGGATGTACATGGACCCAGCAAATGTGGTGCCGAGGTAGAAGCAGAGCCCCACGGCTCCACCAAACTCAGGGCCCAAAGACCGGGAGATCATGTAGTACGATCCACCAGCTACGAGAGGAACAGAGAAGCACCAGAGTTGCACAAAACCACATCAAAATACATATAATTGTTTTTTTGTTTCATGTGACAGATTTAACAAATATTAAAATGTGATTAAATCTGTGCTTTAATATAACTTTAAAAACCACTGCTTTTGCGGGAAATATTTGGACTTCACAATATTGGAGTGTAAATGTTAAAATCCTATGAGTCTGCATAGTTTAGTTTATGTAAAATGTCAAATTTCAAAGGACACCTTCCAATATATACTTTCAAGAAAAGCAAGAGTACATGAGTTCTTAGTGAACACAGTAAATATGGTAAATGAACAGCCACATCCATACCTGGTACAACACCATTTGTGGCAATGGCACTCATTGATATTGCTGTCAGCATAGTCTGATGGAAAGAAAAAGTTTGTAAGTCACAACATATTCCATGGACACAACAGATTAAATCTATGATGCGGTGAAGAGCACTTTCTAGGCTATAGATATCTCATGGTACATCTTACATCATGTAAAGTATGAAAAAGCCACGTTTAGCATTATCATATTTTTCAGAAAGGCTTGGAAGCCGCAGATACTGCGGATAAATGAGCCTCGTCCCGCGAGAGAGGAATCCGCGCGCATCGCAATCTGTCAACGTCTGGTCCCTGGGAAACGCACCTGACGCACAAGCGCAGCGTGGCGATGGTGTGTCCCTGTGCCCTTGGGCCATGGCACTGTGCATTCCTAAAATAAAAGCTCTCCTCCATATCTCCTATGGTATCTGTGGCAGAGTGCAACCCGTCCCTGACACCGTGAGGTCAGAGTGATTGAAATCTGCATTAAGGCCAATTAGCTGGAGCTTAGCCAGTCTACGGAGACTCTCCAAAAAGAGTAAGCTCTTCATTAGTAACCTCTACTCTGATCCGTAATGGATATAAGGATTAAATTAGCATTTGATCAGATATGCACAGTATAGCCAAAGACTAGATATACAGAGATCCTCATCTACAACAGCAGATGCTTTTCATTCCTCATGTAGACAAATGGAGAATGCATTAATTAGGCTCCTCCTTCATAGTGTATTCTTTCAGAACATCAGCACAGTGACACACAACAAAATATGAAACAGGCTGAAGGATAGGTTGACAAATAAGCTTTACTCCAGCGGCAAAAAGCTATATTCTTAATGAGGTTTCTAATGAAAAGGCTGTTTGTGTGTGACCGATGCTGGCAACTCAAATGGATTGATTATGGTAATTTATTTTTGTCTAAATGAGGGAAAATATCTTGTGCAGAGAAAATGTATGCTGCTTAAGATTTTTCATTCTTACTTAATGAAAAATTACTGCAGACTCTAATGGGAATATAAAAGCACATTTTGCAGCCTGTGTTGACAGACCAAGAACTAAAAATTGGAATGAGTTAATGTGAGCTAGTAAGTTCATGAATATAATGGTGCACAAACAAATGGGGACGGGAGACAAAGTACACCAAAAAACATTGCCATTTTCTCAAAACATGTTTCATGACATGCCACCATTAAATTGAATGGCTTTACTATATATTTGGCAACTCTCAATTTTCAAATGTCCTGGGACATCAGGAAATTAGACCCAGTCAATCAGTGGAATAGTGAAAAGTGAAACTCAACGTGCACTGAAACACTAAGAACTGTACTTAACCAACATTTGTCCATAACTCCTTAACTGTAAGCGTTAAGTTTTTCAGAGCATATACAATTGTCTTATTTTATTATCAATCTAGCAAAAACTAGGAAAAAGCATCTGCATTTAGTTATGAGACAAACAGCAAATGTCATGTGAATCCAGGCCTAAATCAAAGATCCCTAAAAACATCTGAGTGACAAATAACAACAAAAAAAACTAAACATTTTCCCAGAGTTTCAGTAGCCTTCCCACACAGCACCACACTAGGTGCCTGACTGCAAGGCTGAGGGAAAGGGGGACTCACGCAGGCGCAGCACATGAAGACGATGGCGAAGGATTCCAGGATGCCCGCCGTGCCGACGATCCAGGTGAGGCGGAGGAAGAGGATGACGCCCAGGATGTTCTGCATGCAGGGCAGGTACACCCCGATGAACGTGCCCATCTGAGGACTCTGCGTGAGGGGTGACGAGAACAAACACCTCCTTCAACACTCTGCATCGACAATCAGCTCAGACGCACACTGGCAAGGGTGTGGTGATTATGGACCAGGGAGTCTGACCTGAGGGCTGTGGGTTGAGAGCTGGATGGCACAACCTTGCTCCAGTAATTACCCAGCTACATGCAATGGTACACTTTCTACAGTGAAATTTGTCCTGGTTATTGCTTAGGCATCGGCTAAACAAAAATAACGAGACAGTAAAGCTACAGCTACCATCTACCTTGCCTGCAACAGCCTGTTCAGATATTATGGCATTCTATTTTTCCTTTGGAAGAAATCACCAATTGGACCAGCACTTGCAAGAGTTTCATTAAGACACTTTTAGATTTCTTTCTTTTCAATTTCTTTTAGAAATCAAACATGCAGCACTGCTACTCAGGTGAGTGTTGGTTTTGCATAAAAAATTGTTTTCAATGAACAAACTGCAGACGGTTCTTGCCAGACCAGCACATTAATCACACTCTCATAAACACAGAATGTGATTATATCAGTCTCACAATCAATAGATGGGCCCACTCTCTGTTTAAATTTCTATTGCCACTGCAACAAATCACAAGCAGCTGAAAGCAGCTAAATGGTGAGGGCATTCAGTGGAATGATGACACTGGGGAGGTGCTAAACATAACATTACCTACTTTAGTATTGTCCATCCCCTGCCAAGTAGCTCTATATCAGTATCTATATATAGAAAATCTGTAAAGTGGCAGTATAGTAATATTGTGAGACAGTGGACGCTGGAGCCTAATTCATTTCCACTTCATCAGATGCATTAAAAGTAAAACTATGCCCTTCACACTCACACACGAATCATAAAAAAGAACAGTGTTTCGGTAGTGATTCATCTTCAGTTCTGGAATCACAGACTCCCACACGCCCTGTTTAAAAGTTGTCACCACAATCAAGTCACCATATGATTAATCCCCTCGGATGGACCGTTCCGCCTATCATCTTTATGATTTACGATGGTACAAGCCTTTGCGTCCCGACAGTCAGAAGGAGAATGGGCTTCTGAGAAAGATGAAAAATGTATTCCCTTGTTCATTCATTCGTTTCCTTTTTTTTCGCAAAAGATACAAGTACGATGGTCCGCGATGGAATTTCGTGATTAAACCAAATCTCCTATGTGCGTGCCTAGAAACTCAAAAGTGCTTTGAAATACCCTTCTTCTACATGAGTACGACACAAGAATCCAAAGGGGAAAAAAAAACTGCTTCAGCGCCAATATTTCCACAAAGGCATTCCCAGATCAAAAGCAATAAAAAAGTACCACCACACTTCCTGAGAGTGGAATGCCTTGCACGCTTTGAGACGAAAGAACGAAAGTGTTGACGTCTGTTGCGCCACAAAGGCACCCATCGAATACATACCATGTCCCAAACGACTCAGCCCTAACTCCTCCAATGCTCAGAGAAAGAGTGAAGGCAACTTCACCAGAGCCGTCAGCAAGTTTAATGCATTAATTGATGAATGTGTTCTGTGTGCCTAGGCTTTAGCGACCTGGACTGGCCTCTTTACTCTGTGTTCTTACCCAAAGATGCAATCCTTCTCTGACCAATCAGAGCGGTCTTCATGGTCTCCATTGCTGAGTACATGTCGGGGCAATTGGCAAGGGACATGGCCATGGTTTCTGTGGCCTTGTGGGCTGGTTTTGCAGCACTGGGCAACGGAATGGGTATTTTTTAATTACTAGCGAAGACCGAGCAGAACAAGAGCTAAACATGGGGCCTGCTTCAGCCCTTGGCGTCAGTGACGAGAACAAGCAAAAAAGAAACCCAGTGTCGCTATTACAAGAATGCTGCTTTCTGTTCTCTGGGGAGGCCTTGTAAATTCTCTAAACTTGAAGACAGTAAACTAAATGGTAATACTCTATGGCAAATCACATTTTGTGGTGGCAGAAAATTTTGGAAATATCTCAGTGAAGGTGATAGGTCTATTGCACAAATTCCCCCACAAAATGTAAGTTCAAAGCTGTCGTCTGAACTGAACTGTGATTAACTACCCCCAAGTTATGCTAGCTATGGGGTCTAATTTAGAGAGGGGCTTGGATATTTTTTCATCCCTTACTTCTGGGTCTGTGAGCATGCAGGGGGTCAGAATAATAGATCCTGTGTGTGTGTGTGTATTGATCTGTCCCACAGCAGCACATGTAGGGAATAGCAGGGGCACGTGTTTGCATGTCATTCCAAAGGACATATGAAGCTTTGCTTTGCTTTTTAAAAAACGCTCTTGTGCAACACATGCTCTGTGGTTAACATGCAGAACATCTAACAGGGAGTGTTTTGTAATAAACCCCGGTACAACATGTCTTAATTAAAATATCAAGGATACTTTAACTTTTGTTCAAGTGCGGCATTTTTCCTGATAGAGGGACTGTGGGTTTTCTGAGCAGGGCGATTGTTAAAGTGCTACCTTGACAGCCTTCTTCTTGGCACCCTCCTCATCCTCTGCCTCCTCGTGCTCGATAACCCCCTGGGTGAGGTTTGTGTAGTTGGCCAGTTTGCTGAGCAGAGATGACACCATGGGGTTGCTGTCCATCTCTTCCTGTGGATACCGAGATCACCCCACCTTTAGAGCTTTAGATCTGCTCACTTTGTCCTTATAATGTCCTTATGTGCACATTCTTTATCCAAATAAATAAGAGGACGTTGTACATTCATGACAGTTGTACATGGCGTAACAACATATTAACATATTTTCTGAGTTTGATTTTCAAGCCAACATCAATACAACCTGACAGAACTATAGCAAATGCAAAATATAATTACTTTAAAGCAATAACTTTGATAAAGAAAGATGATAACCATGGCTATTTCTGCAATGCTCCCCGTCTTAAAATCTGAAATGTACCTCAAAGAGAGCCATGTTCTTCCCATCATATAGGTTGCCTTTGTCACCATCTGTGTTGTTGATGAACGGACTGTTTTCCTTTGGGATGCCATCTCCTGTGAACCAATAGTGAAAGAGACCATCAGAGCACAAACTCTACAAAACACTGTCCATTAGTGTGAAACCTCCACCTGAAAGAGCCAGTGAGAGATATCCACACATCCTCTACACAGAACCGAGGGATTAGTTACAATCTAAAGCATGAAAAATCTCTCTACACAATAAAATGTCAAATTCATTAACTTCTGTGATTAAAAGTAAACTCAGAAATAGCTGCATAAAAACGGCTCAAAATAACTGCTGACACAGGACTGTGCCCTTCCTTGGGGGAGAGCTTTTGTACGAACAGGTATGGAGGTCATGCTGACCACACAAAATGAATGCGTAGAACCATAATGCATTGGAAAGAACACAGCAAGGTTTTATTAACATGTTTGGTTATAATTGTCAAGTATGCATCAAGGAGAAACATTGGAGACAAATGCATGCTATGCATGTCCAACCAAAACCTATACCTGTGTTTAATTTTCAAATGCAAATTGTTTTTTTTTTTTTTTTTTCACTTGAATACAAAGGATTTATATTTTTTAAAAGCATAATGAGTTTTCAAGAACTCTGTAAGAGGGGAAACAGCTTCAGCATCAAGGTCAACACACTAACACTGACAGAGCGGAAAACAGAAAATGAAAAACAACACTGGTCTTGATGCAGGCACACTGTATGTGAGCCTCCTGACCAATCACATGTTGCTGAGTGCTGACGCATTTTATACACACCCGATAGACCCCCTTTGGTTTAGTCTGAATGGAACATAAAGGTGACAAATGACTAGGGAAAAAAAAGCCATTTGACCCAAATGGCCCGCGCCTCTGCTTATGGGTTATTGATCTGAAAACCATCAAGGGAGCAGAGGATAGACCATTGGGACCATGTCCTCCATAGGGGACAGGCAGCTTCCAGCCACAGCTGATTAAAAATGAGAACACTCAATCTGTACATCCGCTGTAATAAAAAAAATGCCTTTGACTTCCCTAACCTCCAGGGTGCTTCAATGGGTGGATAAAAGACCCAGCATACAGTTCATGTTTAGTAGGCTAAGTTAAGAGATATTTTCTCCATGACTAATTGATTATATGGAATTATAGCTACAGTAATAAAAACTATAAATAAAAACAACATTTATTTGCTGAAAAACCAGTAGCCAACAAAAACTTTTTTCTGGAGTGCCTATTCACTATCACTATTGCTTTACCACTAATATATTACTGTAAAAAATCCTATGATTCTTATTCTGTTAAAAGGTTTGTGTTGTTTTCTTTATGTTATTAGACTGAGTAAATTTTATAAAATAAAAATATTAATATGAATTATTTGAGTACTGTTGCATTTCCGTTTAATCTTTTTTTTAATTATTATTTTTATGAATACAGGACCTCTGCTTTGCATCCTTCCAACAGGCAACAAAATAACAGGATTTACCAGAAGGCTATAATAGTCTAAATTGTTGACACTGACCTACACTTTATTTAAATCCATTTTACTGTTCCATTTGTATCTAACTATGGATATTGTGATTAAGCTTTAAAGAACTGAGATTAACATAATGAATTTGAAGACTTAACTAATAATCCCTATGTGGACATTTCACTCTTTGGTATTTCAGTCAAGTTCAGATATTTTTTTTCCACAATTTCTTGCTACTATTAAATTGCTTTCACACCTGCTCTATGGACAAAGATTCCAATATGCCTCACTGCTCTTGGGACAAATCCACTGGCATCGCTCCCAAAGAGCTCTGACCTTCAGGTGACAGACCTGGAAGAGTTCCATGTATTCCTATACCCCAGGTGCCCTCTCTTATGGTTGCTATGGTAAGCACTCATGGCAAGGGCGGTGATTTCCTAAATTCCAGCAGTGACTTTCATGACTTGCAGTTGGTTGCACTGACATTTCTCCCTACGACAGCGGAACCGATCCCTGGCAGAACATCCTGGCACCAAACTGTGACCTGGCTGCTCAGAGGATTCCTCCTACTCCCGGTTGTGTCACAAAAGTAAATGTTTTTGAAAGGCAGCCCGGTGCTACTCTGCAGGTAACTGGGGAAGGAGAAACGGAGCTTATCTTTTTGGCCATATCAAATGAATGAATGAAAGCCAATAAACCAAACTTACAGGTGTTCATTTTGGCAAATGAGGAAATATGCTGTTGGTGCCACTGCTTCATCTACCATGCAGCCTGGGAGGGGAACATGGGAATAAAGCTGTATCAGCATCAGGTCATGTACAGGAAGCAGATTTCAACGTTACTGCAAACTTTCTCCTCAAAGAGAAAGCCTCCAAAGGACACACTTACTGAACATGGAGGGTCTACAGGCTCCCAGTCCTTTACACTGGACTGATTGAGCTACTTTCTACTGCAATATATCGGCATTCATGTCATTGGGGTCTCTGCCTCCATATTCATTCCTGTTTGAATCCAACCTGGTCTACATTCCAAAGGCTGGGGTGCAAGATTGCAGGTCAGGCACTGCTGAGTAAATAATACCCATCGCAAGGATCCATGCCCACTGCAATGCACTTTATCCCGCACTTTAAATAACTAAATGAAGTTAGTGTTACAGTGCAGCTCACGAGCAGGGAAACTTCAGCATTAAAAGCAAGAAAGGAGCCAGACTGCTCTGACACTGGGGTCAGTTCACTGCTATCAGGGAACGGAATGGCATCCATCAGACAAAACACTGATCGAGTTCAGAGTCTTCAGGACCATAAAAGGTAAGTGCCATTTCAGATCGCTGATGGCAGACAGTCAAATCTATCACGCCCTTCAGGAGAGATTTGTGAATAAAAGCAGAGAAATTACAGCTGTGGATGAGGTGGTCTTGTGAAGGTGGCCATGTGAAGCAGGGAGAGCAGGGAGCCCAGTCTGTTATTCCCATGGTGTGATATGCAGTAGGACCACAGTCCTGCTGGCCCACATGAATACAGGAGATTCTCTGCATTCCTCTTTAAGTCCACACGTGGTACAAACACGAGGGTGAATATTCGGGAGAAGCACTTGCCCCATTCTACCCCAAAATCCCATCTGCTGTCAGGTTCCACTCTGACTTCTCCTCATTTGAAAATGGAGAAGGAAATAATGGAATTTGTAAATATGGCAGAAATGTACATTAAAATTAAATTTGTGTGAGTTATGCGTTCTCCAGATGTTCTACACACTAACACAGTGGCTCTTTCATAACTTATGAGAGGTCATTTTCCACTAAGGGCAGGTTACAACCATAGTCCTGAAGAAAAAAGGTAGCTGGCTGGGTAGAGAATCTCAGTTTTTAATGTAGTTTTAGAGAATGGATCAAATACCACTACACTTCAGCCATCACACTCGCACTGAATACCATGCTGTATGATGTCATAATATAGAGAAGAACATACTCCAGTAGTATGCATAGCCACAAACACAAAATCACTTTGAAACAACATATGAAGGATGTATCTGAAAGTCTGGTACATACTGATTGAGAGAGACTAATGTGTTAATGTCAACTAATTAATCACTAGGTTTGATCTCACAGAATACTATTATGAGTTCATGCAGCCAGTCACTGCTTTTTAAGTCAGTCCATTCCAACACCCTTAAGCAGGAAAACATATATAACCAAGATGGTTTGGATGCAATGTGCAAGTATGGGACTTTGGACAGAGGAAAATCAATGAGAAATTACTTGCAGAGCAAAGGTAATGTAAACATGCTTAATTGGAGTAAAGCTGAACCTGGAAAACACCCACTCTGTGGTGGCAAACAGGGGACAGCTTTACAGCACAGGCCTACATGGACACTACAGCGGTAGATAATTCCTTCAGCCACTTTGTACACCCATGGTGCTTTCAATTTCTATTCTTTTCTTTCTTTATGTTCTTTTCCCATTCTCAGTCAATTTTCTTTTTAAAGCAATTTTCATTACTTAAAACTTTAAAGTGCTGTGCATTAGAAACCTTATCTTTGTTTGCAAACAAAACAAGCACTAGGCAGTTAATAGGTGCCAAAACAAAAGAATATATCACTGAACAAACATAAGAAAACCAAACAAAAAGTTACAAAAGAAAGCACAAGGGTATGATGGACAGCATCTTGCATTCTGAATGCCAGGAGAACTTGGCAGTGTCATACATGTAGAGCTACAAAACTAGGAAATGAAAAGAACCACCTACAGAGACTTTAGAGGAGGGCTCCCATGCAAAACTCCCACATCTGCACAGTATGAAAATATTACACTTAGAGGGCAGACAAACATCAGTGTGTTTTTTTCTGGATTTCAAGCTCTTTTTTCCCTCCCAAAAGAAGCGGAATATAATTAGCAATGTGCTGAAGCAGGCTTGTTTTCTCCAGTACTTTGCAGTTTTTTCAGTTGTGGTTTGGATATTTAAAAAAAGCAAATCTAGGCCTCTGATCTAGGCACACAAAGTAAAGGTGCGTGTTTGTGCATCTCGTGATCTGAATCCCAACTGCACTATTACAACTCAGATGGGAAGAAGAGGGAGAACATTAGATTACACTGGATTATCATGGTTAACTTGCACTTATGCCTTACTGATGTTGTATATACACTTGCTATGCAGCGCATGGGGTATCATGAAGCTAAATAACTAATGTGATAAAGGAATTAAAATTTCAAAATGCTTCAAATTGAAACCACAGTACAAGAAGGTAAAATGTTATATTTAAAAAAGTCTCTTAATATCTGCTAAATGTTTTCAGGGTAAAAGTCCATTCCAAATTTTTTTAAAAAGCTATTTTAATTTAAAAAGGCTCAGAGAAATAGCCAGTAATTTTAGGATAACATTACATGATATACATTGTGAATATTAGCAAAGCATTTATAATTTCATTTCCCAGTGGATTTTAAAGTCCCAGAAGGGAGAGTAAGAGTAATGCAAAACTGATACTATGCCCCAAAGTGATTTAACTCTCCATCAGTAATTGCATTATGATCACATACTCCCCTCTTTCCTGCACTCTGAATTGCAAGGCAAACCTCCTGCACTACTGAAGCGGCATATTGCAAATGCAGAGAAAGTTTTTGTCCCAGGACAGACAACCAACGTTTGCAGCAAACTTCAGGACAAGGAGTCCTTGAGCTCTGCACCAAAACCCGCAGGGCAAAAAAGGAAGCGATAGCAGAAATAACTGCCCTTGTATGAAAAAAAAAAAAAGGAAAGTGGAAGAGAAGTTCTCCTACCCTGAGTCCACATCACTCGGGCTCCAGTGCAGAGTGCCAGAATAGGGCAGTTAAACACAGCAGCGGCTCCCCCTGCCACCACCACCCACCCCCAGTGGCCCACGCGATCTTCAGAACACCACTGAGGTCGCAGGCAATGATCGAAAGCAGCAACGATGTGCCGCTACGAGTTCCGCCATGCGATTAATCTGACCCTGAAAAGAAGAATCCCGGGGGCCGTCGGTACAAGCCTTGTGGGGCGACACGCAGTCTGTGAAGCTTGCTCACACGCCGCGTTTCCAAGCCTGGGGGTAACCAGCAACCAGGTCCCACGCTTCAGATGAATCCCTGCTTTTGTAAGCTGAATACCTCCAATTACAAGCTAATGAAGGAGAGGAGTGTTTCAATCTCGGTGGTAAATAAACGGCCGTGGGTGCTATTTATAGCTGCTAAGCCCCGATGTGGCAGATCCATAAGCTGCCTAATGCACCTGAGGCAGACAGCAAGAGAGTCCTTTATCCAACACCGCTCACCTGCTGTCAGGTAAACCTGGGCAATCAATCATAAACACACACGCATACATGTGCACACAGGTCCACTGACATGCGCGTAAATGTTTACACTGTGTACACGGACAGAGGTGCACACATATGTGCACTCACCTTTCACACGAGCACACACAAACACACAAGGGCATGCACGCACAGATGCACACATGCATGCATGAACACACACGCACGCCACACAAACCACCCGCATCTCACACACCACCTCTAAACCGACTGTGCCCATCCCAGCAGGCCCTGCAGACAGTCCACCACACAGACCCAAACAGAATGAGGAGTTCCAGCAGGGTGTTTGCGGAGGTCCACTCACCGGGCCTGGGAGAGGTTTCCCCAGGCTCCATGGCACGGAGGACAGGAGAGGAGAGGAGAAAGGACAGAGAGGAGCGCAGAGTGGAGCCCTCTCTGTGGGAGCAGTGCTCGGAGGGGAGGCTGCTGTCACACTGTGTGAGAACACCGCTTCTGATCTCTGACCAGCACACCGAGGGGCGGAGCAAGGGAGGGGCTACAGAACATCACCTAGCTATGAGCGTACACACTCACACACAGGCATGCAATGCTCTTACACACACTCAAACAGACACATTAATGTACAGTACCCCCCAACACACACACAGGCATGGTGCTCATTCATGCTCACTTACATTTTTTGTACACACAGACCAGTTACTAATTTACACACACACACACACACACACACACACACACACACACACACACACACACACACACACACACACACACGTGCGAGCACACATTGGACATACCACATGTACATAGGCACCCTCAGGTGCTCTTCAACAAGAACAAAGTGCCTGTATGTAGACTGTCTGAGTACACACATGATCAAAGCCCGCGCACACAATGATACACACTGATGCAATCTGTGCTCACAGAAGACAGACAGGCCGACTTTCTGCCACCTAAACACATCTGGCCCCCTGCCGCGTGCACTGTGTGCTCAACCACGTGGGGAAAATCAATGAGAGAGGACACCATGAACACCCCTCCTCCCCCCAGTCCCATGCTCTCTGCTCCCTGCAAACCGCAGGCCTCAGTGCACAGAGTCACACCACTGCTGACTGTCCGGGCATCACACAGCCCCATTAACACTAAGCGGGACCCTGATAATGACGATGGGCACTTTCTGACACTGTATCACACAGGGGCGCATTGCAAGTTGAGCAATTTACCGACTAGCACAGCAAGCATCTTACGACATTGGAAAAGTGACATATAAAGGGATTGAGCTGTCTGGAGTACAGGAGTAATAAAAAGATTTTTTTTCCAAAAACATAACTTGATATGCTGACAACCAAAAAAAGGCTGTCTCATTTATGTTTTCTTAAACCAGGGGAGTCACATTTAGATTAAAATCTCAAGAGAGACTTAGCAGGAGGGTAACTGCTAAATGCAAATGGTGTAATAAATACAATTCACATCTCAAACAGAGACTAATTCTAGGATCTTAAACATGACAGTGTTATAACAGCAGAGGGGCAGCCAGGAGGACTCCCCCCTCCAGGCTTTCACTCATATTAGAAATCTCTGGGGTGCATTTCCAGAGCTCTCAGCCTAAAGGAGGCTGGGCCAGAGAGGGCATTTAAGGCACGCTTTAATAAGTCAATTTCAATAATTGACCACTTCTGACCTCTTTCACCCGTTACACAACCACGATTATGAGGGGAAGGGTATATACTACAGCACCTACCACATGAGTCTTAGCAGAGTCTGACACGGTCTACAGGACTATGCAGAGTTTGGTTCACTTTCGGTTAAGGCTGTGAAATTTAAAAGAAAAACACACTGGAGCAAGTGATGCCGCAGCTTCACACACTCAATGGATGAAAATCCAAGTATCACCAGCAGGAATGTTCAAGAAAGTCCATAGATCAGGCTTGCTTTCAAACTGATTTTTAGACAACTTTGTCACAGCACCTGGGTTACAATTTGAGGGAAGTGCATCGAAAGAGTATTGGTGCTCATGAATTTAAGAGCATGCTGGTAAGCGGGATCCTTCTGTGCGTGCTCAAAGAGAACCCAGACCGAACCTCAGTGACCAAGACACTCTAGCCTTACTATCTGGAACAGCACTTGCTTTGGCAGTGACCACTGTGCCAGAGACTTGACAGTTTACACATTGGTCAGATTCTCAGAGGGCAGGACTTCTCCCTGTATGGTTCATTGATGAAACCCTGTTTTTAATTACCACGTTCGCCTCTGATACACCTGAGTTAACGTGATTGGTTAAAATGTACTAATTATGTCCTGAAAGCAGGCAGGTTTATTGCTCTGGACTGTTCTGCCAGGCTTACAGCAGGGAGAAATGAGCCTTACACACAAGGCTAACCAAAGTGATCATATGGCTGTTTGTGACCTGTGAACGCATCAAAAACTTGGCAGAACACCTGGCTTTTTCAAAGGATGTACACTAAAATTGTTTCCGTGTTCTTAAATTGAACTGCTTCCTGTACCTTTATGTATTACATTACATCCATTTATCAGATGCTCTTATCCAGAGCACCTTTGAAAACAAAGTACATAAGTGCATTCAATAGGTTCATAGGAGTGGCTGTACTTAAAAAAAAGGGTTATTAACACCCTTAAGCCAAGTGTAACTAGAAGTGCTGGCCTCAACAATAGAGTCTGATCTGAGACCAGTGATTAACCGGTCTTGAGTCATGGTTTGGGCTTATGCCGTTGAACATCAGTTTATCTTGTTCATATCAATCAGCCATGCTGCCCTTTCATCATTGTATATGTATTGAGGTAGTATTGTCATAAATAACCAAACTCATCTGTTTGGTAATCTTTTTCTCAGCCTTTCCTATGTCAGACCAAGGGCAGTATCATAAAACATGCATGCACAGACATGCACACAGTGACAGAAGGGCACTTGCATACGCACACAAGTGTGGGTGCACACACGCACATGCACACACAAAGGCGCACACACACACACACACACACACACACACACACAGAGAAGCACATACATACACACACACGCACATGTGCGCGCGCACACACGCACACACACAGGCCCCAGCAGAGTTTCAAAGCGAGACATTCAGACTAAGCAATTCTGTCGCTCAACATACAGGCTAATACAGTTGTGGCTGCAGATACAGCAGTTCTGTGTAAATTGTTTTGGTGGGGGGGGGAAGCTAGGTCATTCAGAAATTGAGAACACATCTAACCGGAAAACCTCCAGCTGCAACCATGACAAGAATGACATTTCACAAATTCAGAGAATGCGATCGACTTCTGTTGAACACCAAGAGAGCTTTATTTTTAAAGTGCTCTCTTCTGTTTAATGCCTTCCCATAGACTTCAATGCCTGGAGACCATTCAGTCATGTATAATGATCAGCCAATGAAAGGGACCATTGAGAATGTGGCTTCCCTGTTTTAAAACAGCAGCTGAGAGAAAAAGGTATTATTCAACGGTGAGAAGACAGGAGGCAGGTTACACTATGGCATGTGTGTCATCAAAAGCACCATCAAGCATAAAAAGGCCACTGACAAAACTGAAAGACAGGAGCTATGGCCATTTTTTTTCAGGAATTACATTAATATAAAACAGAATGAAATAAGGCTTCTCTCTCTGTTGAACTGACCTGTGTGAGGTTAAGAAACTCATCATAAGGATTTTTCTTCTCTCTCAGTGTTGTTCAGACAAAGGAATCTTCAGACAGCAGTAACAAACATGCTTACATGAAACTGTGGGCTGAAACAAGACCGTCACAAATCTAAGAAAAAGGACAAGCCAATGATTTTTTTAACACTGCACTGACTCTGGGCCAGGTTGAGGTGTTTCTGCAAACATGATTGGGCCTGCCTGTGGTATGGACAGGCTTATCATGGATAAGTACTGTAATGTGACTGGGTCCTCATCAAAATATAAGCAGCAAGGAAAAGCTGTTCCTACTTCTCCCAGCAGGTGTCACTGTCACACAACAAGTACACTACACTCAATCAGAGGTGCTGTACCATATGGCATTCAGTACTGTTCATTGTGAATTTTATATTGGATTTCATACACTGTCATAATCCATTAAATCAGTTCATTCACATGTGTTAGGCCTACTAACACACTTACTTTACAGTGTGTAAGGCACAATTGAGTGCCACACTGGTCTCTTGTAGCCTGTGTTAAAAAATACAAGACAGATTCAAACAGTAGCCACATTTTGCCATTAAAGAAACAAGTGTCATTTCCACTTCTTCCAGACCATGACTGTAGACACAGAGATAGGGGAACTGGGGACAGACTAACAGTATTTAGTGCAAAGCTTATCTTGACAATTCAGGCTATGATCACCAACTCTGACCAAATAAGGAGCTTATGGTGAGTCAGACGAGTCAGCTTTAGCCACCATTAGCAACATTTTCAAGTCAGAAGAAGTGTACTGAGAGAATAAATTAATAATGAGGCTCTGCTGAAGGTGATATTCTTAGGAGTGACATCATCGTCTGGTGAAACGCATCTGATGGTGTATTTATTGCAGTCCATCATAATATACTTAGCAGGCCACTTGACTTACTTAAGGCTAGAACATTTCCTCTTCCTCCTGTAATGGGTATACCTGCCGACGCGCAGACCAAGAGGAAATGCTTGGTCCAAGAACAAACTTAGCTAACAAAAGAAAGGCGTGTGCCCCAATCATGATACCCATTTGGCGCCTTTGAGGAACTGCTGGATCGATGGTATCGAACTGCAGCAAACGTCAAAACTCTTAATGAGTGCAAGAGGCCGACATCCTGAGACCAGTAGACGACAAAAACGCCTCCGTGAGTCTATTTCTAGGACCTTCACCGAATTCAAGGGTGAACAATGAGGGAAAAATAAAGTGTCTTGCAGAGAGAGTTTCAGGCATTGCAAACTTCCTTTTCCTCAAAACAGATTCCTCAGAAAATAGAGAAAGAGGGGGAGAGAGAGAGAGAGAGAGAGAGAGAGAAAGGATGGTGACTTTTCACTTGCGTCATGACCTTTCGGCATCCTGTATAGCATTGATTGTAAGGGTTGCGTGCCTTGTATGTGGGAAATTTTACCAATGTGACATGCCACTGTACAAAGGGTCCCCTTTTTCTTTCACTGCAGTCTGGCCGTCTGTCGCCTTAACGCATTAAAACCACATGTCACAAAAAGAGCATATAAATGGTCAAAGGGTACCTGGAAAAAGAAAAGTCACATCAAATCCCACAGTAAAAGCCTGAAGCTACAGACATTTAGACATTACATCTTATTACATGCTAAATAGGGAACATATATCCATAGCACAGAGCTCTGTGATGGTGACACTATGGACTGGATTTACAGAATGACTTGAATTAAATAAGGACTAAACCCTGTGATTGAAAAGTAAAATAAACACAGCCATGTCATTACACCATAATCAACACTGAACCAATACATAAAAAAAATATTTAAAATGTCGTTCATGATCTCATCCCCAAAAATAAGTGCATCATTTACACACATGCACACAGCAGAACATCAAATATGTAATAAGGAATAAGTTAGGAGTTGAATAAGGAATGTTCTAATGAGACCCTGATTACAGCTGGCTCACTTACTGGAAACTACAAAATAAGCACTTAAAAAGGCAACAATAATGCAATAATTCAATAAATAAAGTATTCTGATTCTTTACAATGGTGCTTATGTTTATTTATTTTGACGTCACTTTCAAACTTTCCTATATTTGAGATTTCCAGACAAGCACTGTTTACCATGTGTTCATGTTCATACTTATTTCACGTAGCTGTGCCCATCCGGTGAGAGGAAGTGGAGTGGAAAAACACCAGAGTGTGGCTACCTCACTTAGCCCTAGTTTAGCTCATTATTGTATCGGAGTGTGGCTACCTCACTTAGCCCTAGTTTAGCTCATTATTGTATCAGAGTGTGGCTACCTCACTTAGCCCTAGTTTAGCTCATTAATGTTCCTGAGTGTGGCTACCTCTCATAGCCATAGTTTAGCGCATTAATGTACCGATACACATCATGGAGAGAAGAGTGCTCTAAGTTTCTCCCTCCGTGGTGTGCTGTGGCAGTCCAAACCATGATGGGAGAATTAAGTCTCATGAACCTCATGACGACTGGGGCTATACTGAATGGTCGATCACTGACTCATTTAAACCAGTCAAATGATTCTTTGCCTCACAAAAAAACCCCACAATGACTAAGTTTACATGTACATCAGTATTCCAATAGTATTTGGAATTTTAGAGTATTCAGGTTATAAGATGACTTATCCAACACAGTCCATTTAGGATTCTTCAAAAAGCCAGAATGGTGTGTGCTCTAAAGGAACATTCAATAATGGGACATACAAAGAACTTGTATGAAGACCTTAATCAGGATATGGGATATTTTCAAAATATTAATGGGCATGCAAACATAGTTAATGGCTAGTTCAAAGCTGTTTGTTATTGACAGTAATGTTATGAGACACTGTATAAATAAAAGGTCTCACCTTTGTTTTAAAAGGTCTCACCAAGCACTTGTGTATCCATAGGTTGTCTTAAGTTAAGAGACTTAAGAGACTTACTGCTATTTTAAACATAATCCACTTACATGGCAATATATTAATTAAAACAATTCAGGTTAAACTCAAAAAGTAGACCAAAAGTAGAAGTTACAGGCCTAAACACATTGGAAAATTTGAGAATCCACACACTGCATACATAGAAAAATGTTATCAGCATCGTTTTGGGATGGATGGTTATCCTTTTAAAAGCAGGAGAAGAGGACGTGTTTCGAAAGAAAAATATGTGGGACTGTGCGAGTGTGTGGGGCAGAGGGAGCTGTGAATTGCACACTGTGCCCTAGAACGGCCGAGGGAGGGGGGGCATTAGGGAGGTCACAGGTCAGGAAACAGACTAAGTGTGAAGTAACATCCTAGCTGACAGACCTCAGAGGACAGAGGAGGAAAAAAAGGAATTCCTCAATTGTTGATTGGAACCAAACCACTATGTACTGTTCCCTAACTTGAATTTCTAATTTGAGCAAATGCTACATTCCATGAGCTTCGTATGTAAAACTTACAGCAAGTTTCTGCTGTCATGGATGACATAACATTATGCAATAAGTGAAGAGTGGAATAAAAATTCAACTACTATTTACCTCTCACACTGAATGAGCACTATGGGATATAAATCAAGCTCAAAAATCACACATGACCATCCAAATTAGGGACCGACACAGGAAGCCAACATGACCCAAGAACTGTTATCCAAGCCAATTCAACACAGATGACATAACAACCATGAGGGACCTTACGGAGGGACCGTAATGTGCTGGGACATTGCGCTTCTATTCCTCAATAGCAGACTTCTTGAAACATACTGTGAACTGTGACATAACAGAGTATTTGCATGCAAATGAAATCAGGCAGCTTTTACCCTGTTCAGAACTATACAACCTTGTAAACATATATAAAATGTAATTCAGTGATCTGATTTACAGTTTGAATAAACAAAGAGGGAAGTTCCCTTTGGACACTGGTCAGATCTGACATATAAACAGGAAGAATGCTGGCACTTTGGGAAGGAACAGTTCTGCTTTCAGGTGGTCAGCCTAAATTACCCTCCTGATCTGTGTTTTACTGCCTGAACTCCATCGTTAAACCTGCTGCAGTAGGCACACAAAATGACATGGCCCTTTCAGCTGCTTAGACTGTGGTTTTTCAACGGTAAGGTTCAAAAGTTCAGATCAATCCAGACAGAGCAGAAACAGGGGGACGTGGGTATGAGAAAACTGGTTTTAACCAGTCGATCAAACAGACAATGGCTGTAAACCTATTAATGGAATAACCTTTTTCCCCAGATGCTCCATTTGCTGTTCAGTTGACATTTCACTTAAACCCCTTGAATAACTCAAAGCTTCCACACAGCTGCCAGGTGCTGGTCTGGTCTTGCATCAGGAGGTAGGTGAGTCAGCTGGAGTCAAAGGGGGTAAGGAAAAAACCAAAACAGCATCGGTTTGTATGTGACCATTTACTGATGATCTATAAAGGGCGGACAAGTTCAGGTGTTCATAAAGACAGAGGAGTGTGTTGTCATTTAATTGATGAGTACATTTCCAAGGAATGAAAACGCATGTAGACATTAAGGTATATATACAACATGGTCTCCTGCATGTGGTGTAAGACGTAAACAAGTGCGACCCTCAGGCATTCTGAGAGTGAATTAAGCTCAAGAGAATGTTCCAGAATCTCCATGAAGAATGTTATAGTGGCACTGCACTGCTTCGTCTTCTTTCCAATGTCATGATGTGAAAATTAGCCACACGGTTTATGAAAACAAAAGTAAAAAATAAAGGCGTTTGTGAGTATTTCAGTTAAATTAGTGGGTTTTAATATGCAATTCCAGCACTGTAACAGTCTTTTTAAAGCAAACACCTTATCGCAAATCCACCCCCAGGTTTGAAGGATGCAATGTGCCACCTTGAAAAACATTCTGAAGAGACCCCTGGATGGTTAATTTTAGTCTACGCCAGTAGCTGCAGTGTAGCAGGCATTCCAACCGTCTGCAAATTGATCACAACTCTGAACTGGGGAGACAGCCAAGCAGCTTCTATCCAGAAAATGATACGGGCCTGAGCAGAGGCCTGCAGGTACTATGGCCCTCCAGGGACTGAGTCGAGTAGCCTTGCAGACACTGTGGCCCTCCACAGCGACGGCTGATTAGACCTGCAGGCAATTCAGCCCTACAGATGATGCAGCTCTCCTCCAAGCACAGGGTTGACTTGCACTGCAGTCCCTATGGCTGTCCAAGGGGAAGGTCAGGCGGCCTAAAGAGCACTATGATCCTCAACGGACAGGGTCAAGCACTACTGTAACCACTGCAGTCCTCCATTGAGAAGGGGCCAATTAACCCTGAAGTAGTTGCATTCCCAGTCATTCAGTGCTGAGGTTCATAAAAGAAAAGGAGAATATTTTTCTTACTTGACCACTTTTCGGAGACACATTTCTGCCTGCGCTGATTTCAATAGAACTAGCTAGTCACAAATATGCCCCATATTTTGTGATGTCTCTGAATGTTTATTTTGATTAAAATTTTTATAGCATGTAAAACAGTAAATAAGGAAATGGGTGAATAGTTGTCGTGGGGTTTTCATTTATATCCAATTTATCAGCACATAATGGATTTTTTTAAAATATTCATTTCTGTTTCGCTGTAAACAATATACTAATGCACAAGACAGCTGGCATTACCCTATCCTCAGGTGAATGATATACCTATAGCCTGTTCTTTGATCCTTTGTCTGTTGCTGATGATGTCACAAGCATGTTTATTGCTTGAAAGTACACATTCTGTATATGTAATTGCCATACAATACAAATACACAAGGAAGTTTAAACATTTATACAGCACAGGCTACTGTTCATGAAACATGTTAACATGCACTTGACTTACACTTAAACAGCGCAACACAAAACATCTGACTCTATTATCCCTACAGGCAAGCAAGTCTATCTCATTCAGAAAAAAAGGCAATATACTGTAAGCGGCACGTGAATTGTGCAAATTCAAATGTCTGCACAAGACCTGGCCCTCAAGGGTTGAAAGCCCTTTTTGTTTAGTCTCCGAATAAACTATGGAAGAAGACTCTTATGTTGATATGCCACATACATTCTGGCACTAATCAACAACCTAACATATATGGACCAGCTGGCAATGTTTAACTCCTTCCTCTAGACTCAGGCAATAAAAATACCAAGGTTCTTTACTGTACATGGCCTGAGGCGGTTTCCATTATGTCCAGGGATTGCATCACTCTGGTGACGGTCTGAGCGGGTTTGAGGCCCAAGGCCTCCCTGTGTACACTTCACTGTGCCTGGGGTTCATCATACCGTCCCTCTATGGGGCCCGGGGAAGGGAGGTGGGGTCAGAAAGGGCAGGGTCACCAAAATACCCAAAACTTCAAACTGGACGATTGCAAAAGGTTATCCATCAAGCGGAGGCATCGAGGGGTGCATCACTACAGTAGGATCACTGTACCCAATTTTCTGCAGAAAGAAAATAATGATGTTTGGACTGGTGACTGCAAAGTAAGGCTTCATAACACCGCAAATGGGTGGAGCTACCAGTACCCAACTGTGGGGAAACGATCTTTATGTTTTGCTGTGGGGGTAAAAAAAATCTTCTTGACAGGTTCAAAGAAGTCTGTGATTGATAGCTCACTAAGGCTCCTCACTTTGCTAGGCTTTTGAAACATCACCCTCCTAATACTAGACTGGACCACTTCTGCACACATAAACATACTGCATATGGTTCTAATATGGTCAAACAACAGGCCCTTGTGCAGTACCACAACCTGCAATCACATTTATTTTTGCACCAAGAAGTTCCTGCAAATATTCAGTTTTCAGAACAACAACAGCCTCCAAAACTGCTCTCATTGGGAACAGATTGATTTCGGTTGATTCTCATTTAAATGTAAGCGATCGCATCGTCTCAACAACTGACACAACTCTGGACAGTGCTCAAGACAGCATACGAGTAGGCAAAATTCATTTGTGGGGATGCTTCCTATGCCAGCATGACATCCTGTCTCATAAACTGTTTGTTACTGCAGCATCTGTTAGCCATCTGAGAGGTAAGATCTGAAACAGGCTCACTGGCACGAAGCAGCGTGCTGCTCTTCTTTTCAGCTGAGGTAAGACAGCCAATTTTCTCAGGGCTATGAAAGACTGGCCTGTTTTATGGGGTTTACTTTCACTGGAACACAATAACAAACAGCAAGGTTGGCTATTGTAGCCTGCAGAACAAACACCTGCATTGACAGGTGGAATGGAGAACCAATATATTTGAGCAAAAAAAAAAAAAAAAAAATTAAAAAAAAAAAAAAAAAAAAAAACCTCACTTGTGCTCTTGCCAAATGGTCCATGATTACTGCTGTGCTTGTTGGTCTACAAGTTATCCTAAGTTCTTAAAATTCAGTAGAGTTCCTTTGTGTCCTGTTTGCTCCTTTGGCCAGCACGGGTACAGTAGACAGGAAGGTGTTAATGACTTTATTTGGCAGGGGTTTGTGTGAATCCAAGTGGAAAAACCACTGTTTTGACACATCTTGAGCAAGGCTATTTGTCATAAGCCCCAGCTTCCTCTCCTCCTATGGTATACTGGGGCTGGGGTTGGGGGGTTTGGGTGAGAGTAAAAGTGTTCAAGAGACAGAAACGTAGTAGACGATCCCATTTTGATCCCAAAGGAGATGGCTGCCTTGGTGTTTTTATCTCTGTCACTCCCTATTGCGCCACAGATCTTATCTCCACATCAGGCTGGCAGATAGAAAAAAACATGGCCTTCTCTGCACTTACAACTACTGCATTTGCCAAATATTTTGTAGTTAAATAATACTAAAAATGCAATGGAATGGAAACTCTCTCGCACTGACAAACAGCCATAAAGAAATTAAGTCTCATTGAGTTAGGGAACTGTATGGCCTTCTGTACTTGGCCTTATTTTGAGGACACAGCCTTGAGATTCTGTCCCGTGTTCTACACTTCACAGCATACACACAACAAAACAACAAAAACAGGGTTATGCTCTCAAACAAAGTATATTGTGTAGACACAAATAAATACTTCTTGCGATTGTACCTTGTATTTGCTGCATGCATTACAAAAAACACAGATGACCTTCTCAACCAACTTTTTGATAAAAACGTATTGTGCAATCAAGGTTTTTTTGGTGTTTATGTAGCAGTGTATTTCTTTTTGTTTCAATGTAAAAATTAAACTACCTATTCAAATATCAGAGCCTATGCTGTCAGCTGCTTGTGGCAAGTTAAAAATGTACTATTACTATATTAAAATTAGAATTTACTTTTACAATTAAAACCCAAACCCATATACACATATTAGGCTAAGGTGCTTATTAGGCTTTCTGCTACACTTCATAAAATTATACAGCAATCAAACAAAAACAGTATGCAGCATTACTGCACCTGCAAAATATCCCTGCAATCCAGTGCAGAAACTCAAGCCCTGGTCAAAGCTGGAAAAATACTTGAATAGCAGTACTTCAGCTTCTCAGTTTTCCCACACAGCTTGGCGACAACCAAAGCCACAGCCACATGAGGTCAAAGTTCAAAGTACCTGAACAAAATTCTAAAGGTGACAGTCCACATTAATTTTAAAATATGTTAAGAACTTACTCAACACAAAAAATGCTAATGACAGGGGTTCAAAATCAGCTTCATATATTATTTTTTCTGTTAAATTGGCACTGCTGAAAATTGAGACAAGCATGAAACCCAAGCCCCACTCAAACAGAAGACAGCTTTTCCGGAGAAAGGAGGACTGCCATGTCAAAAAAAAAAAAAAAAATCAATTCTGTGAAATGCAAGTAACCCCATCAGGGAAGCCGTCATTTCTGCCATGGAAAATTACAGATAGTGTCAGTGCGCGAAAACACAGAGAGGGACAGGTCACGAGCCATTTCCTGACATGTATATGGGAGACTTTGCTCATGCGAGTCTGCATATGTGAGAACTGAAGATAAGAGACTCTGAGCAGGGCGGGACTCACCACCCCTCAGCCTCGTACAACTGCTTTAGAATCCATCAGCGGCCTAGTGTCATGGAGTGTCCTGTAGTGTCCTGTAGTGTCCTGTAGTGCGGTGTAGTATAGTGGTTAAGGAACTGAGCTTGTAACTCAGAGGCTGCAGGCAGGTTTAACCCTCTGAGCAAAGCGGAATGAGCGGAGATGGAAAAATACAACCTGAGGGAGTCGCACTGGATATGGGCATCTGCTAAGCAAATAAATACACCAAATCATTTTAATATGATGTAATGTAATCTAACATATGGTAATGAACACAATTAAATGTAAAATACAAATAGTGACAGATGTTTTGTACAACAATACAGTACAATTGATTGATTCTTTTTCTCCTAAGTGAAAAACATACGAACTCTCTACCCCCAGAGAGCACTGTATATTTGTAGCTGCACTTATTTTTCTGAACTCTTTATTCTTATATACCTGTAAGCACAGTAAATATGCCTCTAAGCTACAGTGCATTCCAAGCTATGCCAACAGACTGATTCTCAATTCTCCATCTGAGGTCTTAGACTATCCAGGTGCAAGAAGCAAAATGGATTCTGCTTCACAAACTGTACACCCTGGAAGTTGGTGAACAATGAAATCGGAAACAGCTTGCTGCAGCCCTTGTTACTCCATGTGTTTCTGCTTTGGAGTGATTGGACACAGATGTCAGGTTTCACTCACACCTAACTACCATTTTATATACTACAAAAAAAGAAGAGCTGCTTCATAATGCATCCTGTTTTCCATTGAACATCCCAGAGGAGTGCATAACACAAAGGGGAAATCCCCAGTGGAAAGAGGTGAGAAGCAGTCTGCTGAACCAGGAAGGGGAACTAGGCAATCAGACTGATCAATGCAACCCAGACACACACACACACACACACACACACACACACACACACACACACACACACACACACACACACACACACACACACACACACACACACTCCTGACAAGCAGGCCTCTGTCAGGCAGCTTACATAACTCCCTAATAAACAGACAGTCCTCTTTCATGGGGCCGGCGAAGCTCCGAACTGAGAGATCAGTGCTAAACGCATGCTATGCTGGGGTGCGTGAGGGAGGAGGAAGGATGGGGTCGCGGTTCATCAAACGGCCGGAAAAACAAAAACAAAACAAAAATAAAAACTAAAGGCCAGTAAAGGCAGGCTCACTTTCCAGACAGACATCCCGCGCGCACTCAAGCTGACCGAAGTGTTATTTTCCGCTTTGTGGGCACTTGACAGCTAGCATGTGACTTCCCAGAGAGTAAACTATTTCAGCTCCTTATGACAAAAGAACAAAGCCAGCTGCTTCATTTACTGACAGACAGTCCAGCAATTTAACAGAGAAATGGTGAGGAAGCATGTGGGAATGAATACACTTTTCTAGAAAGTCAGTAAATTCCCTCCCTCATGGGCATTCTATTTTGCAACAGCTCCCGGCTATCTGTGAATACACAGATGAGTACAAAATAAGACAGAAAAGACAACTGACAGCTACAGAGAATAAGTAAAAGAAGTATCAGAGAAAACAAGGAAATGTAATGCTTTTTTTGACAGTCAAAACACAATTCCTCATGTTCTCCACTAGTGTACACTTCACACCATGGTGGCTAAAGTTCCAAGTGATTCCACAGCATTTAAAAGCCCATCAACTGCTCTTTGTCCGAAATACTAAAAAAAGAAAGGCAGGTCTATCAGCTACTGCTGAGAAGCGGGGCTGAGACGACCGACGCAGCAGTTCCACAGAAGCTGCCTGGCTTGTTTGAGCCTGTTAGCAGCGCGGAGCAAAGGGTGCGGGTGGGTCCCCAGCGGCCTCACCTGAGAAGCGTCCGGTGGAGAGGTCCTGCTCTTCCTCGTCCTCCTCCCTCAGGATGTTCTCGTCGTAGTCCTGGGCCGGCTTCCTGCCGTCCTCCACAGGGACCACCGTGAAGTTTGTGGGCATTTTCACACCATGTGCTTTTTCCCAAGTGTGAGCGTGTTTTTGTCTCTATGTCTGTTAGTGCAGGTCTCCTTTTTTTCTCCCTCCCTCCCTCTCTCACTCTCTCTAGTACTCCGCCTTCCTCGTCCCCACTCTCAGAGAACTGGCTCTGCCACAGTTCGAAGTTCTCGGTTTCACCTCTATCGCTTAGATACTGGCCCCCATGTGATCGGTACTCTCCAAATAAGGAGTGTTGCACAACTCCTCCCCCTCGGGCAAGACCTTCCCCACTCCACTCATATCGTACAAGCTGAGAGACAGAGGCTGCCTGCTGTGAAACAAGTCTCTTCGAGAGAGAGAGAGAGAGAGAGAGAGAGAGGGAGAGGGGGCAGCCTCCCTGCTGGGGGAGGAAGGACCCTTTGTAAAGCACTTCCACTTCCAATGGAGGGGCAGAGGCCATTAACCATGCACCCCCAACCCCCATTACCCAGAATTTCAACATGGGATTTTTTTTACTGCGAGCACAGGTAAAAGAGGCAGCACTTCCTGGTTCCTGTTGACATCCTTTCTCAAAGTGCCTGGGGACAAGGGGAAAGTGTGGAATGCATTGGAGGGGAGGGGGTGGGGGCATCTCAATTATAATCATTGCGAGAGGAGTTAGGAGTTATAGAACTGTGGTTCAGTATTGACTCCGCCTCCTTCCGACCCCACCCCCATCCAAGCTCCAAGGACAGGAAACTGCAAAAACAACTGAATCATTCAAATGTCTTTCCACGAACATGAAGAAAACCTGTTGTATATTAGTCATGAGACACGGCACACAGATGTGTGTGGCTTCAGCTAAATGCTACAATACTTTATAATACTCATAACTCATTCAGGGGATATGGAATTGAAATGGTTAATAATCAGTTACTAGGTTAATAAACCAAAGTGAGGAATATGGTGAACACAAACAATTGGAGTATTATGCAGGTGTAATTTGAGGATTGTATGGATAAACACAAATACAGTGAGAAGCAATTTTTAAAAAATCTGAAAACATTGCGTAAAAAAAATCATTTTTGTTAATAATATGGTGGGTGCTGAAGGACAAACATATTTATCAAAATTCTGTCACACATATGAGAATATATAGTATGCTCACAGCAAAACGAATCAATTACTCTACCTCTGGCTATCACACCATTGTGAATTGATTTCCTGTCCAGCCACTATAAATTATAAATGCAAGAGAAAGGGAAGAAAAAATAGAAAAAATCTATTTTGTCATGATTATAAAAATATGTCAGACATACCAAAAATGTAACAAAAACTAGGAGGAATAATTCAATGGATAAATCGCAGGGCACGAGTTTTGCTACTTAAAACTATGATTGTAAGTATAGAACAACTGCAGTTGATACTGAAAACCTGTTAATGCAAATTATTCCACACAACTAGATATAAGGGCAACATTAAATTTAACTGAGATTGAACAAGAAAATGCTGACAAATATTTGGAACGTTCAACATGTTTTTTGGTTTAGCTGTGACATTGAGGAGTGCTTATCTCCTGATGGAGGTCAACAACCGGCCTCAGTCACAGCTGAAAACCTGATTTGTGGGAGTGCTGACATAAGATGAATACTATTTCAGGAAAGACCTACACACCACCAGCTATGTCTTACTTAATCATTTATACAAGTTTAATATAAAATCCAAGTAATAGTACCATGTTCAAACAGAGGGTAATACCTGGAGATATTTCTGCTATGCATTCCAATTCGTATTCAATACAAATGTACTGTATGTGAATTTCCCACAAGTGGAATAGGACAGCTGCAATGATTAAGTTCCAAATGGCTATAAAATATCATTTTCCCCAACACAGATATTGCACAAATCTGGGTTTTCAAATAAATTATGCAAAATTAATTCAGTACAATAATAATACTGCCTTTTTCTAAAGTAGCCGTTAGTATGGAATATCTACATAGAGCCCAATGACTGTTTTGCTTGAAAGTAATAAAGAATTCAACTCAGCAAAACTGGTTCACCATGCAAGGAAGGATTTGTGGTATATCGTCAACCATTACGAATATGTTTGGGAAGAACTTGACCTTTGTATTTAGAAAATTACATGCATTTTTGTTTTCCCTTGTCCCATCATGAGTCATTTCCATTCTTTGAAAATAAGCGAATGAGAAATTGAGAGAAAGAGACAGAGAGAGCGAGAAAGGGAGAAGAAAATAGCAGCACTGTTGTGTTAGTACAGGTGAATGTATTTTTGTATTAACTTTAATATTAGTCTGTTTTCAACAATTGGGGAAAATGAATGGAGAAGAGAGATATATTTGGTCAAATTTAAGATTTGGTAAAATGCAATGTATTTGGACAGTGCGGGTGTTGGTAAGAATGAGTAACATGCAATGGGACTGTCAGGGTTTGGCCAGGGTTAAAGATGAGTAAGTATGGTGGAATTAGAAAGTCTGACATGGGGAATAAGGAGATAAATATTACACTTGACCTGTAAATACTGTTTTACACAAGAATGATATTTCTTCTGACATGTAAAAATATTTTAATATAATTATAAAGAAAAATGCCATACAAACAGAAAGTATTTTATCCAAACAAACTTTAAGTTTTTTTTAAATTGGGTGGAGTGGGGGGCAGTCATGATTAGATTTTTTATTTAAAAACAATTTTACCACAAAGACATAAACAAAATCAAGACAGCACCCCACTTTTATGTCAAGAGAAGCAAATTCATGCCTCCAACATAACAGTTTAACATTTAGCAGGAAATATGCTTTGACAGTTGCCAGAATCAAGTAATGGAGAAATTGGAAAGAAATGCCATAAATTCTTTGAGGGGTGAGGCTTGTCTTCAATAGATCACGCACTGCCCTACAGCCCAGATGAAACCGCTCTCGCAGACAACACAGTCCTCTGTTGTCTTCATCTAACAGAATAAGCCACGCTATAAATGCTATAAATTTCAAGTCACAACGTGCAGTGAGGAGGATGTCTCACTCAAAAATTCTCCCAACAATTTGGTTGAAAACAGCAAAAGATGGTGATTCGCACCCAAGTTCAAGTAAAAGGGCACCTCTCTTTGGCCGCAGTGAGTCTTTTTGATTCAGGCTTCCTGCAGAAACAAACACAGCTGTGTTGTTAGAGAGTGGAGGGTCTAAAGGGGGACTCTAATGCGTCGCTAAGATGAGATCATCCCCAGCTGTACACTTAACTGCAGTCGCAACAACGAAAAAAAGGTGCTGACCAAAGTAGGTGAGCAGATGGTCAGCTGTTGATCTCCAGCTGGTCTTGTACAAACATACAGTACCAACACATGTACAATAATCAGTTTTTTAACCAGTGTCAACAAAGACATAGAAGAAACCAAAAAACCAGCTAGGCCTGCATACAGCAAATTTCCTATCTGCATGTGTTTCAAAGTTAACATAACTCAGACCCCAAGTTAAGTTCTTCTTGAAAGATTTAGTTTGAAACATTCCATGTTGAAGCCAAATATAGTTCCTGTTACTTGTTTTCCTGCCTTATTTGACCTCCAGGACTGCCTAGGAGCATGAGATGAAAATACATTTCTTTGAAATGTTCAGATTGGTTGTTTTTTTGGAGTAAAAAATAATTTATCGTCGCTATTTTCCGCAGACTCAGAATGACATAAATGTGAACACAAAAAGCACAAGGTATTAAAAACATTATTAGAGTTCCCTAGAGTTGGGGTATTGTATATGCATGTGTGTAGTTTACAGACTTTCAAGGGATGAGCCAGAAGTGGATTAAAGGGAAGATTCATGTCAAAGGGTCAACAATGCATACAAATACAGTGGCTGAGTATCCCACAGAATCCCAGGGAAAAAAGAACCACTGTTTTGCACAACAGTGACACCTCTGGCTGATGCAAGGAATTGCATTATAGGTTAAATCCTCCAGCGTGAAGGCTGAGCAGCTCAGCGGGTGGACTGTGAAGTGGAAGACACTGTGGCTGGCACTATTCATTTCATGGGACATGTATGCTAAGCTGTACAGCCTGGAAATGACAGAGGATTTTGCATAACAGGATGGCTTCAACTAAAAGATTGACAGATTTACATCTGGGGACAAAGAACAAATGGAGGGTGCAGAAGGATGAATATAAATAGCCATCAAAATAAAAAAAGTTTTGTCACTCTGTACCCAACTCTTCCCATTCCCCTGTGACTTTCACCAAATCCACTAGCATCAGACAGTCATTTAAATTCAAAGTGGAGGGAACAACTTTTGCCATGAAGGAGCGGAGAGGCAAATGCAGAGAGGATGCACAGACTGAAACAGATACCATTACACTTGTTTCTCATTTAATAAATGAAAATATGCACACGCTTTTTAACAGACAACATGTACTCACACCTGAACTGAAAAATGACAAACATCTATCAATGCATCACCATGACACAGACAGTGATGGAAATCTTTTGTGTATTTTCATATTAAGCCCTGCAGATATATAATAAGCAATATCAAAGCACAATGCAAACTTGTGAAACAGCAATTATGCTCGTCAGTATACCTGAAGCTACAATGCTGAGACAGCTAAAATGTTCTCTGTGAGCCAAATGTCCGTGTACTGATTCTGAATGGATTTCTCAACAATACCAGGTATTCCATTCTGGCATCACTGCCCCATTTAAGCATTTACCAGCCAAAAAGGTGCTAAAGCATAAATTACATCACCGCAGAGCATTTGGAGAGCTTTTCTTGGAGCAACTCGGGCGCTTTGAGAATGTGCTTGGATTCTGCATCCCATTATCATGATGACAAAGTGCCCCACTTCTCCACATACATCTGCTCAAACGAAATGTGAAATGTATTAAATTCAGCATATCTATGCCACAAAATACAGCTTTTACTTGTTTTTACTAGCACTTGTTTTGAGCAATTTTGAACATGTTAGAGAATGTTGTTAGAGCCAGGAAAAATGACATTTTTACATTTCAGTTGAATATCAGCACACTATAATGATGGCAGACTATAGCTAAGGAAAGAGCAGAGGTGGTAAGCTAAGGCAGATGGGGTATTCTTGTATCTTTTCATCACCTGCGGTGTCATGGAAATATTAGCCCCTTGTCTGCTTTTCTGCATACCTGCAGATTTTTCACACTGAATTTGGTCACACATAATTGTATGCTGCAGTACTGGAGTCTGAGAGAAAAAAAGTGACACTGGGGTTTTATAGTCTCTTTCATATGTTTGTTTTGTAAGGTAACCAAACACAGAGTCTTTATTTCTTAACTCTACCAAGTTAAAGGGATTATTACCTGAATATGAACACTTTGGAAAACAAGCAGGCCTGATTTGGCCAGCACTGCCCAATAAGAACCTAACTAACTTGGGCATGTAGAATCAGTGAGGGTGTCAGCTGTCACATGACTTTCCCTGTAAATAAATGCCATACATATCGAAAGTTTGTGCTTTTTGTTCAATTTCAGTTCAGTTTTGATTCAGTTTTGTCTCATTAGGTTTTTGGTGAAGACCAAAAAACATTCAATGTCAAAAATATGCAAAAATTATTTAACTGTGGTAGCACAACATTATGTGGTGGGTTTATGACAGCTATTGGAGGCTGTAGCATTGATATAGCTGGCAGCATCTGTGTACTTTGCCCAGCGTTTTTGTATGTAAGTCACTGTGGGCAAGAGCATACAACATGCTTCCATGTGCAAGCTGTTTAGGTCAGCTGGATAATTCTTCTGAGCTACAGTACTGACAAAATGTGGAAAAAGACTGAATTACAGTAGCATCCACTGTGCACTGCAGCACTGTATTATTGTAAGTGTGAAGAGCATGAAGAGAAGGCTGGGAAAGCACGGGCAAAGAGCCCTGGGATTGGCGGCTTCCATCCCCACACAGCTCAAGGGTACAAGAAACCCAATCTGCCTCATCTCTCAGAAAGACCACAGGAATTTTCAATAATTTATGATCAGATTATAAATACGATAATACAGAGAGAATTACGGCCTGTCCTCAGGTCACCCCAGAACAAAGCAAAATTGGGGCAATTCCAAAAAATACCAATATGATTTCCACACAAAAAAAAGCAGCACCTTAGAGAGCTGTCCAGCTGAAACAGGAAGAGATGCTGGAACAAATTGTAGCTGGGGGCTTCTGTTCATATGGTGTCCAGTAATGGCAAAAAACAACCCCAGAAATTGCACCCTTGGATCTCCCTCTTCCCTCATTGAGGCATGCTCAATCAGCCATGTAGTGGTGAGGCTTTGAGCTTCTACTGCTTCACCTCCCCACCTAAAGGCCCATGTGCCTCACCCATTCATTTATCAGCTCTGCATCACTTTCTACAGTTGGGCAAAAGTGTTACAACAATCCAAAGAAAATTGACATGTCAGTACAGGAGCAATTTGGACTTACAAGTTACGTTTCCAGGTTTGGCCTATTTCCCACATGTTGCAACTATTACATAAGCATGTTACAGGGGCGATGTGGCTGGCCAGTTTGTGAAGTTACTGTGCAAATGTGGGAGCATTACTTTTCTCACTAATTCCAGGAACACCTATGTCACCACTCTGCAGTTCTGTTTTGAGTACTTCTTAGCAAGTAAGTAAGTCTGGCTGATATCATTATTGGGAAGAAAGAATAGATAATAGTTTCTCAAAACAAGTGAGTCATGGAAATCAATCACAGTTGTATTTCATGCGAATATTATCCATGGATGTGGCTGGATATTCACTTGATGGTACAATAGAAGCTGAGAGGTATCACAGCAAGAGCTTAATGAGACTTCAGCTCTTTTCTTTACATCCAGGCATAGCTCCTTAAAAACTGTTACAGTCCTACTACCATCACTCGTGGGGTCTTCACCATTTTATTGATGAGAAAATGTACAGAAATGCTGAGAGTGTGCCTGTTTTCTTACACTCTGAGTAGAGAGGCAATCACCACCCCTCCAGCACATGATATTGCTGTCTCCTGCCAGCAGAGAAGATGGTAGTGCCAACGTGAGTGTCAGAACCCTGGCCTGCTTGAGATAAGCACCCTCAGAAAGAGGATGAAATTTCCACAGCTAGCGGAGACTACATTTATGGCATCACAGTCGCTGCGTATCAACACGGAGAGAGCGAGGAGAATCAGATCGCATGCATGACAGAGTTACTGCAGCTTATCTGCGCCCTGACCCTTTTACTGTGTAATCCCAGACTGGAGCTGTAGGCACAGCCTCCTGGAGGAAACGGTGCGTTCCCTTCCAGAGGGCTGGCTTGTCTGAGAGTTGTGCTAAACACAAAAAACATGTGTTGCAAACCTAGGCTACACAGCTGCCCAGGAGCCCATCCTGCTACAGGAGCTTTCAGAATGCCCTTTTGACAGCACTCCTTTGATGACTCATTCTGCAATCCATCTCTAAAGCAAAATGAAAACGAACCAATTGTCTGCCTGCAAGTATTTGTGTATGACAGCCACAGCTTTGAATTGCATTTACATACCAGAATTACATTTAGCATGTATTTTTAGGGTGGGTCCGTGGGTTTGTCTGAAAGGCTACTGATGAATTCCTACCACAGCAGAGCAGACCTTTCTGTAACAAGGGAGAAGTCACATAGAGGACACCATTATGGAATGAAACACTGTTTTCTTCTAAGATGACACTAATTAAAAATAGCATAAAAATATAAGCCAAGATAGAAATTCATTCTGTAATATATATCCAGGCATATTCAATCCACTTCTTTTGTAGACTTAAAGACCATGTACCTTCCCTGTTTGATCATCAGATTTGTATTGCTGGTAACATATGTTACTTGCTTTGCACTATGACTTTTCAGTGTGCACACCAGTCACCCTTATCAGCGGCCTCCCTTGCTAACTACCAGTGCAAACAAAGATGGGCTAATGGCCAGGCCCAAACCCAGCTTTGATTTATATCAGCTGCTCTGGGCAGGGTGAAGCATGTGTGTGTGTATGAGTGAGTGTGAGAGAGAGAGAGAGAGCTACCAAGGCTAATAATGCACAAGTGGTCCCACAGCATGAGTTCACATGAGCTGTGCACATTTGACGTTAACCGAACAACATTTTTCACACAACTGAAGGGCACTGCCTGTCTGCTATAACATAACAGATAGTGAAACACAACAGAAGGAGAGCTGGAAAAATGAGAGATAATCCATGTTCAGATGTAAAAGTTTCATGAACCACTGGTCAGCTTTGAAACAATGGATTCTTTAAAGACAAGTATTGATGGCTGCTTCTGAACGTGTCCCTCATTTGTTTGTGGAAATGGAAGAGAGATTTAAAATGCTGGAATTGGTCTCATCCAGTAACACACTGACATAATACATAAGGGTGTTCTATTCAGAGGGACAAACACCACACAAATACCTTTCCAACAAAGTGCTGCCACCTACTGGCTACAGCCTGCATGACACACTACACTGTAAAGAAGTTCTCATAACCTGATGTTTTTAGTTTCTTTATATACAATATACAAATATACAAGAGTTCTTGTTTCAAGAACCGTTTTCATGTTTTGATCCTTCTAAATCAGATTCTATGATTTATAACAAGATGAAAAGAAACTGAAGCATTACCTGACATTGTTCCATTTTTGACAGAGGACAAATCACTTGTGAATAGTACATATTCACTATTCAGCACGATAGCTGGCACACTTTCGCTTGCAGAGCTCTTGGGGGAGGTGTTCCGAGCTATGAAAAAAATGGAATATTTACAAATTAATTAAAAGGCAACCCACAGTACTGAGTGATGTGAAGGATAATATCCTGTCACACAAGGTTAGAATTCATGATAAGAGCATAATTCTCTGCTGATGCTGACAGACAGATAAAGCATAATGGATTTGTTTGGAGGGAAATACATTTTAATGCCTAACAAGCAAGCTTTATGTGTAAACAATATACTAGATTCAGCAAACTATGACTTGGGCTCTGTTCATGAATTTTCAAACCAAAATTGGACAGAAACATGTCCTAAATGAATACAGCTAGTTTGCACACAAGTTATGAAAACTGACAGATTGACGAAACTGACCATACAGAATGTGATTGACTTATTCTCCAAAAGAAATCTACCAACGTGTTTTACTGTTGCTTTATTGAGGAAATAAAACGTCAACATGGATGACGAGGGCATCATTTACTGTATGCGTTAGAGATACCAATGTTTTTGTACAAATTTACATTGATGCAGAGTAACATATGCAGACAACCCCTTCCACATTTCCAATTCTAGTAATCCGCGTTTTGAACAAAACACTTCCAAATCCTCTTTAGACAATGTCCTCAATATGGATCCAGACAGTGGCTGGCCGACAGAGATGGTTTCAGCTGTTTATGCTGCGTTAATAAAAGTGTGGACAAAAATCAACAGCGGTCAAGTATCAAACCTGTGTACAATTTTTTTTATAAAACTGCAAACCATCATTTTCGCTCAAAATGTAAATCCTCAAACACATTACATATCTATGAGTCTGCATAATTAAGCCAATTGTATTCAAAGGGAAAACGTGTCTGCAATTGACAAACTAGCATAGACAATGTCATTCACACCTCACTTCTCCAAACGATTATTGTGTTATCAATCAGATGCCAGAACTTCATCATGAATATTTTAGATTTTTGCAAAAAGGAGGGGAGAATATTCGACAGAATTACACCCTGTGCACGAGGACAAAAGTAAACGCATTACGCTATCGTTTGCCAATGATATTCTGTCAAAATTCAAACGAAATTAACGTTGGTCAAGCAAGCGAAGACTTGTTTTATCAATAGGACGAGCTCAGTTTGAGCCAGCTTGTTCAACATAGGTAAAAGCTATCCATTGGCAGTATTTTGTTATACCGTGGGGTCTTAGCTCTTCGTCTTCGATGTGCTCAGGATCAGCAACTTGATCGCACTCATCTGCACAGGTGTTGTTAGCCCCTGCAACTTTGTCATTCTGGGTGTCACAGGGAGTTTCGTCCTCCTCTGGAACACGGACAACAACAAACCTGTCGTTTATGACACTCATGATAATTTCCTTCAGTTTCTTTGTCGTAAAACGAAAGTTAACGCTTCTTAGTCCAATTTATGTATCAGTTGCATGAGTGCAATAAGACTTTCGAAAATCACGCGCCGCCGTCGGATCAGTGGTTTACGATTGGTTCTAGGCGTGTATGTTTTACTGTCCTCTGATTGGCTGAGAAACCCATGGGTAAAATGTCGATTTGAAGAAGTGTGAGCAATGAGGTCACGTAGGTTTCTTGATGTGAAGCTTAATCTAGTATGTTTATGAATCATATATTACTTTAACAGACTGTTGTACAATTGGATATAAAACATGTAGACATATATTTAGAATTTTCAGTAAGACGCCATGGGAGTGAATTAATGATATAGGCCTAACCTTTTTTTTTTCATTATGTAGCATGTCCTCATTGATAAGGAAAGTAATGTAAATCTCTAAATGTAAATGTACACTGGAGTCTTGCCAGTTATGATTGTTTCAAGAGCATATTTTTGCGTAAGCCTTACCAGTGACGTTAGCCTCGCTGCATTTCCTTTGATGATTTGATTCTTTCATTAGAGGGGAATGACTCAGTCATTTAAATGAATGTTTTTGTATGCCATTATCACTGTGGCGAGATGTTGTCAGCGCTCTGCAAACAGATGGTTCATTGAAAAGCTATAATGTAACCAAATACACAACTATGAATAGCATTTTCATTTAGTTCCTGCTACATTCTGAAGCCTTCGGTTCCAAAATCAGAAATAAAAGTTTCTTCATGTCTCATTTTGTTGTGAACCTTACATTGATATATTTCTTATGATATTATTAGTTATGTGCCAGTGTTTTCCTGACATGAACTTTTGGTACTTTATCTAGTGTATCTTGCAAATATTGTTTTGGAAGCACACTGTGGACTTCCTGTTGACTGCCGAAACCATTCATTTGGTCTCAAAGACTGGAAAAGCTAGAGAGAGGGTGACCCTGGTTTTAAATAACTCACTGGAACTCCACATGTGTGTGTTCATCATATTTTATTATTATTATTAATAATAATAATAATAAAAAGACATATACACCCTTTAGCTGTATGTCATGTATTCATGTCTATGTCTTGCAGCCCAATTTAGGACTATGGTTGAATGGGGACAGGAAAGGCTAAAATACTTCTAAGGATTGGAGATATCCTCTGCACACTAGTCACCCTCCTGTCCTGTGCCAGCCCCCACCCAGACCACCAAAACACATACCCATGGCAACATCTCACAGTGACAAATGCATGCTTCTTAACATACTGAAATTTCAAGACCAGGATAGCAGATAGCTGTCAGTGATGAGTATCATCAATTGATATTATAGGTAATTTTAAAATAAAGTTATCCTAAATCAAGTTTATATTGCAGCCATTATAATATACCAACAATAAAGTAAGCAGCTTTTCTTGTTTAAAGAACATAAACATTCTTGTGAATTAAATCACAAGTTGCCACTTGAAAATAGTTCAAATCAAAAATATGAAAGACTCTAAATCAAACTGACCCCTTAACTGTGTAATTATTTGCCTTCCCAGATTACAGTCTAAAGGCAGAGATGCTCTGCTGACTTTTCCTTTAACATGGCCAATATCTAAGGTGTATGATTCTGACTTCTTTATCCAGATTGTCAATCATCAGCTTTCTGTTTCTAACCTTGAGAATCCTAATTCTCTATCTAGCTAATTCTGGAGTCCCTCAAGGTTGTTAGCTAAACTCTGGTGGCTCAGAAACTTGGCACCAGTTCTTCATGTAAAAAGAAGTTCTTTTAGAGCAGCTCTTGAGTGCAGATGCCCTGCTTGCAAGTAATGCTTGGAGGGAGAATTTTTGCTATCTGAGCCAATCATGGAGTCCTCTGACACAAATTTCTTCAGCAAATACTCCAGTGTATAAATGGAAAACGATAACAATATACCTGGTGAAAACCGTCCTATGTAACGGCATTTACAAAGTACATAATAAACCCAAAGTGGTTTTTGCGTTTACAGATTTTATAATTCTGTACTTTGTGAGGAAAATATGCTTGGCAGCCATTTTAAAATGGTCATCAGGGGCTAAAATTCATGATAATTCTGTAGCTAAAATGTTCCTTTTGACTTCCCCAAGGTGTGAGAAAAATTTGGTTTTCATCACAAAGTGCACAATTCCTCCTAATGCAAGGCCCCTGGGTGCTGTACTGAATATGAGGGTTGTAAAAGAGAAAGGAGACAATGCCATCAAGAATGACAGCAAGCAAAGATTTATTTTGTCATCTGTGACCAAGAGAGTATCCTGAAAATGATTTTATGGTTCAGTCGTTGCCGTACCCTTTTGGGGTAGCTTGATGATTCGTCACATTTTGCAACTAAAGATAGCAGAACTTCCCTCTGGCTGGTATGCATTGCAGTAAGTATCAACAACAAAAACCATTGAACCATGTGATTGTTTAGTTCATGAGATGCTTGTACAATCTGATGGAGAGAGAGGAGGAGAGATCCTGATGAAGCGTCTCAGACCCAATAACTTTCATCTACTGATGTGTCAGACCGCAGTAGACCCTGGATGCAGTTGGTCCAATCAGCTTCTAGTTCAGCAGTGGAGCAAATGTGCAAGCTTTGTGCACATGCTCAAGTTTATTTATTTTATCACATGTAAAATGTGAGTTTGCAAATCAGCACCTCAAACTTTCCTTCAGCTTGTTTGTTCAAATTTGTTTTGCTGGATTCTGTCATGAAACCAGGCAATGATGTTGTTTCAAACCAGAAAATTCAGCCACTAGATGGCAGCCACAACATGTTTTCATCACAGGGATCATAAGCAATTACTGGAGGCCAAGCAATAGAAATACATGTACCATTTCAGATTTATATACAGTATTAACAAAATAGTTAATGCTATATTCGTAATATTGAATTTTATGTGAGTGTGTATGTGTGCTTGCATTCATGCGTAATTTTATGCATACGATCTGCAAACAACATCACATACCTTTCTTCGCCAGCGTAAAAGGTAAAAAAATAAAGGATTAATGCAACCACGACACTCAACAAGCATACCTGTTCAGAGGGTTTGGAGGGCACAAGAAGCAAGGCAGGTGTGCAAGTGAATAAAAAATTGACAGTGATTTGGATTTCAAAAAACCACAAACAGCAACAAGTATCCACAACCAATATCCCTGAAGTCACATACACACGCATACAGTGTGACCCCACTGCTAGTTATTAATGCTCTTCAAGGAGTCAGTGGACAGTTGTGATCAAAGTCCATCAGACCATTCCAACATGGCTATACCACCTCATTACCACACATAGTCATTTGTATGCCTTGAAAGCAAGGGCAAGATCTGGGCTGTGCCTGGGGGACACAGGAGCTACACAATGTTTCAGTTTACCCCCAAGGGACATGGCATAAATTTTACAGAAAATGCAAAAAACTATGCCATTCTTACACAGCATAAGAAAAATTTGAGTCACATGATGTTTTGAATAAACTTTATTAACCGTAGAGCCATGAAACATTGAGAGAATGATTGATGATACACAGTTCCAGTTTACGTATCAAACTCAAAGCCTCTGAAAAGTAAGACAAAGGTTTATTTTGTTGTTGATGAAAAGAGAAAATATCCTTGTTCACCAAAGTTAAGTGTACCCAAGCACTGCTGGTCCCAGCGTAGACTGAGGGGGCATGTCCAGGACCAGGTGTCTACTCAGGCCTGTCCTTGGCCATAGTGAAGCAACATTAATCATGCCAGTAAAGAGCCCCCAATCTGATAAATCATCTCCAACAGCCTCTCCAGCATGCCATAAGGTCTGTCCCACTCACTGGGGGACCTGTGGACTGGACGCCTTCATTCACTGCGGGTAAACAGATGCACACTAGTTTCCTAAGCTGAAAGTCGAACCCACAGCAAAACAATACCTGTCCGATGCCCTTCTGTGCCTCTGAAGGGAAGTTAACAGGCAAGGTCATGTTCCAGAGTTCACAGAGGACTCCACGGTAGTTGGCTCCTGCCAGGTTGCCTGTACTCCTGTGCAGACAGCCATGGCACACATCAAAGCCTTAACCCTACAGGGCATCCAACCAATGAGCCATCTGCTCCTCAGGTTTCCCAGTGTTCAGTAGCCAGGTAAGTCCGGCATGGTCGGGCCGGAGTTGGAAGTGAGCCTGGGAGGACTTCAAGTGCTTAAAAAGCTTGTATTACAGCCAAGAGCTTCTTCCGTGCAATTTACTATAATGGGTATTCTCTTTGAACCTTTTGTATAGCTGTATCTGGTACCTTACACAAATGTTGTTTTTTATCTGATAAGTAGACATAAAGATGTGGTACACCTATACTGTATAACGTTGTACCGTCACGTATATATGTGCAGTGGCCGACATTTTACGAGAATATAGGCCACTTTAGACGTGGGTATTCTTCTGTGCTAAGAAAAGTAAACGAAAGGTTTCTCGACTGACAAAAAGATTCTCGGAGCTTCCTGAATAATAGAGAGCACCCTTCCCCCCAATATAAAGCGAATCGACCACGCCGCCTCGTGGAGCTCTGCGGGTTTCTCAAACGAAGTCACAAAGGTAGAGACAGCGCAGTACACAGAAAGAATCTATCATCACTGGTGTCAGGCTGCAAAACTAAAGAAACAATATTTTACAGAAAATATTAAGTTTGTGAGAAGTGGGAGTAAAAAGCAAACCTGGTAACTGAGGCAGGACCAAAAATATATTATAATATTAACACCATAATACCTGAGTGACAGTGAGAGCATCGAGTCAGCACAGGCATTTATTGGCAGCTCCCGGTGACACAGGGAATTCCACTTCGGGTACACGCAATGGCACGCAACGCAGTAAAGCTTTCAAGATAAAACTATAAATAAAGTATTAGCCTATCCTCGAGTTATAATAAACACGTAAATAGATATCCATTAAAATAGCAAATTTACTGATATCGATGGTACACTGCAAGACATTTGTGAAATTTAATTTTAAAGATGCTCACTTATTATGGGCTGATCATAAATATGGAGCTCTAAAAAGCTGAGCTTTGCTCATGCTCTTTTTGAAAGTGTGGTTGCCTACAGATGTAAATGTAAATTAATGTAAATATGAATGCACGTGGAAGATTACCTCAGCCTTGACAAAATTATTTTTCTATTCTTTGATCGAAGTTATTATACACCACATACGCAGATCATGTTCAGTGAAAAGAACAGCGTTACGTTCGAGTCGAAAAGCTGGTTCTTAGGTTTCAAATTGGGAAAACTATGAAAGCAGGCAATAACATTGCGAATGACAATAAAGTCGACGCTCATTGATTGAAGTATGCTATTCTTAGCTTAGTCAGCATTCAACTAAAAATCGTCGAGAAGGAAGGGGTTAAACAGGTGCAGTCGTTGCTACCGGCGAGTTGAGATCATCTATGTGTAGCGGACAGAGTATTGAAGAGGGACATTAATCGACTCTTGCAGGCTAACGTTGCGTCTTCAAACAAGCAGTACAGAGTACAGACCACAAACAACGAGGAGAAAACGATGGGTTGAGAAGAACGCGGACATAAGTCTAATGACACAGCCATTAATATTGACAGAAATAACCGCGCGTGTCTTCGTAAACAGACTAGGGGAATCGGGAGTTTCTTTGCTTTGCGAGATGACGTAAAATGGGACAAATGCGAGTCGCTAGGTACCCAGGAAAGTGAAAAGTATCGTGACCCAGTCTGCATCAATTAGTGGAGGTCGGCTCATTTTCTGCGAGCTCGACGTCTTATGCTGAATACTTCAATGCTAAAAGAAGTTGTGAAGTGTGATTTGCCGTGGATTACAGCATTCAGCCCAGGGCGCGGTAACCCTTTGAGGTGTCATCCGTCGTAACGGACAGCTTGGCCACAGAAAGTCTTCAAACTCCTCGGGGAACAAGTCAGGATGCCGGTCAGACGGGGGCACGTGGCACCGCAGAACACATTCTTGGACACAATCATTCGGAAATTCGAGGGCCAGAGTGAGATATTTTTTCAATTCCCTTACTATTATAAGCACGTGTTTATTAAAACTAGTGTTATTGATTGTACATAATAGTAATGCATGTAGTTGTAGTTATGCTTCCCTCATATCGCCATCCACCATAATATTGTTTCGTACCACGTACTGTGTAGCGACCTTCAATTATTCCTCAACTGATTGTTGCCTATATTGTTGCATGTCAATGCCATAGGCTAATAGACAATGATGCAATAATGTTGGAATTTTGATGCAAGTTTCAGGAGCGAAATTAACAGTGAAGTAAGTTAATGTTGCTAATTAACTAAGCTGACGTTGCAAATGAAGTAGCCCACGTTAATCTTGGTACACTATGATCTCTTTCGGACGGTGTCAATTAGTTTATAGGGTGCGCCTTAAAAATGAACTCGATTTCTCAATTTAAGGGAAACATAATGGGAGACGTAATGCTAGAGAAAATATACGAGGACCATTTTGATGAGGAAAGATATTGTTTCAATTATGGCTTGGTATTTTATTAAACATATAGCCTAGCCTATATATTATTGCGGAGATAATGACTATCGGCTGTATCCAATGAACCTGCATAATTAAAAAAATATTCGTCCGAAATCGTTAACCGATTTTATTTCAATTCGTATGACTGGTTATATTTGAAGATCTTTTGGGAAACTACTTCAGAAGAGAACTTTTATTGCAAAAATAGAAACAAAAGCAGAATAATATTGCTTTATGTTATATTTCCCCTTGAATCTTATAACCCAGCCATTAAAATGATTTTAAATCATATCTGAATTTTGGAAAGAGTGTAAAGCTGTTCGGTATATGAACTGTTTTTAAAAATGTTCTTTAAAAATATAGGCTGCACGGCTGAAGGATGAAGCGTGTTTTCCCAGTTGTGGGCACACAGTGCATTGGGGCGTTCATGGCAACATGCGAAAATTATTAGCTCTTAGCAACATAGTTAATCTACCCGGTTTACGTACCGTGAACCACTGCACACAACAATGTTAAGTAGTCATTTAATTCATATAGTGCTAAATGTTCCTAGACCTGTTTTAGTTTTTATTGCTGCAACATGTAGCACTTGCAGGGAGTGCACGACTACAAGGAGAGTAAATGTGAACCTTGCAACATATTATTCTGGGACAGGAGCTGGCTTAGAATTCATTAGCGTGATTTAGAGCGGACAAACTGTTGGATCGTGATGTACTTGCTCTTGATGAGAAGCAACGCGTTTCACTATGATGGATTATGTGAAAGTGCTCCAAATAAAATTCTAAGACAGGTGCAGGCCTTAAACGCTGTTAAGTAAACAACGGCATATAACTAATAACAAGTTATTATTCTTTTTCTGCTCTTTCAAATCCAACCTCACCTCTTTGTAGTCTGTCTATATCTAGTTACTTGACAATTTTAAATCACTACCATTCCATTTATGTTTCAACTTTGTATGATAGTTAAATGTATTCAGCAGTCAACAAAAATTCTATCAGTGATAGATGATGAAACACTATGCAATTGTCTCAGGGACTCTGCATAGCCTGGAGGACTTGACCACACAGCTGACTGAGATGATTTGTGAAAACGTATGATAGTCCTACATTTATAAAAAGGATAATGGGCTATTTATTTATGGGACTGAAATCATTATCTTACATCCTGATCAACTGCACAAATTGTGTAATTTTTATTCCAACTCCTTCATCAATCTGATCTTATTATCACAGCAGCCGTATGACTTATCCCACTTAACTTTGCTAAATTAATGCAGAATGATGGGAAATATGTCAGAGCTGAAGAGGCTAAATCAGAACTTTAACAAGCCTCCCCAATCACACGATGACAGAGGTTTGGCTAGCGTTTAAAGGGAATCATAATTAAGGAGTCCTGGCCACACGATATAATCCCATTCCATGGTTCTGCATCATTATTATTACGTATTAATCATGACTTTGGTCTCCACAGCCCTTTTCAAGAATGATGCCCGTCAGATCTTCTGCATTGATTATGATATGTTCTTTGATCTACTTTAAAGGGAATCCACCCACTGTCAACACCTTGGATCCATAATTCCTGAGAAAGAGGCCGGGTCAGAATTTAGATTTAATCAGGTGCTTTGAAAATGGTTTTGATCTGCTATGTGAGAAGACTTTAAAGCTTTGTGGAGAAGAAGCACAGAGTAACTGAATGGATGGAACTGAAATGGCAGATTATTTAGTTTTTAGTTATAATGTGTGAACCAATATGAAGAGGGAAACTGCAAAAGAATTGAGCAGGGGACAGCTGGTCAGTTGCATGCTGGAAAGGCAGGAAAGTACCTTTTGATTGATAAGTACCCTCAACCCAATTTGATTGTTCAGCAGAATTAATAATCCCTCTGATTAGCATAAGGTTCACCCACTCACCGTGGTTACCTCTTTACTTGATTGCAAGTATTGTTATGGTACCTCTTTTAAGCATCTCGTAGGAAATAAATTATAAAGTGATTTTAAGTTATAATGAAAAAAGTTAGTTTTAGTCTTAATAACACTAAACTATAATCTATACATCTGTTGCAATTAAAATGATTTTGCACAAAGACTGCTGAAGTACTGCAGTGCCATTGTGTGGTGATTTTTATTCTGCTGCTGGGAGATCTTTGACTATGTTGGCAAGTGGTCCCAGGTTAAAGATTGTTATCATTTTAAATGGTGAGTTTTCTGTCTTGCCATACTTATTCCTCAGGGGCCTGCCGTTGATTGGAGTTGGGCCAAAACCATCAGTAGTCCCCAATGGTTAGAAAACTTTTAGATTAAATTCAGATGGATGTTCTACGGTGGTGATTCAGCAGAATGTTTCAGAGACTGCCTGGGTTGTTCTGGAAGCAGGGAAAATATTCTCGTCTCTCTGGCGGCCTACTTCATTTGCTAATTCCGTGCCTCTAACGAGTCATTGCCCTCCCCCCCCAACCCCCTGCCCCCTCCCGTTTCCCTTTAACCAGGTCTACTGTTGTTTCATTTCCCCTGTCACAGGAACACACAACCTCCACAAACCATTACACAAACATGAAGAGAGGAGGATATTAAATGTTGCCTCACACAAACAGAGCATTGCCCCGGCAACTTGAGCAGCAGGTGCTGGACGGGTTCCCTGGAGATCTCCCTCGGAGACAGACGAGCAGACTCTGTCCTCTCTGTCCGTATCTGATCAGAGCACGAAACGAATGGAGACAACTGCACAGAGCACGCCTTTTCTGTACCTGCTGTAACGAGGCCTGCCTGGGGCAGTTTATTTAGAGAGAGCCTCAGTGCTCCATTGTACTGTGGTCTCAGTGCCTTAAGTCCAAAGCTGCCTTATGTTCAATCTTAATTCAGTTCAGTACAGTCGATATGAGTCCAAAAAGGTTCCACATGTACTCTGTAAGAATACAATGTACAAAATCATAGTTGATTTAAAGCTGATGATTTTGAGGCATGTGTTCATTTGATATCAATCACAGTCACCAGCTCAGATTCCCGTGATGTGATATTAGTCTGTCAAACACAGAGTTTTGGTTTATTGATGTGTGCGGGTTATCACTGTTTCCGGGAGCAGTTTCTGCCTTTGGCTGCGTGGGAGCCAGGTTTCTGTCAGGATTTATTTTCCCTACCCCTGCGAGACTCCCCGGTCGTGATCGCGCTGTCACACAGACATGACTCGCTGCCCGTGCACGTCCTGGGCATAGCCTTGTGCTTTTCCCAGAATCCCCTCTCTCGGGGCCTGTGCTGTCTCACAGCAGGCTCTGACGCATGGTGCTTCCCTTCCTGAGGTGAACCGTGTGTCTGACCCCAACCTTGGCCATTCAGGAGCTGAGAATGAAAGGATTCCATCAGTAGAAATATACGACTGAGATGTACAGCTTTAGCATTTTTGGGTCCTCCAGGACAGCAGAGCATTGCTTTGCACTGCATTTCAACATCTTTTAACATGTTGAAAGAATAGTTTTAGGTGTTTAATCACATGTACAGTAAAAAGACACAGCAAATGACATTTCTTTTTCGATGAATGATTTTTGACCAAACGTTTTTGTGTAGAACCCAGTAGTTCTAAGCTCTCTTAATATTGGAACTATTGCCACTCCTGACATCAGACTATGCAGCTTCACACTCACTCATGTGAGAGCCCACAGTGGTGAAAGTCTCGGTAACCATGTAACAGGCTCGACAACAAGTCTTGTCATAGCATAGACTCTACACTGCATGTGCTAAGGGCTGGGAAATCAACCGCCCACCCACTCAAAGCCCAGTAGCTTTTCCTCATTAACCAAGAGACAAGTGATCCTGAGTTCCTGTATTCTTATGTCAGTTAAGAGCAACATAGTCACCAGACCATATGTTTAACATGCCACTTATGGCTGGGAAGCAGAGCTAACAGCAGTGTGGTCCCATTAGTTTCTCCTGCCTTGCATGATGGTATCTAATTCTTTCATCTCACCCTACAAAGTCAGACTTGCAGTTAGTTGGAGACAGCCACACCTGTTCCAGCATCAGGATCTGATGAAAGTAATTTATGGCTGAGCTACTTAGTTTTATTGTCAGGATTATCCAATTAGATGTTTTGGATGTGATTGTTTACACATGGCTTTGCCTGCAGATCTTGTGCAGCTCTTTATTTTTTGATAGCCAATAATGTCTAAACAAAGGGTTGTTACAATCAAGGTAAACTTGAAATTATTGTTTTCCTGGGTAGCCCTATAGCCTGCATGAAAGGAGAGAAATCATCTTAAAATTTTCTCTCTTTGACAAGACAAGATATTTTGTATGATGTTTTGAGAGTTGCATTTCACTACCCTTACTTCTAACCTCACAAGAATTGTGGGTACTTGGGATCAGTCCAGCAAGGCAGTCAGAGGCTCAAACAGAATGTACTAGAAGTAAAACATTTTTATGGTTGTTTCACTGTAGGTACTGAGGTTTCCTAGCTTGTGTGTTTTGGCAAGAGGGCAGTAGCTTTAGCTATCGATATTCTACCAGACAAGGGCTACTCTCTGGGCTGTAGGAAGTAGTGAGGGAGGCTGGAGCATGACTGCAGAAAGGTGGTGCTCACCTAAGATATAAGTAACTGTCATATTTTGTCCAATTATTGTATTTTCTTGTGAAGGTCACAACCTTTTGATTGGTTAAAACCAATGAAGTGATCTAGTGCTAATTGTAATGAGCGCCCACTCTCCTATCCCTAATAGCTGACACTGTACCAGTCACAGTAAACCCCACATTATCCATTTTCCTGTAATTAGTGCAAGCAACTTAATCTTATTTAAAGTTAGTTTCATGGCATCCTTTTCAATATCTCTACTAGCTAGAAAGTTATTGAAGGTATTTATATTGCAGTAGGGTTGTGGTGAATAGCAATATTTTAGCAATATTTTCACAGCATTTCTTTTTGTTACATTGCAGGTATTTTTACATATCCCTAGTTCACACTTATATGTTTTTCTTCCAGAAATGTTAACCCCCCCACCAATCTAATACAGGGATAATACTCAGGAAGAGGTGGTGCCTCTGACTCCTCTGACTCATGTGGCAACCAGCTCTCATTTTTTTTTCTACACTGCAGAAGCGATACCAATCGTATTTCCTATTCCAGTGGTGAATGGAGTAGTCAACATAGGATCAGTTCATGAACCTGCAGGTACCTGGCCATCTAGGAGAGGCTGTCAGAGAGTTGATGAGACTCGGGACTTTAACGGACTTAACCCATGCTTTTCTCATACTTAATGTGGACCTCCAGCCACTGGGAAGACATGTTAAGGATGTGATAGTTATGAAACAAAGCCAATACAACATAGCTCTTCACATGATTTTACAAAATACAAAACTACACAGCAGTTATTCTCCACAGCCTTGAATATCCATACTGCAATGCTGCTGTAAAAAGGTGCAATAACATTTTGTGCTTGCTGGAGAATAGCTGCAGTCACAGACAGGCTTGTTTTAGTTAAAGTGGATCAGCACAAGATTCTCTGGCATGCCATTTAATTTTCCACATGTATACAATACTTTCACAGAAAGGGTAAATATGCCTGAAATAAACAAAATTTCCAAGCTGCAAAATTCACAGCCCAGAATGGATTTAAGAAGCTGCTTATCAAATGACATATTCATGGGAAGAGAATTTAAATGTTAGGTGCTTTTGGAAACTGTGTTTTTTTTTACATTTGGAATGCTGATTTCCTTCAAGTATGTTTTTGAGAAAGGTGGACTAGAGTAGCTGGTGTGGGTGTAATGTATTGTTGGAGAGAGGTGCTTGGGAAAATGATGGGGTAACGTACGCTGCTGTGACTCTTGTCTGATGAAGTGGATAAAGATGCATCACGCTGCTCTACCCTGCATTTTTAATCCGTCCATAAAAATGGAGGGTCAGGGCAAATTTTTACAATTCTGTGCCTTACTCATTTACAAGAAGCCTATTCTGTCATCTTTTGTTTCAGGGAAAATACTTGGATCCCTAATTAACTGAGCGAATATTAGACATTCCTGTTGCCCTCTAGCCTTGGAGCGGGATTATGGTTAACACTGTTCTATATGCTTTAGAGGCTGGGTGCACAGAGCTATAATGAAGCCTGTAATTATGTGAGCTGCCTCCCTGTATATATCCTTGATGGGCCTAAGTTTCTGAGGTTGTCCAGAAGATAACAGGGGACTTAAATAAAAAACTGGGGACCGAAAAGGTGCATACACTTTATCAGGCTTAATTCTTATATTAATGCAAATATTAAATACCTTTCCCCCCCTCCCTGCCACCAGGACCACTGCCTCTTGTAATCAGCTTTCTAAGCCTCACTCTGGAGGCTCTCGAGAGGGAGCTGATAAGCCCGTCCACATTAGCATCCCATCTTAGTTGCTGTCGCTTAGAGACACAACAGTGGGAAACCCATCCGAACGTTTCCGGATGCTGCCAGACGACTATGGCTTCATGATACAAATAGCCACGCTCTGTTTGTTGTGATTTTTTTTGTCTGATTAGCACTTTGGATGCAGTGTGGTTTGCAGAACACGCCGTCCTCATTGTCAGGCTCTTTTATCTCATGTGTTTCTTTTTTTGTTCTGGTACGGCTTTTTTTATAGCTGATTGGCATACCTTCCTTCTCTTTGTTTCCTCGGAAACTATCTGGCCAGCAGTACCTCCTTAGCCACTCCTTTTTATATCTGCCTCTTAATTGTCACACTTGCCAGAATAATATAATAAATAAATAGATAATCTTAATACAAGGAAATGGGATGTCTTCACTCATTAAGTGGGTCAGGGGGCTCAGAGAGTTTGAGAACCAATGCTTTAATTGCCATGTTGAATCTTAACCACACCACCACAAAGATCTAATTTAACTTTAAGGGGCTAATTTAACCATAAGTTTCATTTTTTTGTTTCCAGAACTGAAATTCACAACACTGTGCAAGAACCAAGACAGAATTAATGAATAAAAAAGCACTTTGTTAAAGCCAGTATCAAGGATGAAACACATTGCAGTTTGACTGAGAGCCAATTGATGATTGTGTTTTAGGCTAATTCAAAAACATATCACAAATGTAGATGTGAAATAATTTAGTACAAGTTGAAGCAATTCACTTCTGGTCATTGGCCAAAAAATGAATTTTAGGCAAATAATTTTTAAATATTTACACTGAACATGATTTTTTTGCTCTTTGCATTTGGACAAGGGATCTAAACATGGTTTTGATAAAATCTGGGCCTGCCTGTACATACATACACTACTGTTTTCTGTGTGCTTGTTTGTCTGCAACACGTGTGGTTTTATTCATGATCATAAAATTAAGTTTTAAGCAGAGATTTAAACTCCTGAACTCCTGTCTGAAATGTGAAGGTGAAGATTATTAAAATTGCACTGGGTGCTTGAGAAAGTGAAGATTCTGCTTTCTAGTGAAACAGACATTCCATTAATTTTTTCCCATTTTGGTCAATTTCATATTCACACCTTGAGCTGAAGGTTTAAAAAGAATTTGCATGAACAATGGCCGCAAAAACTAATCAAAAAAGCCCTCAGTCACAGTAACACAGCATATGGAAAAGCGATGTCCCTGGTCTTGGTTTTATTTATAAACTTTTTAACCCAGTGCCAATTAAACAGCAATGAGCAGCTCCATAAGTATCATGGCTCAGAAGAGAAAGAGCGAAAGAGGACCGGATTCAGAGGGACTTCACCCCCCTCGTAAGCTTCTGCAGCCTGGACGAGGATAGCTCTTTGAACTGGCGAAATTGTGTGAGCACAGTCTAAAAGAATTCATCCTGCAGTGGAGCTTCGGCTTCACACCCCCTTCCCCCCCCAGCCTGGTCCTTGATGCAGATTTATGGCAGACATTTCCTGAAAATTTTATTCCAAAAATGGAATGGAAATCGCTAACGCGCCTCCTCTAATAATGAGGAGAGATGGATTGAGTACGTCAGCAAACTTGGCACTTAAAATTGTGATAATTTGCCACAAGTATTTAGAACCATTTTTTACAACTTACTTGTTTTAAATAAACAAATATCAAAATGATTCATAACAAAGCCGTAACCCTATAGCCTCCATGCCTAGACAGGCCTGTTTTTTTGTTTTACAAATCCACACTCCAGTGCACCATAACAGATTTTTGTTCTCCTCCTCTAATGAAAATGACGGACTGGTTGTTCCTTTTTCCTCCTCATTAGACGCACGGAATCAGTGGCGTCAGAAACGTCTGTAACCCCACAGCGCTGATTGAGCATAAAACAACATACCCAGGCAGGTTCTGAGTGCATGCATTCAAGCACAACGAGATGTTGAAGAATGGGGCGGGAAGGGGGTGTTTCTCAAAAGATAATGGCACTTTTCCAATCTAATTTTATGGGTACCAGCCAAGATGAGTTAATTCCGCTAACTGCCAGTACGCACAACTTTGTACAGGGGAGATCGACGCAGCTTGATAAAACTGAAATAATATCTCAGGTCATTGTCCTATTCTGTGGTACTCAGAGGGGTGCTATCACAGGGAGTCATAAGTGTTATACCCATTTGCAGTTTCTCATGTTATTGCTTGTGTTCATCTCCGGCATGTGTCAGAGGCAATTACATCTGGTTTAGGAGTACAGCGAGCCACAGGACTATATATGAGAGGAGAGCCCGAGATTTGCAGCTCAGGTCAATAAACTGTAATGCAGATGCATGCCATAGATTTCAACACTTCTTTATGTAAACACCAATATTTTGAAACCGCTGCCCTAACTTTGATTTTATCATTATGAATGTGCATAGGAGGTTCCATAATTGGGAGAAGTGGTTTAATTTGGATCATTAAGGCAGTAATTTTCCATCAGATATTACGGAGACTATCCAATTGTAAGTTGAACTGTTACATAACATTTTATGTTGAGGAAGGGGATTATAACTTGAACTTAAATTAAAATGACTAAACTTAATAACTTGTAATGAATAATGAATATGTTAATTAATAACTTAAAATTAATTGAAGTTATTCATTGACAAAAGAGTTCACAGAACTAGGTCAAGACATTGGTTTTGGTGGAAAAAACCAATCCAACATTCCTTTGCTACCATGAAGCCCTAGAAGAGGGACCAACCTGAGGGTTCCTTTAGCATTGGCGTACATCAAGACAACATCATTCTGTCATGTGGCCTGGTTGCATATCTTATATAAGTACTTCAAATCATAATGGCCTAAGAAGAAACTAGGTGCTGTGAATTAACTCTGTAATCAACTGCTGAAACTAATTTACTTTGTCAAGTTAAAACATAAATACACTGTGTTCTCTCTAAGACCAGGTTTGGCCACAAATCCAAAATGAAATCATACGCAAGCACATTAGGCAGCTCTGATGGAGTTGAGGCCTGTGTGCGACGGATGTCACTCATTGGCAGGACCTGATGCTGACGCGGCTGGGATTTTTTCTCCTCCTTTCCCACCCCACCCCACCCCCACTGCCTTCCATCCCGTCCGCAGATCGCAAGTTTGTCATCGCAAATGCGCGTGTGGAGAACTGCGCCATCATCTTCTGCAACGATGGCTTCTGCGGGATGTGCGGCTACTCGCGGGCCGAGGTCATGCAGAAGCCCTGCACCTGCAACTTCCTGTACGGCCCGCACACCAAGCGTCTGGCCGTGGTCCAGATGGCCCAGGCGCTGCTGGGCTCCGAGGAGAGGAAGGTGGAGATCTCCCTCTACAGGAAAGATGGTAGGATTGCACTCTGTCACAGTAACTTCTGCGTTGGTTGTTAGGAAACTCGATTCATGAAGTTTGTTGGAAGAGCAACCACATTTAAAAATCTGTGGAAGCTTCAGGCCTGTTGATTTGGTTCATATGCATGGGATTTTATGAATTTGGCGTGTGAGCAAGACCCTGACTCTTAATGTCTTCAGTTCATGTCCACAATGTGTGAAAGAGAGGGCTACTGTCAGGTGTTTACACTCATCTTGTAAAGACCAGGCTTTCAGCTTTTGAGTACCAGTCAAACGTACTTAGCCATCCAGACTTTTTGCAGTGGAGTACCAGTTGGCTGTGCTTAACCAATCAAATTTCTATAGTGGAGTAGCAGTTCACTGTATATAACTGACCAGACTTTTCATCATGGAGTACTGGTTGACTAGTTTTATGACACCAGACATCCTAGGGTGGAATAGCAGTTGACTTTAACTGACCAGACTTTTCATCGTGGATTACCAGTTGAATGACTTCAGAACACCAGACTTGCCATGTTACAGTACACACTGATTGTAATTAATCAGTTACATTTTCTATGGAGGATTACCAGTTGACTGTATTTTAACATCCAGACTTTCTGTGGTGGAATATCAGTTGACTGTCCCTAACTGACCAGACTTTCCATAGTTTACACTGTGAAATATTTCTGCTGTGTCTGACATACACAGAATTTATTTTAGGTGAGTGTGTTTGGAAAAGTAATAGAATCATGCAGATATCAAAATTCTGGACAGGCATGTGTGTCCCAGTATAATGGTGAATCTGATTAGAATGTGTATGTCAAGAATAGCAATCTACATACATTAAGGAGTTGTCAATGATTTTATCAGATGGTTCAGTCTTTCATTATATTTTCAAATGTCACATTTGCACCTGTGTCCTCCAGATCCCACAATCCTGTGGTTTGACAATAATTCCATTCCATAATGGTGGTTAAAAAGGACAGTTTCCTTGTCTGTAGTTAAAGAATGCTTGGGACAAGAGAAATATAGAATTACTGGAGTTCTACACCTTCTACATCTCCCCTCTCTGTCTCATCCTCCTCTTTCTCCTCCTCCTCCTCACTGCTGTTTTGATGTTCAGTGAAGTGATTGCTATCGCCTTCTCCATGCCTCTCATCACCACAATACTGTAGCATTAGACTTCAGAAATGATTAAACGATCTCCTCTTGAGTTCAATGGGCCGTTCATGATACAGCAGGCACTTAATCAATCAGTTTGAAATGCAGACTTCTCACTGCTGTTGGTTCGTCTTTGAAACACAATGCATTATGCATGACTCAAGGACGCCATAATCGAGGGCACAGTTCAGCGTGATTTCATGGTGGGCGGCCTGGCTGGCTCAAAGACCAAAATCTTCTTCTGGGACTGTGGGACTGGAGTTGGAAAGCAAGAAGCTGATCTCAAGTTGCAGGTCTGAATCTCTTATGAGACTGGTGTGTTACAGTATGCTTGAGCAGGGTTTGTAGTCTAAATGGCTCCAGTAATATCCAGATGAATGGATTAGATGTACAAATTAAAACACGATATTGCCAATACTTTATTCTCCATAGCTTGGATCTCAAACTCAAGTCCTTGATGGCTGCAGTGTCTGCTGTTTTTAGGTTTAGCAGTTTGCAGCACCCAAGTTGTGTGGGCTGTTTGGCCAATCAGTGACTTTAATGATGAAGCATCATTTCTTAACAAAACAAACTACTGGTTTTGAAACATAAATTGTTTCTGTCATCACTGCAACCCTACCATCCAGCATACCACCCATGTAGGCCTATTCTACATTAAAACATGGGTGCAGTGTGTATTTGGTGGTGTTTGGTAAATTAGATGAAGTCAGTAGTATTCTAAGGAGTGGTCTTGTTTAGATGGCTCTGGATAGACTGAGGCAGGGGCCTTTCAGAGAGACTGGAAACAGGATACCGTCTGGAGGACACAAGGGAGGCGAAGTTTTACCCCCTTTTCACGATGTCAGCCAATCAGCAGTGTGACCCAAGGGTGTGTCTCAGATGGGACCCAACAGCTGAGCCCCCATTTTCAGCTACTCTTTTTAGCACGGCTGCCAGCAGTCGTCCCAACTCATTTATCAGGGTCCGTTCTCATAATGAACATGTTCAGCTGCCCGTTATTGGAGCTGGTTGAGGAATAATAGAAAGCATGCCCGAGCATGATTGGGCTATCGGAAGCTGAGCTTTGAAGCTGAGTTTTGTTTGGAGGTTGAAATAATGGAATAATGGATTGTGACAGGATATGTGCTCATAAGGCTGGTGGAAAGCCTGGTTCATTAATTCCTCCAAAATGCTGCAAAATGCTGGTCTGTCTCTTTCCCTCAGGATCCATGCAAACAGCCTAATGACTAAATGTAATGACATAACAAAACCCAGAGGGAGGCTCTGGAGAGATGAGCGGTAGAGGTGTGTGTGTGTGTGTGTGTGTGTGTGTGTGTGTGTGTGCATGCATGTGTGTTTGTAGGCCAAACAGCTTGTGAGATAATTATCCCTTTCCGTTAACTGGAGGACTAACAATATGGAAAAGATTCTTTATGATATATATATTTTTTTATATCCTAAAAACAAGGGCCACAAAGTCATATTATCCATATATCACATATGTGACTACTTTTGTGTACTGCATGTTTAGTTGTGGATTCAAATCATTTACATTGTGTGTGTGTGTATATGTGTGTTTGTATGTGTTAGTGGGTTTGTTGCTTTTGTTGGTTTTGCATACATAATTAAATAACCTTGTATCCTTTTATGTGGTGACTGAAGCTCAGTGCTCTGTGGGTTCTTATTCCAGTTTTTTAGATTCATGTATACATGTAGAATAAGAAGCGCAGGCATGATTGATGCCTATTGAACTAGAGATAAATGACTAACAATTCTGTGGATTCAGAGCTCATTAGCTGACTTTGAGGCTTGTCTTCTTTTTTTTTTGTCTTTTGAGAAGCTGCACAAATTATTCAAATTATCTCCCACGTTCCTTTTCTCTTTTAATCCACTTTTACAGCTTCTCGCTCACGCCAACCATAGAAGCGGGTGATCTGCTATGCTAATACTCTCAAATCCAGATCTCTCATGTATTACACTGTGAGTGGCTAATCAAATGTATTGTATAACTGATCAGTTTTGTCTGTGACTGAATGAAGAATCCTGTCACTGACTGACTGAGTGAGTGAGTGACTGACCTGCTTCCTTGGCAGTGGACTGAACTGCCTTCTTCTGCCATAGATGGCGAAAGGAAGGCAACGTTGCCACAGCCCCTCAAACAGTGCCTTCTTCAGGTCTTATAAGAACCGTATCCCAAACGCAGCAGAGGAATTTAAGAGAAAACTTATTTCACTCATGCTGCTTTACCCAAAGCATGAGAAGCTAGCCTTCATGCTAGTTAATAATACTATGACTCACTGCTCCATTATTTTGTAGGACCTCAGATCTCCTCCTCAACCCAAGTAGGCGTAGCGCCATCCTGAGCTCGGAAACCTTTTATAGAGATGTACGCTAAGGCCTAGCCTTGGGAGTCTCCGCCACACGAATGCGCATGCGATTAATCATGGTAGCTTCACGGAGGCGCATGCTTCCATCAAAAAGGGCGAGGAGTGAGTAACATTCCAGTGAAGATTTCGTCATCGGGTAGGTCTTGTATCAGTTACACAAGCATTCTTCTGCTGTAAGGATTTGTATTTTTTGAGGCTCATCGTATGTTTGAGTAGATGTTGAGAGACCAGGTCCAAAGCTCTTCATTCCAAAATGCTGGGTTCTGTTCTGCTCTTGTTTTTAGATTATCCAGATCCTGTACAGGCTCTTAGTAGGAGATGTCAGTGCATGGGAAAGGGTGCCAGTTCAAATCCAGGGTCAGTGCAGTGCTGGATACTCTCTAAACAGCAAGTATATGTAGAGGCTAGACATATTCACATCATTATGTTTTTCTATGGTCCCATGTATTCATAATATCCCTGGTCTATGCAGTGTGCGATTGCTGCTGGGAATTGTTGCTATTGCTGGGACACTTGAGGGCTGTTTGTGTGCCCTTTGAGCCCACTGTTTTCAGCTACTGTTTTTAATACTGCTGTGAGGAAAAGGTCCCAAGTCATTGATCAGACTCCATCTTAATAATGGCCATGTTCAGCCACCCATTATGAGAGGCAGTTTGCCTTAATAGCGTATTGATTGTAAGCCTCCCTGAAACTGTGAAAGAGTTATGCTCACTTGAACGACAGTTAGTCACCAAGATTCATGACTCCCTGAGTGTTTCCCTCAGACCGGCGATGTTTGTGTAACAGGCTGTAACCTGAAATAGGTGAGTGTGTTTAAGATGCGTGGGTCACCTGGGTCACCCCCCCGCCACCTCACCTCCTGCAGAGGAGTGCCTTTGAATCAGGGAGCTTCAAACGTCCCATGTGCTCCTGTCAAAATTGATCACAGTATCATGAGAGGGTTCACTGAGACAGCAAATACACACACAAATACAGACACACACACGCATAGATTCACACATCTACAGACACACTCTCACTCCCTTTTTATCTTCTCCCACTCTATCACTCAAATACATCCTCTGTCACATCTCTGTATCTGTGCCTCCCTCATTAACTCTCTGTCTCACTCACTCAGTCTCTCATTCACTCTCTCCAGCTCTATTTTTCCCTCATAATGTCACTCACTTTTCACACACACTGTCTTTATCTCAGTCCCCTCCCACACACACACACACACACACAGGCAGCCACCCCCACATAGCCACAAATACACTCACACCACACACTCCCCACACATATTCACTCACACACATATGTACATACAAAACCCCCAATACAAAACACCACTCATATACCCACACGTATAATCCACCAACACACACACAACATACACCCCTACACGCACACACAAAGCAAAGCAGAGGCGCAGAACACAGCCAGTAACACTGCCTGACATGATTCAGTTGGGAGAATGTACCGTAATACCACAGTCCACACTCCAAAACATGCAAAACAACACAAGAGTTTCCACACAGAGGTCTGTTTCTGTTGAGACAGATTACCAGGAAAGGAAAGAGCCCCCTGTCATTTTTCAACAGTTTACATGGAACACAGAGAGTTCCGCACCACTGTTCAACGTCAGCCCGTGTTTTACAGCTGACACATATCTGAACATTCGTTTCGGGGGTTACTCCAGGTCGCCGTGTGTGTCTCTCGCGTTTGCATCATTGCATCACTCAATCAGATGCTGGATCAGTGGCTTTTTACTCCTCGGACGGACTTTTGCTAGACAGGAGAGCCTGATGGTCTTTGGAGAAACAGAGGTGTGGTGCAGGCTCTCACACAGTCCCTGTGCATGGGATTAAATGTGCTGACCTGGGCTATTCTGAGCTGCTGGTGACTTTGGGGAGAGCAGGTCTTACGTGCAGCACACTCATACATATATCTGTATGTGTCTGTGTTTTTTGTGTATATGTGGCTGAAGGTGAGTGTCCATGTGTTTGTGTGTGCGCAATGCATGTGCTGTATGCGTGTGAGTGTGTGTGTGTGTGTGTGTGTGTGTGTGTGAGTATGCACTTGGTATGCGTGTATGTCAACATGTGTGTGGGCATGTGACTGCCAATGTGGATGCATGCGTTGTGCCTGTCTGAATATGTGTGTGTGTGCAAGCATGTGTGCATCTGGTGCGTGGAGAATCCCCTTGGACCGGGTCCCAGGCCACACAGCTCTGCACTGTGTCACTGAGAGCTGCTGTGACAGCTCCCATTAATCCTGCAGACATCCTGAGGCCTTCCTTCCAGCCTGGTGAGAACAGAGCAGGAGGAGCCGGCCAGACGCTGCGTTACACTTCTCATGTGCTGGGCTGATGCCCTTATGCAGTTATACAGCTGAATATGCACCACAGCGATGCAGGGTAAGCACTCTGCTCAAAGGGTCCACGTTTGTGGTTTCTGCCTTCTAGTTACAGGTCCATGGTGGTGAAAGAAGTTAATTTAATCAACCTGCTTGCTTTTTCAGGACATCATCAGTACTATGTCACTAGTCACATAACACAGGTGAAGCTTGGTCAAAGGCAAGGTGGCAATTCAAAGGCATGTCAAACTAACTGCACTGAGAGGAGGGGTGTGCTAGTTGCAATGCCACCCACCTCCCCTCTGAGAATTTGACCAGTGCCTAAGGTGCCACATCTCTGGTACCTCTGATACTCACTGTCACAGAATGTGCTTTTACCAGATCCTAAGATGGAAGGGTCTTGACATCTCCTAAGATTCCAAAATTCAGACTAACAGTTAACGCACTGGTTAAGTGTGACAGATGAGTTTGTAATATACTATAATTCTGAAGATCTAGTCTATGCAATAATATCTTTCTGCCACACATGGGCACAGTTTGTTTGTTAGATGCTGGTTAATTACAAACATGAGTAATAGGCAACCAATCCCTGCTTACACAAATGCCAGGTCTGAGCAGTAGAGCAAATGGGCTGATCTCTGTGAGGGACAGCAAGAGGCTGGTCCACCTCTCTCTTCCGGCATAACTGACTGAAGTGGTGCGACTGAAGGGAATATATTTAGGCTTGGATATTTTAGGCAGGCTTTTGGTAACCTTGAAACGAATGGGACAGGTCAGGGGAGGCTGGATGTAAGCAGCTGGATGTGCTGGAGCCCAGGGCATCCAAAGACCATGGGGTCTCCCCTCCCCGCCTCTGGCATCACTTCATATGAGCCAGTACGTCATCTCACTGTCGGACAGTTATGATGTCATTGATGGTATCCAAGCAACATCAAAAAGGCAACACCATCCTCTTGAGAATAGTACTGTGTTTATTTAAATGTATGTGTGTATTCAGTTGCATTTGCAATTTTTAAAATCATTTCACAAAGGAATAAAAAATCAATAATTCGGTAAATGAATAAAATGTTTTAGTTGGTTTGTCATCAATTATTTTTTCTTTCATTTATAGCATGATGTGAACATCTGCTTATTTTAATGGTCTTAAGTAAAATAAACTCTCCATTACTAAAATGTACCTCTGGAGACATCTCAAGTAGTCCCAAGGGCACTCCCAAGTTAAGGCAGTATTGCCGTAAACCACATAACATGCTTAAAATGCTTACTCCAAGATAACTCTTACTGCTAAATCGGCATTTGACTGTACGTAATGACCTATTACACAACTGAGCAAAGTGGGGTCATCAGGTAAAAACGCATCGGAGTCTGTCACTGAAGACAATTGATTCAGTCAGAAAGCTTTTATACAAATGCAAATAGGAGCAATATATCTTCCATTCTTCTTGTTTTATTTGAAAAAATAAGTCATTAAAAGACTTGACAGGCAAGTAAGAGAGCACTTCCATAAAAAAGTAAGCTTGAAGAAGGGCAATCTCTCTGATAGTGGCATTAAAAACCCTTTGGCTTTTCTTTTTGTTGTTGTTGTTGTTGTTATGCATGGGTAAATTAAGAGAACAATAAGTGATGGACGTGGTTGAAAGCTGTGTAGCGAGTCGATGCAAATGAATAATAACAGGGTGGGCAGAATTAATTAATGGTGTTTGTACTCCCACACCCAGCACAAGGGCTACAGCGCATTACCCATTCCATACAGATTGATCACTGTATACAGAGAGAGTGCAGGACACAAACACAATTAATTTAGCTACTGGGAAATTGAGAGATGCAGAAGTCATTGCTTTATAGAGCATTAAAAGGGGAATTGAAACACTGAGATGAATATGTTTGTCTCAGATATATTATGGTATGAGTCGATGCTCAAGATAAAAAAAATTACTTTGGTAGTTTAAAAAGCGTTTAAAAGTGTGTTTTGGAAACTGAAGGGTTTTAGTTCTTTGCGTATATGGCTCAAACATGCTAGCCCCCACAGAACTGATGCAGACATAATGGATATGTGTCTGTGCTCTCTAAACGAATGGCTGCAGTTGCAGGACTGGTGCTGACTGTAGAAAATGAATGAGATTCCTTGAATTGAAAAGGGCTTATCAAAACAATTCAACCCCTTTTGTTATAATATCATTACTGATTTCAGAGTTGCTTGTGACAACAAAGCAGGTAACCAGACTCTGGCACAAACAGGACTGACAGAATTAGTGCTGGGAAAGTAGATGGGTGCTACTTTCTGTGCATCTCATCGTTGCATTTTGCATTTTATTCAGGTAGCAGTTTGTGTAACACTGTCAATTTAAACAGAGGCAGGCTACTGTGTTTCATGATGACATCTGTGAAGATGCTGAATGCCAGAATCATTAGTAAACACAACAAAATATAGATTACCCACCAGGCTTTGGGATTGCTTCACTGCCATTTCCTACTTTACACTCGCTAAAGTTGAACAAAAATAGAACTGCATCTGCCTTCAGGCTGTTCATTCCGCTGTGGATCAGTTGTCTTAATTGTGATAATTAAGAATGTACATAAAAGTTAAAATATCTCTGCAGATGCAGTCGGACCAACGGGGCTGTTTCGCTCTTGTGAAGCACCAGTCCGGGGCTGAGTACTGATTCTTCCTGTGTCTATGTGTCAGTGCTGATTCAGATTTGTCGCTGCTGTCAGAATGTTAGCCAAGCTCAGTTCAGACACAAGCTATTCCAGTGATGTCATCAGTGTGGTTGCTCCCCTCTGTGTTTGTCGACAACATAAAAATGTTTTCCTTTTTCAAAGTCATCCTAACTTCTGAAATGTTTAATTTACCCTTCAAGCAGCTGAAACTGTTTTGCAGAGCTTGAGCGCTGTAATCTGATAGCTAGTATCAGCTTTCAAGGAAAAAGTCAGTATGATATCTTTGCTTTGGCTCAGTGGCTTGTGTAATGTTATATTATATCGATTACAATCACGGATGCATTATGTTGAATTTCATAAGAAAATCAGTGACAGAAAAGATTAAAAAAAGAGGCCTGATTAATTTCTAATTTATTTATTATTTTCAGTAATGTTATTTAACAAAGGCCTGCCTGCTCCCTCTGTATTGAAGGTGTGGAGTGGTACTTTGATCCTTTTCTGATACTGACAAAAAACTTTCCACTGGTATAAACACCTTCTGTGGTCAATGTGTCCAGTGTCAACCGTGTAAATTAGTCTTGGTTTCAGCCAACTAATGCAATGAAGGAAGCGGTGAAGGGCAAGCTCTACACAGTCTTGCTTGGGTCGAGTTGGAGTGAAGCCAGCCAGCCTGTGAACCGTTGAGAGGCAGGGTGTTATTAGCATTGCGTGTAATGAGTATCACATAATGTGATATAGAAGATAACTGGCAGGGCTGCTTCTCTATTCGGTAAGCAGGCTTATCTCCCCAAACCAAAGGCCAAAGATTCTCCACTGTGGCAAGATATTGAGCTTTTGCTCTCTGTTCTACTTCAAAAACTTTTCCCATGAGTTCCTGTCCCCTCGTTGCTCAGAAAACTTAAAATTAATTTCAAAGTTCAAAATAATCCTGCATGCTATGGTGGTATCTGTGAGGTTCACCTTTTGTGAATTTTTTTCTTTCAGAGAATAGCATCTGATTACAAATTTATCAGAGAGAAGCGAAGTGGGAGCACTCTTTTTTTTCCATCCAAACACTAAAACAGCTGTTATCAACTAAATAAGCTCCTGATTAAAGAGAAGTGTTTGACATGTTGAATCAGGTGTTTTAGTACTAGGAAGGGGAATCCGCACCCATGTAGCTGATTTAGATACGATCAGACACCCCTGTTTTGAAGGGATGATGGTTTCAAGGTCTGAGGTCTCATCACTGTAGAAGGGGTTGGTGGGGGAGTTAGGGTAGAGTGGGTTTCGGGGGAAGGGTACAGCTACAGAGTATAAATCTGCTTAATGTCACAGCTATGATTACCATAGCAACATTCACCTGACACCTCTGTGGCGGGCGGCAGGTTGGGGTGCAGCCAGAGGCCAGGCTGTTACAGTGTGTAAAGGGGAAGGAGCGCAGCACTGTCAATATTCACGCTCCAGAGCGCAGCTGATCCCCTCGGCTCCTCGGCCGGCGCGCTTTGCCTGGACCCTCCGCCCCCCGTCTGCTTTTTCATCCCTCGCTCTAATCCAATTTCTCTGGGTGGTTAGAGGGAAAAAAATATTAGCTGGTTTTAGTCTAATCTCAGTTGACTGGGCTCCATATGATTTTTATTTGAGGTCTGAGGACTTTAAAAAAATGTATGTACTGTACATTAAGATGCATGGAAATCTCTGACTCGGAGATTAGAGGGACATAGCTAACGATGAATAGACCATGCTAACTGACTGAGCTAACTGACTAACAGGGGCTTTGGGGAGAATCGGTTCCAAAATTCACCAGGGGTCACTGTGTTGTTCCCAGCTGAGGTCTCTGTCTGATATTTATGTAACACCCTTTCCCTATTTACACTGAAGTTATATAGGTGAAATATAATTTTTTAAATTGTTTATCACATTATGACAATCACAAATGTACAGTACAACATTGTAAAGTGGAAGATGAAAATTTAAACCTGTGCACTAAACTATCAGAGTGGACCCTCCTGCAGTAATAATGGGAGAGCAGCCCTAGATACGTTATAAATGAAGCATCTCAGATTATGAGTGCTGATCTGGGATCAGCTATGTCTTTTAGTATATGATTGACAAGGAGATGTTTTCTTCTGATCAGATGAGGCGAGGGGACACATGGCTGACTTGTCTGTACAGTACATGTCTGCTGAGGGACGAACGCGAGGTGGGACGGGTTTGGGTGGTGATTTTATGGGCGGTCATGTCCTCTTGGGGAGGCAGAAATTATGGATGCATGAAGTCAGCAGGACTTATGTAAGTGAGTCATATTTTGGTGTTCCTTATTCCTTACTTCCAGCTATTTCAGTTGTTATATACTGTAGGTTTGTGACACAATACACCCAGAGTTTGTGACAGAGCTTTAGCTGTAGCCAAAGAAGTATTTATACAATATAAATGCACAACATATACAGTAAAATACTTTCTATGAATGGATGAATAGTCTAAATTCATACATAGTTTAAATAATATACCTGGGATGTCATACTAAGGTATAGGATATATTTCTCACATCATATAAAGTACTGTATGCTGTATTTTAGACCCTAATACTGTGATGTATCATATACTGTACAGTGTGTGCAGCCACGGCCTGGGCAGGACCAGTATATATGCTATAGGTGCCCATATGGTGCGCAGTGAATTGAAATGACCCTGGAGCTGAAGTGTGGCCCCTGCATGCAGCGTTGTTGTTTCGTGCTTGTGTGAGCGAGACGTGAGCGGCGTGAGGCGCAGTGGTGAGCACTCTCTGCGCGGACGTGCGGGTGTCTCCTGCGGTTTGTGTGTAATTGGCTTTTCCATTTAAGCATGTCCTCCTGCAGGCCCCCTGAAGGATTTCCATGTCGGGAGAGAAGCCACACAGCTCCGCTCCAGCTCATTATTTTCCTGAAGATTCACTCACTTTCTCTTTCTCCCCCTCCTCTCTCTCTCTCTCTCTTTCTTTCTGAAACTATATCTGTCTCTCTCCTTTTCTCTGAAACTCCTCCCCTCCCCTCTCTCTTTCTCTCACCCACTCCCGATCAGACCGTCACTGCGGCTTGAGCCTTTTGGAAATGTGATTTTTATTGAGGTCGTGCTAAATGTCACAACGGTTTCATCTCCAGTTCCAAAGTTAATGCGGCGACAGAGGAGGACCAGCCCTTAACGACAGTTAATTAGGAGACACTCCCGTCCCTCTCTGGGGATTGTTGGCCCTTTATTCACTCTGCCTGCTGTCCTGCTAATTAGGGCGTCCTGTCACCAGGACACACTGCCCCCCCACTATAGACAGCAGAAGTTCTTTTTTCTGAAATAACATTTCTAATTATGCATTTGGATCCTCTGTCTGTCGTGTTCCAGTGGCGCAGTGCTTTGAATAATGCCTCATAGAGACCTTTTAAAAGGATCACCTCGCAAATCACTGAAATTTTCATCCTCCTTCAGCTTGGGTCAAATTCTCTCTTTTCTTTTGAATGTATTGCCGTAACTGTAAATTCTAAACCTGTGACATCTGATTGAAACCAAACCCTCTGACTGAATGTTTAATTCAAGTTGCAGCTCATTCTCACTCTCCCTTTTGCTTTTACTCTCTTTCTCTCTCCCTCCCTCTCTTTCTCTCTCCCTCTCTCTCTCTCTCCCACTCTCTCTCTACCTCCCTCTCCCTCTCAATCTCCATCCTCCTCCCTCTCTCTTTCAATCTCTTTCAATCTATTCTTTTCAGAATAACAGGCACTGTGAATCTGTTACATCGCTGTTTATTATTGAATTATTTATGTGTTTGAAACTTTTACCTGAGGCAATTGAATGGAGTTCACAGGCCCATGTACTTTTAGAGCACCAGGGATACCTGTAGTGCTTTTTTAGGAGAAGAGATGTGTCTGTTTTTGTCAGCCTCCACAGATCACTCATAGAGAAGGCTTCATTAATCAGGGACTCACTATGCTAATTATTGAAGTCAAACAAATTCATTCATCCATTGATTTATACATTATCAACTAATGTATTTTCATTGATGTAAACATTTTTCATTGAATCATTTTGATGAATTCATTTCTGAGTCTTTGACACGCAGTTTACTTATGCTCATATGCAAATTGTGTTTTAATTTTAGCATGCATTTAATTGTCTGTGTTTGTGGTAATTAAATTGCAGACAAGGCAATATTTTTAGCATTTGATATGGTGTGAGAGTAGTTTTAGGCTCTGTGCTGTATGTAAGGTGTTCTAATAGACTGTATGTATTAAGTTCAGTTTAATGGGAAGCTTGAATATCAAGGCTTTCGATGTTTGCAATGAGATCAGCTGTTTCCAGGATGTTTTGTGAGTCATCCTTTGAACAAGTGAATCCGTGCAACACTATGGAATTTCAAACAAGCCCCTGGCGTTGGAAAACACACGACTGCAATACTGTAGCGTGACTCACTGGGTTTCCCGCGGTCAGGGCCGTCACAATCAAGAGAAAGAGCGCTGCTTTCTGTCAGTGTTATTGGTTCCCTGGTCTTTCCCTCGCTCGCAGACTGCCTGCCTGACTTTACCCACCAGCACAGCACCAGCCTGCATTATTTATGAACTCATCTGGCGCATACGTTGTTTTCCATTTCGGCGTCAGGCTAAATAACGCACGCGGAACCAAACCACTCAGTTGCCGCAGACACAAATGTGGCCAATCGGTCGTAATATTTGCATAGGATTTATTACTTGCTGGATGCAAATGAGACTCGTGCTGTCTAACACATTAAATAAACCCCCCCCGCCCCCACTCCACCCCCGCCACCACCCCTTTGCCCGACCGCCATCTCTATAATGTTGTCGTTTTGATGAATGCTGAGTGTGAAACTCGTGGGGGCTTGGTGGCTGCACACAGGAGTGTGGGTGTTTTTGTTATGGTCCCAGTGCGGTGGGAAGGGATTGCCGCTCGGTAATGGGAAGTGCCACATTCCCCTCTTACGGCCTGGGTTTGTGACGGCCAATAAGGTCTCTCAGGTGGAGGTGGCGGGGAACAGCTCATAATTTTTACCCTGTCCTCCAGCTCCCCTCTGTTAAAATGTTCCCACACGTCTCACGTCCTCCTGTCGGATATAATGTTGTATTTAATAGTGTGTTTATCCCCTGAGCCTTAAACGCTGGAGGGAGCATAAACTTTCCAGTGCCTTCATAGATCAGCTGGTGAGCGTGGGTGGTAGAGGAATACAAAAGATACACACACATGCATGCATATACATACACACGTGTGCAGGCGCACACATGCACACATGCCCATGTGGGCACACAGAGGAACACATTCCTGCAAACACTCATAAGGGATACTCATGCATACTCACTGTAAATACACTGATTTTAATGAGCCCCAGCCCTACCCAAGGTGTGTGTGTTTGTAAGGAGATGTATGGTTTGACTTACCTGAACTCCCACAGCCTCAATAGTGCATCAGCAGTAGATTTGTCAAAAGCCTGCTTAGTGGAACTGCTGGACCTCCTGGGCAGAGATGAGCGATTATAGACCATTACTGACTGACTTCCCCCTTAGACCCACAGAATACCAGTCCCTTCACACAGGCAATGTGACATTATAATGCGTCTAATGGGGGATGAGATCACCAAGGCAAAAGCAAGATTTTTCAGCAAAGTAGATTCCATTAGTTGCCGCTCATACATAAACACGGAGACCCATGTGAATCAGGGGCCATATTATAATACCCGCCCAGGCTGGCTTTAGGTTGCAGGTCCAATCTCCACTCTAGCAGTTGTCTTGGTAACCACTGTGGGTACCTAGTCAAATTGGTACCTATTGTTAACCCCTATTTGAAATATACTGTGAAATGTAAAAGTGAACTGTGTAAGGACTGATGTCTTGTGGGTGTCTCCCAATGTCGGTTTGCCTTCTGCCTAGTCCATAGTCAGTGTCTTAATGTAAATTTCAGATATCATGAAAATTCTTGTTGAAATATGCAGCCCAGTAGACATGATCATTTTAATCATATTTTTTATCAGAATGGGTGAATTTGATAATATTCAACTTTCTTACATGTATTTTTAAAACTGCACAATATATGATGAAATGACATGAACTTTTAGGTGCAATAGAACATCTCTGAATGACATATACGAATGAATGAAATGCATATATTTTTCCATTAATAAAATTGTCAGAATGAGTATTTAACAGAATCTTCATTGCACTTTCATAAGGCGATGTTTTCTGTCATTCATCTCAGTCAGAAATCCTTGGCAATGCACCAGAAGGGATTTATCATACCACCATTGTGCTTAAAAAACAAAGACTGCAATGGAATGTCTTTGATTCGACATTTGGCAAGCTAGATTGTATTTGGTATCGGTTTTTACAGTATTCCCCGTGAGTACACATTAGCATGCTCAAATTAAAACTGAACACTACTATCATGACTTTAATTGGTCCCGTGTTTGAATGCCGGAGAGCATTTGTGTGTTTGTGGAATGGCCCTGGTGAAACCTTGGTCTCATATGATAACAATGTTGTGGAAAGTGTTAACACCCTCATTGCTAATCTGGATAATCCATTACTGGCTGTTATAATACCTCAGTTATAATTAGAAGGTGCGACAACTGAAGCCATTAAACATTTTTAATTATATGTGCGCCAGTTATTTATGCTTATGGTGAAACTTGCAAGTGCCCACACACACAGACAACACACACCTGCATGTGCACAAATTCACATACATACACAAATATGCATGTGTTTTGTAATGTACCCACTCATGCATGGACACAAACACATTGTACAGACATACACACACACACCACACACACACACACACACACATTCTCTCAGGTACATTCCCTCATACTCTTTTTCTGTCCTCTAATTCCCTTCCTTGCACTCTTACATTTTTCCTCTGATATAAAATGATGACATTTCCTCCATTAGTTGTTTACAGTAATTACAGTTTGATTGAGTATGACTGCACATGGCAGCAGTGCAGAGGGGCTCAGTAATGAGCAGGGGAGTATAAAAAATACTCTTTATGGCAAATTTATGCAACCTGTTTTGATCATTTTACATGATAAACAGATGAGTCAGATGAATACGGATCACCAATCAGCATCTTAATTTTTACTTCACTGGTTCTAATGTGGTGACCTTTATACTTACTTTGCATTAAGAATTTTAGCTGTAACAAAAAAATTAGTGTTGATTAGTCTAATCTAATCTAATAATTATTTAATGTGATCACGTTTCTTTCATATGCATAATTAAAATGACTTCAAATGAAATAAACAAAACATTTTTTTCTGTATTAAAAACACTTAAATAACATGGGAATCAGGTGTAGATAGGTAATTTGGTCTGGATTGATTCATTTTCCAATCATGCAAAACTATTAAAAACAGTTTGAGGATAATTACAATGTTAAAATAAAGCGGAGGTGTCAAACTTATATCCTGGAGGGCTGCAGTGTCTGCAGATTTTTTTTTTTTCAATCAGCTGCCAGTTTAGGCCTTGAAAACAAGATGTGTGGACTTCTCAGTCAATCAGTGACTTAAATGAATGAGTTCAGTGGTGCAGCACTGAGATGCATCAAAGGCAGTTGACACAGAGGGCCCTCCAGGATATGAATCTGACAGCCCTGAACAAGAACTATGTTTTTAGCCTCCCTTGCTTCAAGCCCAAAAGCCTCCAGTGAATCTTGTACGTGCATATTCATCATTTTCGCTATTTTCTGGGATGGCTTTGTCTGCCCATCCACCCTGTCACAAAAGAGGGAAATAAAATATAAAACCTTTTAAACTGTTTTTTTCACCATTAATTCTGTTGTCATGGTGCAGGACATTATATACATAGTTAATTTGCTGTGTAAACCAATGCAGGTTCACTTGTAGATTAGATCACAGTCACAATTTCATATAGGCACACATGAACAGTCTTCAGCTGTTAGTTGTGCGGTTAGTATGAAATGATTGGACTGATTAATTAAAGTTGGTATGAAATCCAAACATTTTCGCACACTCCTTACCCAAGTACTGATAGACAGTTGTTGCTAGGGAACTGGGTTGGTGACCAGTACGTCCTGGTTGAGACTTGACTGTTAGAGGCCCACATGAGTCATTTTTAAGTTTTTTGGACAATAGTTCACATCTTTTAGTTTGAGCAAATGAGGTGGTGAACTACTACGTCACCACAGCTTCTGTTTTTGGAAGATTTCTCTAATGAAAACTAGGAAGTAAATTGGGTGCAGAGGGCCTTTGATGCTTCAGTACCACATTGTGAATAAATTGAGTGGCTACAGTAACCAAACTCAATGCAGTTCATTGCAATGTGAATGGCAGACTTTAACAGATATTATATTACATTTCGCAGATGCTCTTATCCGGCTTATAGTTTACACAAGGCAGTCTATCCACTTATTCAGCTGGATACTTACTGAAGCAGTTCAGGTTTGTCCCAGGTTGGAATGTCTATACAGATACAAACAGCAAATCACATTTAAAATGGGCATTGAGTGAGAACCCCCAGAATTATTGGTGTGGCACTGCAGCAGTGTGAATGGTGACGGCACAGTGGGTAGTGAGGATGGTAAGGTTGGATCAGATCTTAGTGTTCCGGGTGGCCAAACCACCCTAGGGTCACCCTTGCTGAGTGGCGAACAGAGCCAAAATGGTGAGTGTAGAGCAGAATGATTAACTCAGTGTGATCTCTGTGTGATTAATTAGTGCATGGGGCTTTGATATACCTGCAACTACAGCCCAGTATGACTCCTGTTAATTAATGCTGGACACACTCAATTAATTCTTAATAGCATGTTTTCACTCTCCAGCTGTGGTTTTGATCAGGGGAAGGAGATGGGGAAGGGGGGCGGAGCTCATTTATTTAAAGCCACATTATTTATTTCTCTCAAATATAAACTGTTCTGCCTGCTAACTTGTCATGTCCAAGGTCTGGTGCTGCTAAACCCAGGTGCATAAACACGACAGGCACATGGCAGTCACCCTGTTGTAAAGTTCCTGACCTGGTCACCCTAACCAGAACAGCACCTTCAGGTTTCCATGGTAATGAGTGCATTGTGGGCGCATGTTACTGTTAATGATGGCAGCTCTCCGTGTGTCAATGTGGGTAAGTTTTCACAGCTGGCGAAAGCCAACTTGTAATGTCCCAGTCAGTCTCCTGGTTTGGGAGATTCCTTGGCAATGATGCACAGAAATCCCAATTACTTTCATATGCAAATACATTCTGTCATATATATACTGTGTGTGTGTGTGTGTGTGTGTGTGTGTGTGTGTGCTTGCATGCATGTATGTATATGCGTATACGGTATCTGAGTGTCTGCATATGTGTGTATTTATGCGTATGTGTACTTATGCATTTATTTGAGATACATGGATATATCAATTAAACCAAGTCATTTGATATTTTATTGGCATCACAAAAAACGCATACCTTCATTTTTGGGTTTTATACAATTGTAGAAAATCCCAATGACATCTTTGTTATCTATCTTTGTGTACAATCGACCATCTTTGTCAATCAACCACTCAAGCAAGAGCCTTCCTCTGCCTTCCCTCCTTTCAAACTTAGTTCAGCTGAAACACATGAGTAATGGAGTCTGTTTGCAGTGTACACCAGTTTTATAAACTAACCCATTGTACTACCTATCCTGGATGTGTTGACCGTAACTTTATGTTGGTTGTTTGTATTTATTTGCTGTTGCTTGTGTTTGCTGCTTTTTATGAGTGTGAATGCCTGAGTGTGATTCATGCCTTTCCTCAGTTTTTGCTTGTGTTTGATGTCTGTTAAGAATGGCTTTGTTTGATTAGTTACTATTTTATTTTATGCTTATACTTAATCATTTGCCTCTTATTTTTTTTTTTTTTTTGAAGTCAGGTAAATCAGTAGGGCTATTTCTTTGTATTTATTGTTTGTTTCTGTATGTTATGTTGATGTTCTTGGTTGTTTTGTTTTTAGTGTTGTTTACTTTTCCAGTGCCTTTGTAGTGAAAAAACCATCCACCAAACCTACTCATCCAAATCACTGAAAACCATTAAATGGTATCAAACTGCACACTTCTTGGAAGTACCTGTGTGTTTTAATGGCACACCACTATATTAACTACACCCCCACAACCATCCAATATTCTATAACAGTATTGTATTAGGTTGTAACATGGTTAATCTGGTTGTATTTACAGTGTAATAAATGTGTTATACTTAATGGCTCTGCATTTCTGTATCAAAGTTTAACTCCACATCCTCCCTGTGAAGTTAAGGTAAGAGAACGCAGTTATTGTAGTGCCATGGCACCGATTCACTGGGGTCATTACTGTACATGCGGTGCACTCTCTTACAAAAGACCCAAAATTACTTTGTCAGTAAATATTCAGAAAATGATTGGCTTGCATATTGATTGATTGCACATCTGCTGCTGTCAGTGGCAGGCGGGCATAACCTTGGTGTCTGCCCTCCCAGCCCGGTTGCTCACACAGGCAGAAAGATGTGTTACGAGCATGGGCTTGATTGACGGGCTATCTGCATGGTGTAGGGCAATGGGGCAAATCTCAGGCTGTCGGGGTCGGCTGATTGGCAGGAGGCGGCTTTATGAGGGGCGATACGTGATCCTTGATCTCACCGTCTGTCCCGGGACGGGTCATGACTACACCTGTGTCGTTATCTGGTGTGCTTAAATAATACTGCGCTCATGTTTCTCCCGGCAACAGGGCCGCTGAACCCAGCCACCTGAGGAGGAAGGATAGATCCACTATTTGAATAGCAGGTACCTGCCTACTTTACAAAGCCCCCGATAAGTGATTAAATGAAGTGAGAAAACGCTCTTCCAAGGCCTCTGCAGTAGTTACAGCCCTGCTGACTTGACCTGATTTTGACCACGCTGTGCTTGTGACGTTGCGATGTTGTTGGCTCGAGAACTGGGCCCAAGCCTAGGAGCTTACAGATTCACCAGCTATGTGGGGCACTGCTGGTGCAAATAATGCATGATACACCTGAGATCCTGTCATATTTGTGTACATAATTTATTATGCTGTATACCTGTAGATCAGTTTAGTTATTGGTCAAAAATCTGGATTCAGAACTCATTACACAAGTCCTCTGATAGAGTGTTTTTCTTTATTGTGCTGCATCAATAAATAATGACAATAACTAACACAGAAGATAAAATATAATATATGAGCCTCCTAATTAACTGCATAGGAGGTATTTTATCATTTTACAGGTACAAATTAATTGCTGAAAGACCATATAACTAGGTAAGGTAGCAGCAGCTACATTTGTAAAACACCAATGTCATTGCCTTCTTTTTCCCCAGTGCTTAACTAGCCTCTTGCCACGAGCACCTGCCATTCACCAAAGAAACTGCTGACAACAGTAGAAACACCCGTTGACACATCTGTAGAACCGAGGAGAATCACTGCCAAAGGGCATTACGTTTTCAGGCAGTTTTAAGTTGGCTGTATGCAGATCCCCTGGATTTGTGTCTCTAAGATCGTTTGTGGGCTGAGTAAGCTGGCAAGGGTGACCTCTGACCTCACCGCTCCCCATTAATAGCTGAAGCGGTGCCTTAATGACCTGAAGCGTTTCTCCACGTGTTCCACCCCATCGACATCCTGCTCCTGCTCTGCCCCTTTTGGATCACAGCTCCAGAGCAATCCCCGCAACCTCCCTGCCCCCCCAAAGCTAACGCCAATGGCATGGATCTGTCTGACCTCTGACCCCTGTATCCCTGTTTAAGAAAGTCCCTGGTGTAATATTACGCTGCATATCCCACTTTGGCTATGGATTTGTGAAAGGGTTTATCCGACCTCGTCGTTTCGCTCTCCTTAAGTAGGCTGGATGTAGGGAGCCAGAAAACGGGACTATCCACAGGCCTTCGGGGACACTTGACAAGATTGTTAAGAGTGGATTTGATTATTAAAATGCCGTATTCCTTTGTATCTGCCATATTGATTCCTTGGGAGTTGAGTTCTGTTCGCTTTCCTCAAGATTTCTGTGTGCAGAACGTTCTCATTAAAAAAACTCTGCTCCCCTCAAAGGTTCCTTTATATCCTGTCTTTCCATTTATTCCCTCTGTTTGTGGTTTTTTTTTTTTTTTTTAAGAAAAGGATACAGTCAGTGCATTCCACTGGCTTCCATGCCTTTGTTGTTCCCTCATATTTGCATTTCTGAAGTGTGTAGTATGCCTGATCATCACTCTGTGGTCATTTTTTTGCAGTAATGTGGAGATGCGCTTCCTTCACATGAAAGACATGAATGGGCTCACTGTAGTTGTCTAAACTGAGCTTGCTTTGTGCTTGCAGCTTTTAGCTTGTGCTCAGAATCTTATGGACTCATACATTCCTCTGCTCAGTCAGCTCATTTTTTGGTGACTTAATTAGAGGTCAAAGGTCTGTCCGTCACTCAGTTGGCTTTGAGGGCACCTAGCTATTAGCGTCCACCTGTGTGTGAAGCTTACTTTTAATGCAGGTGTGGGTGAATTTTAAAAAGTTTGTGACAGTTTTAGAAAAGTGACAATTTAATGTGCATTAATAGTGTTTGCCATCACTCCATCTTATAGGTCAGCGTTGTAAACCTCTGTGAAAAGGGTTGCAAGGTTAAGTAGTGGAGGCAGAGGCCCTTGGAGAATTCAGGTCCTTGCTTGCTCTAGTCCTGGATAAACTGAGTCAGGCTGAATGGCCTGCTATCCTCATTATCTGCTCTTATGTTACTGAGAACATATGAACACACAGTGTATGTAAGGGTTATGGGAAACCCTTTCACAGGTGGGCAGCCATCATTCTGTTGATGGTAAATAATCAGTTCTCTCATCATTACATGTAGTCTAACAGCCGAGGCAGTAATATTTACATTCTGAAGACTCAGGTGGTGTCAGGTGAGGGTTATTGTCTATGTGCTGTAAGTTGACGTGTCATATGTGTCGAAAATGTTTAATAATGTCGAGGTAAATCAACCTTGATTACTTGGCTTAAATACTATACTGTCTGCTGTGTGTATTTACTGAACCATGTCTTACTCTGAGCTCACAGATTTCCAGTAATTAATAAATAACTTTATGCCTTATTGTTTTGTCCATTCCTGTCTTACTCCCATTATTTGCTGGCTTAGCATACACCCCTATCTCTGTTAGCACTTCTTAATTAGCATCCAGTTATTCATATGGACATTAACTGAGCTTATTCATATAAAGTACCTTAACTCACAAGTACCCGTTTTAGGACCTGCTGGTTAAAGGCTTGGCTCTCTAACTACCCCCAGATCGCTCTACTTCCGCAAGCACAATCCTCTTTTGCTGAATCAATTTGTCTGGCTTGTCTGGAATAGGTTACAGTCTTGTCTTTCTTTCTTTCAGAGATGATTAAAGCTCAGTAATCTTTGAAACATTATTGAAGAAACACCCGAAATGCCCTGTTTTCTTCCAGTATGGTCATTTTTCAATGAAGGCTCATTTGTCAACAGAGTTTCCAATGCAATACTGCCCCAGCTCTTTCAGGACATTATTTAAGTCTGGCATTTATGAAAGCATTTTGTTGGCATCATAAAAAAAAACTCTTGAAAAGGCACCTTTCAGGAAGTGAGGAACTGTTTTATAGTTATATTACATTAGATGATCTAAATATATTTTATTAGTCATTTTGTAATAAAATACTGATGATTTGCTTTAGTGATTAAATGAAGGTGGTCTCTTAATTGGTAAAAAAGAGATTTCTGAGCTGTATAGTAAATAGAACAGACTTGTTGTCTTAGGACCTAGGGGAAAAATCAGCTGGCTTAGCTATAGAGACAGGCTGTCTCCTATAGATAAGTGTAAGTCCAGGGTAAAGCAAATCAAAGTTTGATATAATTACTACTTGCGGATGCAATCCTTGTTGTCCTTGTCCAGATTGAGTCTTTAAACCCTCTCATGAATGACTAATCACCAAGCTTGGTTTGAACACAGCATTTTAATCAGGCAATTTGAAATCCTTATCGACATCTCCCAATCTGCGAGCAGGTGTTTCCTAGCCATTACAAAATGACTCAGAAAAACCACATGCATTTTGCAATTTTTTTAACATTTAATACTTACAAATTCATATGCATATGACATATTTCCACATCTCTTTCTCTCACACACATACTCTCACACACATGAATTTATTGTATGCATTATATATCTTGTAAATTGTGTGTCATTTACTGGTTTTTACATGTGAAGCATACAGTATATTCATGTCACAGCATGTGATTTTCTGTATGGGGACGAATAAATGCTTTATAATATGAGTTGTAATCCGTTTTAGGTACAGGTGCAGCAGTGTGTGCTTTCTGTGAAATCACATACCCAACCATATACATCTGCAGTAATGATAAAGCAATCGGTTCATTCAACAGCAGGCAGACAATGTAAACACCCTTGTTGTGATTGCTATGAGTTTCAGATGACACTTGTCATTTGCCTGCTGTGATCCATTGACTCTGCATATCCATTATGTATGTATAGTCAACAAACATTCCACTTGCAAGTACATACCAAATGACCCATGCGATTTTGTTTGAAAGGGGGTTTCTACATATTCATCTACATGGGCTAAGCCTAGTTTTAGACTAATAGAAAATTTCAGTTCAAAATCTCCAGTTAGAAAAGGTTTTTAGTCTAGGACTAGACTTAATCCATGTACCTTAATCCAAGTCTGGCTCATTACATTGAAGTAGGAATGTCTGAAATCTTCTTCCATTTATGATAAATATTATATCAGAAGTATGAAAAGTATATATATCAAAATGGCCTGCATACTTGAAGCAGTTGTTTCTTCTTTCATACAAATTCTTCAGTGTACAAAATTATAGATTAGACATGAAAGTGTCTCGATGTATACCTGTGATACATGTTTTTTCAACACATTCCATGTATTTAACATGTGCCTGGTAGATTTGTGATTATATAAACATATGAGTTTTTTCAAAATGGCTTGAAGGTCATGGTGTCAGTTTTAAATGCCTGCTTTGAAAGCAGGGGCTAATCCAGCCATGAAGATCCTCTGTCTGCTTCAAAACAATCAATTTTCAATAAAAAAGAGAATAATCTCCCTCTCAGTGAGTGTCCTACCACCTCTGTGTCTTGGAAGAGGGATTAACACTTTGTCCTAAATCACCCCCGGGGGACAGTACAGTAAGTCCGCACAGCGAGGGTACAGTAAAGGAGAGAGATCGGCTTTCCGGAGTGTCATTCCGTCATTAATTTTGGTTTTATACCTCATATTTTCTCATGGAAGCTATTATCCCACAACCTGAACGCTTATCCTTCGCCATCCTGTCATATGCTTTTTAATGCCTAAGCCCTGGTCGCTTCCTGGATTGTAATGCGTACAGACAATGCCACCGAGCCGCCCGTGGATACTCTAAACCTCGTATCAAAGACTCATGGTGGATGTCGTAAAACCTCTGCCGTGAAATTAAGTAGTTTGTCCTGTACATTGGATTCAAGAGAATATTGAATGTTATTTGTTTCATCTCTACAGGTGTAATTTTTTTGCTTTCTCTTTGCATTGGTGAATAAGTCTATTGTGCCGTTTATGTTGAAATAAAGTAAATGTACCTTTCTCCTAATAAGGTTAAGCAAGCTGTTATAAGTATATGGGTTTTATGGTCTGCAGAATAAAGTATTTGTTATGCTAGCTGTATGGCGGTGCAGATTAAAAAAAGAATATTTGTACAGGATATTTTCTGTATGCTTGAGCTCCTCACAGTAAGAGGAGCCATGCTATCACCGCCATTATCAATTCATGACGCCAGTAATACCGTCTGTCCTTGGTGCTGAAGGGCACTAAAACTTCAAAGAGGACTTCCTAGAATTAAGAACACCTGAAATGCAAAACTAGAAAGGCATACAATTCTCTGGCCTTCTTGTAGCCAATGTTACATGGTACAGGTACAAAACAAAAGTGCTGCAGCATTTCAGCTGTGACCATTGATAAAATAAGTATTTCGAGCATATATTTAACATACTGTATGTCAGGAGGAACTGAACAGGACTGCTAATTAAACTATAGGGCATAAGAGACAGATATGAACATGTTTGTCAAATAAATAATTTACATTTCGTTGTGGATTTTTGCAAGCATAAGCGTAGAGAATATGAATGTTTGGAGCAGCAGATTGACTGTGCAGACACTAGATAAATATGAATTCAATAATAAAGTAATAATTATTGAATAATTTAATGATTGTTTCAGTAAAAGTGAATACATTAAGAGCTCAGCTGTCACACAAAACAATGACATGCACCACAGTGTCTCTTGTTAAGCAGGGCTGGAAAATAGTCTGTGCCAAGAAAGCAACTATATGAAAAATTAGCACACCGGTGAGATGTGAAATCAGTTCCGATCCAGCTGTGAACCACTTTTTGTCAACTGTCCCTCCTCCTTCTGTTTCCTCCCTTTGTTTAGTGCCACACTTCCTCTCATTACGTTTGTGGTAAAATTGATGTACAGCTCGTTGGTCAGCTTCTGAAACACACACACACACACACACACACTGGTGTGAAGTGGCACGTTGGGGCAGTTGGTAACAGTTGCTGGTGAGCAATAGGTCTGCTGGCAACCTCTCATACAGTGCATCAAAAAGACTCTCCAATAGTGTAGTTACTGAGAGTTTTGTTTATATTACGGAGCTTAACACCTGCAGGAAGAAACTTTGATTCAAAAAGTAGGTGTGTAGTTACAGGCTCAGAGATGTAAACCTATTTAATTGTTAATTAAAATGAGAATACCTTTGTAAGATTGAAGACCAGGTGGGTATTGAAATGGCTGTTTTAATGTTGCAGGTAGGTTCTTGATTTACCGAAGCTTGATTCAATTCAATAAATGTCAAGCTTTGAAAATGTATGGCATGCAAAATGTAAGCCATGTAAGCGGACCCTGAAAAAAAGAGGTTTGCTCAGCCATATTAACACCAGATTGAATTGATTAATCGGTCTGTTTTCGTGCAGAGTTTTCAGCAGCTTCTCATTCTCCTGACTTAACCTCTGTTATGAGAAAAGTTATAATACAGTAGCAATCTGCACATAGAATACAGCTATACAGTGATGTGAATATTGTTGACAGTGAAAACGTCTTAATTTTTAGCATTAACCTATATGCACTGTATGTATTTGTGTGCTTTCCTCCTTCAGTGAAGGTCACAGTGCTGAGGAACATGGAAAGGGCACATGGTGTCATTTTGGATTAAAAGAGAGAGGGTGTATTGGGCCCCTGGTGGTAGAGGGGCAGGGAGGGGCTGCTTTAATGGGCTTCGTGCTATCAGAGATCACTCCTGCCCTCTTGAATCAGGGGACGAGTGACGTCCGGTCAGCCTCTCCTTCCCTGTCATTTGCACAAGCGCTGATGAAGTGTCCCCGTGGAGGTCTGGTGTTCCCATCAAGCGCCCACCGCCCCCCCCCACACTACTCCCCCCTCAACTCGCCAGCCCACCCCAAAACTCCGCCTCTGCCTCCGCCTACCCCTCTCCCACCCCCTTGCCCACCTACCCATTTTAGCTACTGGCCCATTTTGGAACAGAGCATTATGGTCATGCATGCACTTTGAATTTTCAAAGTTAAGGCATTGAGAAATAGCCCCCTTCCCCCACTCCAATTCATTTATTAATTTTGTTTTTATCAGAAAACACATTCAGGAAAACTTTTCAGAAAAGGAGAAAAACTGGTTTTCTTTACATTTAACTTAGAAGTTATAATGAGATGCTTTGACTAACCTCTATTAGTCAAACACCCATGAAACTCTGATTGTACACAAATTCACAAATGAATATACAGTGCAGTAAGTTCGGTAAGTAAGTATAGGACGTTTACCTTTAAGGTACAGTAGGACCTGCATTGGCATGAACAAAGACCAGATGTCTGCCAGGTGTGTCCTACCTGGATGGTGTGTCCGTCTCCAGCAGGGTATTATCCCGTGGAGTGGCGGGAATGGGGGCGGGGGGGGGGCTTGTTGTCGTTTGTGGCAGATGGTTCCGTTGCAGACGGTGGTGTTGCGGCAGATGCCTATGGAACCGGTGAGATAAACCGAATAAAAACAAAGATGAGAACATGTTACCGGCATAATCTTCTGGACGGTGTTCTCTCCATCTACCCCTCATTCCCCGTCCCTCTGTCCTTCAGGGGTGAGACACCCACCCCCCTCTGTATTTGTATGGTGGCGAGCGACAGTGTGGGATTCTATGGAAGGGGAGAGAGCGCTATGCTAGGTACAGTGCCAAGCTTGCAAAAAAACTGATAAGACTCAATCACACAGTGGAGCAGTACTCTCCTGGACCTATGATAACCAGCCCTGAGTTACATTTTGACCCTCTCAGGCCATTTAGGAAGCAGTAATGCAAGCAGTCATGTTAAGAAATGGTCAGTGGTTGATCAAATGATAAATAACAAAAAAAAACTGTCACACTAGTGGTTCTCCAGAATGTAGATTGAGAGGCACTGGTTTAGATTCTTATTCTTAAGAATGGCTGTGTTTTATTTGTGAATAAATGATGAAAGGACTAATGTATTGTAAAATTAAATTAGTTTCATTAGGCTCAGAAAATTAGACAGGGATGATCTGGCACACCTGCCGGGACAGTGTTGTAGTTGACATATCAATGTGCTCGGCTATGTCAGGAAGTGAAGTATCACGCAGTGGCTCGTTGTGTAATTTTGTCATGTCTTGTTAGATCACACTCTGACGAATGCCGTTGCAGCGAGAACACATTGGAGATGTGCCAGTATTAATTTCCCATACAGACATGTGCGAGAGCAGTTTATAGTGCTGGCTCCACTTAGGTGCTGTTGTTATTTTTATTTTCTGCCTTTCTTCATGGATATCTATTCTCCCTCATTGAGGAGGTTCAGATAATTTCAATGTAAAACTGCAAGGGTACTAGATGTATATTATGACCTCTCTGCTCTATGAATGGATGAATGGAATATTTTTTTTTTGTTACAAATTTAGAGAAGGGCGCCTTGGTTTTTGTTTTCTATCACCTATCTAATCTTGGAGACAGAAAAGAGTTGGTCCTGGCCTTCATGTTGGATGTCCAGCTGCTGCCCTCAAACCAATTCCTGTCCGTATCATTGGCGACCAGCAGCTCTACAGGGTGGCTCAGGCAGAAACTCAGTGTAGGATACTGTTTATTTCATCACATGGTGCGACTCCTCTGGTCGGTCAGGCATCTGCGGTTTCCCTGCAGTTTGCATGCTGAGGCTGAGTTCAGCAGTAGCATGGTCTGGTGGAATGGTTGGATTAGCTGAGGAATGCAGACACTGCCCAGCGAAATGGAAGGATGCAGTTTGGAGGATGTGCACTAGGACTGACAGAGGATACTGTATCCATGGGTACAGGCCTACAGATGTCAACTGACATTCTAATATCTCAGGAAGAACAAAATAGCATGTAAAATAATCCACCCCAAAAATATGCAGTTGTGTCTTTGTTCTGAATGAGAAAATATACATGAATATTCAACATAAATATCTCTGTTTAATGTCTGTCCTTCTGTCCACAGCGATTTCCTCAAAAGAGATAACATTACAGTCAATGCGCATTGACAAAAGAAGTCACCTTAAAAGCTTGCTAATTGCAGTGGAACCCTCAGTTGGAGTGCAATCAAGAGAGGGTGTAACTCAATGCAGTTTTGATTTTTTTGCTGTTTAACCCCTCTCTCTGTTTAACCCTTATCTCTGCAGTCCCTTTCAAACATTTAAGAACTGTATTGAAGCGATACAAAATTTCACTGAATTTAATTAAAGATTTTAATCTTATAAATATTATGAAATTACTTTCTTTGCAGGGAATACAATTAAACCATATTCAAAAATGCATCATCTAGACTTACATTATAAATCTTATGTTCAAATTTGTTGTGTATATTGTAAAATGTATGAATTACTGTCACTTTCATTGATGAAGCCATGAAAATGCTGTAGAACATTTGATTGATTGTATTGGAAAGTGTGTTTTCCACATAAAGTTGATATATGGAAAAAGTAAATAATTGTATCATATTGTGCAGAAATCCTGTTTTAGCAGACCCCTTACAGCACTCCAGTCCGGTTCTGCAAAAGACAAAGAGCTGTTAGGTTGCCAGGGGCTTTGGCGTCATGGCAACAATCGACAGGGTGATGCAGATGGTTGAGAGCCTTGGTCACACTTGAAATGGGACTGGATCCAAACGCAAGTCACACTCGGTGTTACCATTCAAACGCACACAAGAGGGACAGCTGGAACAAGGGTTTGGACCACAGGGATACCTGACATAATCACAGATAATTCTCTGAAACACCATTCCCCTTTGTTTCCTTTCTGTTTTTATTATCTGGTGTTAAGTCATTTTCCCTGAATTGGATCGTTTGAGTGTAGATGTAAAATGTGCTTAAGCAGATCGTATAACCTTCTCAGATTTCATAATTATCTGCCGTTACTGCGGCATCTTTTGGTGCTGTGTTCATTTGTTTTTTGGCCGGTCGTGTTGCCAAATGCCTGTTAGGCAACTGCATTCACTTGGCTCACAGTGCACTGAAACGCTTCTCAGCAGCCCCTTTTATCAAGTGGTTTTGGGTTTTCATTTATGTACTTATTTATTTTTTTGTGTTAATTCATTTGGCATTCATTTTGCTTATGGAGCATTGGCTCTGTCAGGCATGGCAGAGTTGGGATAGCTCTCCAAACAGTCCACAGAATACCCTGAAACCCACCTAGCAATGCCTCTCCTTCCAGGATATATCACTACCCCTGGGTTGCAGGAAACTGAGCTGGAGCTGTCCCAGCCATCACTATGGTGCCCATTGCTAAGCAGCGCTCAGTTCTCACTGACAGAGCCACGAGCAGCAGCCTGGTAGTCGTTTTGAACTCATTGTCGTTACCTCACCTGCTGTGGCTGCACTATCTCCGATGTTGCAGCGTAGTTCATTTTTCCAGCACCTTCTCCGCCTGCTGGGGAGTACCTCCGTAGAGACCCTGAGGCAGTGGGCCTCACTTCTGCTCCATGGGGGCCACAGGGTTGCTGGGATTTGTTGTGCATCAGCAGTTAATGCATACATTAAAACTGCCAATTGCACAGTTAACCCCCTCCCCCTTTCTAGTTTTCTTGTATCTGACAGTGTTGGAGAGTCAAAGATGGTAAAAACAAAACCTAAAGACCTTGTGTCTCTCCGGGACCAGGTCTGAGGATGCCTGGCCTAAAATATAAAAGTGCAGCTGGTTAAGGGAATGGACTTTTTCTTGATGAGATGGGTTTTATCTATTGAGTGCATGTGATGAAGCCCTGTGTAAGCGTAGATACTCACTGACCAGAAGCCCTTAGTAATTAGTTCTCTGGACTCTCAGAGCTGGACTCTTGAAGACATAGCTTAATTAGCCGGTATATCTCTCACTCAGCTTCTTCCCCCTGAGCGAGAATGTGATATGCATTGAGAACAAAGTGTATCAGCGTAATTGAATTATGAATGTGAAGCAGCACAATACATGAAACAATTGTAGTGGTCCCCCTTCTGCATTTAAAATACATGCAGAATGGTCCTGTGAGAATTCTAAAACCCACGGCTATCGACCTGATAGCTAATGATGGAGGTGTTGGCTACTGAGTAAGCACATTATTGACCCAACAATGCATTTTAAATGCTATTGGTTTTAACATACTTATTGATTATTGGTTGAGTTTTTCTCAGAATCCCCTGTGCAGTAAAATTCTTGCTGTTCTGAGGTTTTACCCAGACTGCCCAGACTGTTGTGCATAGTGGTTAAATGGCGCACTTTCACTTAGGGGTTATCCAGTTCCCCACGCTTCCACTCGTTTAAACTCGGATACTCTCAATCACACCCGTCAGGATTTAGCTCATTAACATCCCTGGCGCAAGGTCATGGCCTTCACTGTGCTCCGCATTCTGATTTCCTTCCCAAATGCAGAGCGCCGTAATGTTTGCTACTGACTAGGCCTAACTACTGAAAAGGCTGATTTTTATTTATTTGTTTACACTGACTTACAAATTTTCTGACTTCCATATTTTTCTCTTCAAAAAAAAAAAAAAAAAAAAATAGTAATTAAAACATGTATTTATATATTTTGATATGAAACCTAGTTGAACATAATTGCAATATTTATGAATTATAATTGCAAAATGTATGCAATATGTATTCCAATATTTATGCTGCCTATGCAAGGCAGTCATAACATGTATGAAATTAGATTCCAGATGCCAGGATATTGTGGAACCTTGGATATCATGGGGGCTGTTTTTCCCCTCAAAATCTAATATCTCAGAGCAAATGCTCTCATGACTAATACAATGCAGTGTAGCTCTCAGCATGCGAAGGAATATTTCCAAAGGTCCTCGGAAGCTTTTGAAGATTTGTAGCACCGAGACCAGACATTTTATTGCGTTTTAATGGCTAATAAATGATCTATGTGACGCACTGTCTCTCATTGACCAGTAAAACATGTTGAGCTCTGCAGGTTTGTCTGACAGTGAAATCTTCTCAGATTATTCATATTCAGTTGAGGTACCAATAGGTGTATTCGTACTGAGTTTTACAATCTTTTTCATTGTGTTTCTATGCTTTCATATGAGTCTTTGTTCCTACATCACAGCTCTTGAAAAAAGTGCAAAAACAAAAGCTGTCTCAGTGTGCCAGGGGATATGTGTGTTTGATCCTCCCAGAGCTAGCAACATGAAACATGCTTTTAAACACAGGAGAAGCCAAAGTCATTTCAGAACTGTGAATCTCTCCTTTCCTTTTCTGCTGTCATTAGATGATATGTAGATGGGATATTTTGGCACTTTCACCTTCACCTCTCATAATCTGCCAAAAAAGAAAATACACAGCCTCCTCTTATCACAGGCAAAACTTCATAAAACACTTCCTGTATGTCAAAATAGATATTTATTTCATCAGTGTCAGCCCCTATAGCTATGAAACCCCATTGGTCAATCTGTCTGAGGTCTGAATGCTGATTGGATGGGTAAGCTTGAGCATGGCTTACTCCATCAAAGTCACCCCATCTGAAACATTAGTTTGCCTGCACATATACATACCTGCACATAAATATCTCCATACATGGAGAAATGCTGTAAGCCTGGTTTCCAAAGTTGGCAGGACTCCTGCTTTACGAAGCTACTTTCTGTCAGTGTCTTCTTTGACCTCCACTTTGGCTCCACTTCCAAACACCTCACCTTTTTCCTATTACCCTCCAACACCAGATAACATGCCCCCAGGGATTCCCTCTTTCAGAATCTATGTCAGTGAAAGTCATGGTACAGAGATCCTTCAATCTCTTTCCCGCTTTTTTCAAACTTTTAAGTGCTTTTGCATTACCTTTTTCCCAAAACATAAATGCATACCTGTGTTATCCAAGCATCAATTCAGGAAACTGTTTGTTAGCACATGAATTCTCCTAAATACATGCGGTCAGCTCAGTTTATATCCGCATGTTAGTCCATCTGAGCTAATGTGAGGCATTCCTTCACATATAAGCCCAGTGCTTTAGCTGAAAGCCCTTCCTGGGAGCCATCAAACTCAGGCTTTTCTATGTGGCTGGTATCCATGCACGCATAGCATAATTAACCATAGTGCTTGCCTAGGAAAGGAAGGTCCATGTTCCATCTTGCACCAGCTACGTCCTCTGGTCAAACTGGTGCACACAGTTAGACAAGAAGTGGACTCGGTGTCAAAGTGAGCTTAATGGCGGACTGCACCGTGAAAACACAATTAATTGGGCCGTCTAACCTTGGTTGAAATGAAAAGGAAAAAGAAGTTGTTTAATGTGTCTCTGTATTGATGAGCCATGAGCCATGCCCACCTCCACATTCACTGACATTTAAATCAAGAGTTGTGCTTTTTACTGTCTGTCAGTGTGGCTGGATCCCTCCCCCATTTCTTTTGTTTACCTTTGTTTGCTTAATATTTTGGCGAGTGCCAAAGTGTTTTTCAGTTCCAAGCATCTGCCACCGTGATCGTACAACAGCATATTCAAGTCAGCAGCAGACAACGATCCGTTAGCACTTCAGTGTCTTGCTTTCTCGCCAATTATACATCTCTCCTCAAAAGCCCAACACAGCTTTAAAAATAGCTTTTCTGAATTGGACGTTGTTTTTCAAACTTTCTCTGCCTTCTGGGATTTTTATTATTGTGTGTCAGTGTTATTAAAACTGTGCCCACCAAAGTAGTATCTTGGTTGTTTTATTGATGCATTTCTGGGCTGGGTATGACTATCCCCTTGTTAACAATCAATCACCTGATTGGATCCCTCTTTCCTATGACCTTTGCTAGGTTTTGGTATGTTAGTCTCAATGAGTAATCTTTATTGAGTTCAGAATGCGCTATAATTCATTTCCCGACTTTATTTCCTCTAAGCTATACAGGAGAGACCGTATGTTATCTTTATCTAAATCTCGCTGGCTGCATTGGCGGAGTCCTCTCACAGATGTTGATTGCTCCACTGAGTCTAGTCATGAAGATAATATTTGGTCCTGGTCTTGATTACAGCTCGTAAATATAGACACACATAGCCTCATCATGAGTCGCAGTGTTTCATCATGTGTGGTCGCCATCATTAAGAGGATCACACATTTTATGACTGGAATTTATCATGACAGGTTGCCATGAGGTACAGTGCCATCAGTTATCCAACTGCGGACCCTTATTTTTGAGAGCTCCTCCACCCTTACAAATCAAGTCATTGGTGTGAGATTTTGCTCCTCTGCACCAGTAGGATAGTATAGTGCACTTAGAAAGGATTGAAAATGGTGCTTTCCTTTCTGGCCTTTCTAGTAGGTTTGATTAATGACCAACTGAAAATGAATCCAAATATGAAAACTACACTACTTGCTTCGAATGGTCACATCTACTTATACACCTTTAGTCCTAGACTAAAGCTTGATCTGTAGAGATCTTTGTTGAAGTTTTTTATTCAAGTCTAGGACAAGGCTCCATCCATGTCCGGGAAAAAAACCCTACGTGGCATTGTGGCTGTCTCAAACGCTTCTCCAGTCTACAAACTGAACATGGGAACTGGCAAATGGGCAGCAGCATGTTTTTCTGTGCCATCAGAACTCCTTACTCAGATAACATGCATCTCTTGACTATCTCAACACAAATTTTAAGCAAGGTCTTCAAGATGATAATTTCAGACTGTACCGTGAAATTGTCAGCACACATCAAACCACACTGGGGAAAAGTTTAATCCTTTGAAATGGTTCCTCTAAATGTCTGCCAGCCATTTCCTCAAAAGCTTTGGCCTTCCCTGTGTGAGAGAATGGAGCGACCAGGAAGCTGCAGCTCCATGTCAACAATCCTGTACTTAACTGTCAATCTTCTGCAGTGCAAACCTTTACTTAGAGTTGAATTACTGTAGTTCAAGATTCTTGATGGACTACAATAACTCTACAATACATTCCTTGTAGATTAAATAAAAATTTGTATTAATATTTGCATTCAGTAATTTTTTTTGGTGTTGCAATGGCAGGCCTAATGAAATTCCTTTGTCAGATGCTTTTTCTCTACATGATCATAGAGTTTTATAAAAATGCAGATAATCCACTCAGAGGAAGATTCTGTATATATTTCATTTGTGTTGATCATATTAAATGGTTATAATTGCACTATCAGCAGAGTTAAACAAGAGCTGCAGTGTTTATTGGTTTTTGCTGTTATTCAGCAGGTTACTGATCAATCAAAGTAGTTGGTTACACAGTTGACCCATCTCACCTGGTTTCTTGGTTCAGAATGGATTTGAAATTTAAGATGAAATCACAGCAAGGGAACCCTGAGGCTCTTCTGGACCAGAATTGACGACCGCTGGTCTATAGTTCCAACATCTTTATTGCGTTTTCTGTGACCATCAACAGAAAGTACTTTCAGTACTATTTTCTCAGTCCCTTCTGGGAAAACCTGCAGTCAGTTCCTCTCCCTTGCATCCTTTGATTAGATCAGTCAGGTTTATTACTCTTGATATTCTGTGACTACTGCATCCACTAAACTGATATCTAGATAGTTTTATTAGTGCATTCCAGAGTGGTAATAAAATACTTAAGTGCTTATGACATTAAACATACTCTCTGTGGTTAACAAGGAATGAATCATTCTCTCCTGACATCGGTTTATCCTCTCTATTTATGTTCTGTCTATGGATGTACAAATACATATTAACATGTCACTCCACATCCGAGGGAAGATGTGTGCTATAATCATAATCATGTGGCAAACCAATTTCCCCACAGGCACAAATAAAGTATCAATCAATCAATACAATTCCAGCTATTCTCTCGATTAGATGTTCTTGTTCATATTCTTGATTGCATGTTAAATTATCATTAATGAACAGACCATTTTTTGCTATAGACTTCAGTTTTTACTAAATGAATTTCTGCTGCTTTTGTGTCCTAAAGCTTTTGTGTAAATGAAGTTTAATCATGGGTTAGAATTGAAATTAAATATCCACAGTGTATACAGAGAGATTTTTCTGTTAATACATATGGCCTATAAAAAAAGAACCCAACAAATCTATTTTACAGCTTTAATGAGAATTTAAGCTGCATCCCCCAAAGATGAGACAGCAGGCTTATCAGCTTCTCAGGGGAAGTCCCAACATTTACTGTGCTTCTCCGGATTTAATTGCGCTTTCAGGATGATTGCGTTTAAACTTTCTAACTTCTGCTGCTCAGTCTGTCAGATTCCCTTAGAACTGTACAGGACTGAGCCAGTGGAAGAAGCACACATCCTGGGGGCAGAGACAGATGGATGGAGGGAGTGGCAGAGAGATGGACTGACAAAGCTATAGAGAGCCTGACAGACAGTTTTGTGTGTGTATGTGTGTTTGTGTGTGTGTGTGTGTGTGTGTGTGTTGGGTTTGTCTGTATTTTCATATTGTAGTAATGTGAATTTTGTCAAAAGGATTTCTTCTTAAATCACAGTAGATCAGCACATAAACAATCACTTTATGGTACAGTTTATGAATTATTGAGTTATTTCACAGACTGGCAATGTATACCATTTAACTAGTGCAAAAAATTGCAGCTGTACTGCATTCAGAAACTTCACTGTTAATTTTCAACATCTACAGAATTTATATACTCGTGCATGTGTGTGCATGTTTGTGTTGTGTGTGTGTGTGTGTGTGTGTGCATATGTGCGTGTGCATATAACAAAACATTTGTGCTGCGTTGCAAATATATTGGAGCGTAAAGTAATGGCAACAGTGTATAATTCCTGTCATACAATTTTATATAGTAGGTAATAATACTATACACTGGTGTTTGTAATTGGCTTTAATAAGTATTAATTAGATTCTTTTGACTTAATTTTTCTATGCTTACTGTGTTTGTTATTAATAATTATTAATTGTTGGTGTTTATTGTATAGTGGTCCTGGAAAAATTTTATTGTGGCCGCAATAGCACTGACAAAACATCAGTAAGTTGCAAAGTTATCGCCAGTTATGTCAAGCTGAGACAGATCAATATCTCACAGCCGAGTGACTCTTTTTCACCCTCAAGCTGTGATCCACACCGATTTGCTTGCTGTGTGTGTCCACAGAATCTGAGTGAACTCAGAGCATTGTGTCTTTGAAGACTTGACAGTTTGTGTTTTAACCTCATATTCAATCTGCAGCACCACTGCTTCTCAGTTCTGAAAGCCAGGCTGACCACATGACAGAACGCCATCATCAAAAAAAACAGGTTCATGGCGCTAAAGTTAAGAAAATGTGTCAAAATACGTAGCAATATAGCATGCTGTGCTGTGGAGTTGCATCTAAGTGAATACCATACCTCTGCTCGCTCCTCTGCTGCGGTGGACGCATTTCCACAGTCCAGCCCCTGTGCTCAGCTGTGGGCAGTCTCAGGGGGCTTCTGTTTCTCTGTAATGCATCTCCTCTGCTGGGCAGAGCAACCGCTTTTCATTCTGGAGGGCACTGCACTTCACTTTGAAACCTAATGATTTATTTATCACCAACAGCCTTGAGAATCTGGAGCTCCTGCTCCGATGACTTTCTTTTAATCCACAGAAGAGTCTGTGGCCCACGAGGGAGAGGGAGAGGTCCTCCTGCTTCCATGCGCTTTTACTCTTCAGTTTATCTGAGATGAGTGAGATCAGAGGTCACACGAGCCTTAAAAACTGTGCTTTTCTAAACTCATGCCATGCATTAAACAGGCATTTTAATATGCCTACAGCAACACTGAATTTGCTAAATGCCTTTTATCAAAGAGCTTTATAAACAATATTGTCAATTATACATATCAGCAAAAAATAACTGAGTCAATTAAGAAGTGATATTCTAACCAATGCATTTCATTTCTCAAGCTCAGAAGCCTCAAATAATACAACATAAATAGTCATAAAGCATCAAACAATCAAGTGAGAGACTGCACCAGTAAGTTCTGTTTCTGCATACTAAGGATTTAACTCCAGGCTTTCTCAGTTTTAGGAGGGATTTAAGGCTAAACCATAGTTGTAATTTTAATGGTAAATACTTCATATTTAACCAGAAACGTAATGGCGCTGACGTGTGTCCACCCACACATCCCTTCTCCTCCAATCAGCCTCTTATTCTGAGGTTGATTTGCATATGGATGAGATAGTTCAGATATTTCAAAGAGCCTATTTCCAAATAAACATTTACATTAATTTAACTTAACTTAATTGTGAAAATTAATACATTTGAAAAAGACTTGACTCCTCTTGTGGACTTTTGACCACAAGTTTCTCTACATTAGTTTTAACCTATAATGATAGAACTAACTGAATGTACCTAATTTTGTACCAAAATGCAGTTTTCAGAATTTTTAAACTATGTGGAAAAAATGTCAATTTTCTGAATCAAGGCTACACCCAGGAACACAAGAAATCTAGCTTTGCAAAGCACAGCAATTACCATTTCAGCATGCCAGACAAACTACTCAATGCCAAAACAAAATGCCACAAAATGCCAAAGTACTGACCCCCTCCTCCCCCATTTTCAATTGCATCAGTGAAAGCTGGCATTTGGCCTAAACTCCGGCGACAGCACTGTAATCCTACGGAAAGCAGTGCTGTATATTTTGGATAATAGGAATTATGATATTTTTTTTACTTTCATCTTTTGCACAGCTCATAAATGAGATGATTTTGACTCTTGCCACAATAACATGTTGTTGCCTTCTTTATACACCCAGGTAGCCTGCAAAGTTCCTCCTGTATATATCAGGCAAACATAATTAAGGAAAAGGTGTAAACCAGGATCTGTACCCCATGTTCATAATGACAAGACACCAGCGGTAATGAGACACATTTGTTCAGGTTTTAGCAAGTATTCCGTTGTGTATTGATTGCGCAGTCTCTGTGTACTGTTAAGCCTTTGGGAAAGGGGTGAGCCGCATGCATAATTGCCTCCACTGAAATGTGAAGTAAACTGTAATTAACTTGTGTTTTCACCGAGAAGTCAAGGGCACTTCTTCAAGCCGCAGCTTAAGTTTTAATCCAGGTGGCGGGTTGGTTTTAAGGCTGTCTGTGCGAAAGGCCTTCTGGGGGTAATATTTATTAAGATGTTATTTTACTGTATAGCTGTATAGTAAACTGTATAGTAAACAAGTGTTAAATAGTCAGTTGAAATTACACACACTAAATAAGTGTATAGTTGTAACAGCACATTTTATAGATGATGCAGCACTTCTAAATTGTATCAAGGTTTTCAATGGTACATATTTTCCCAATCACCACCTTTTAGATAGTCTGATGTCTGTTAGAAAACTTTCCTCTGTAGAAAAAACTGCATCTTTTACACACATTTTTCTTTTTGTCCACTTCCTTTCATACATCAGAAGTATTTTTGGGATTAGGCATACATAATAATATTCCCTGTGGGGATAGATGACATGTGACTGCATCACCTTAGCACAGGATAGCATTTCTGCTCAACCATGTGTCTGGGCTCACAGTAACAACTGTGCTCTGAACTGAGATAATGTGTGCAGTAAGGATCAATAATCATGGTGGATTTGCCCTCATAATTCAGTGACTACAAGGCATTTGTCAAAAGTCAGGATTCCTTCAAAAGGATTGTGATTGGTTTCCGATTGCAGGGAACAAAGGACTGACAAATAACACTCCTCCCTGCAACTAGGGGGCGGTCTGTGCATGTTTATCTCAGTTGACGACACAGTTGTCACCAGATGTATGCAAGAAGGGCTGCCGAAGGCAACCCAGATTCAAAGCTGGTAGAGTAAGTGAGGCTTCTCCCCGCCATGAATAAATTAGTTAGCCAGTGTGCATATATTTTTGAATTTTTAATTCAAATTAAAATTTACAGGTTGGAATTGTGCTTTTGAGTCTCGTGCTGCTACCATGCAGACACTCAAAAGTTTTCACATACAGATCAGCTGCCAGTGAGTAACCTTGACCGCTATACTGTTCTCGTAACAGAGCAGTTGACCTTCAAGCCATTTTCCGTCAGTGCGCTGAGCCCCTCCCTCATCAGCGAGTGACAGATCGTGTGTCCGTTATCTGGCTCAGTGACAGACAGGTGTCAGAGCTGCACTGAGCCAGCAGGATGAAGAGGGAAGCCCACGCACCGAGTCAAGGATGTTCAAGGACCTCCACAGTAGTCAGGTTGCCCGCCACACACAATAGTGCTCCCATCCAGTTGTGATCCTCCGTAAGTGAACGGCTCACTAATTCGCATTCCGCTTTCAAGAGGGAGAAAAGCCAGCTGACACTGAGCGTAAACATTGCCGTTTCAAAGCTCACAAACAAGGAAGTGTGAGCGGTGGGTGTTCCCTAAATAGCCACAGAAGCACTTGAGCGCTGATGCTCTCTGTGTACACACCAAAAGCCACTTATGTCAGCCACTTGTGTCATGATGGCCCTAAATCCTCAGGCCTCCCAAAGCTACATGGTTAGGGTGGGGTGGAGTGTGGGGGGGTGTGAGGGGGGGTTTTCGGTGACCTTGACAGTAGCATTAGTTTCCCAGCAGAGGCGGCTATATCCGCTGTACGTATCAAGTTCCCCAGTCAAGCGGGAGAAACGGTACCATTCAAAAAGATACTGCTGCTTGAGCTCAGGGCTGTTTGAATCAAGCTTTAATGTGACAGCTATCCAATCCACGATGAGGACAATGTAATGATATGACACTGTGTACCGTGATCCTGTCAAGGAGAAGTCTGCTGGCACTAAAAGGTCAGACAGCAGAGGTTGGGTACATGTTGGGTACTTGGGAAAACAGTAACCTGTAACCCTGTAACCTCAGTCCAGGGGAGAAAGAGAGTGAGAAAGAGAATAATGCAATATAATTCAAAATACCATCAGGTTTCAAGGCAGTATTCTGGGCAGTACATGACTAAAGTGTAAAAAAAAGTAACTCAAGAAGAATTTTAAAAAAGAAATAAGAGATAAAAAAGACAACTTTCCTTTTCCTTTCCTAATTAGCTTGTAATTGCCACTCCAACCAGCCCCCAAAGCTTGCTAATGCACATTAGCCAGAGTTCTCTGCAATTTGGAGGTTTCATCTAATCAGAAGGAAGGTTTTTAAACACCTGGTCTGATTTTACTGAACAAAGTACCTTGCTCGTTAGATTGTTAGAAAAATGCTGTCATACTCTAAGCCCTCAGTTGCTTTAGTTTAGTACACAATTGTCGTGTAAGCAGCTCTCAAACATCCTGACTGATGTAATTATATCTTCAAAATGCACCCCAAGTCTGCTACCTTTAGGTGCTTTTTCAGTTTTTACAATTGGCATCTACTAAGAATACAGGTAGTAGGCAGTGATTGACACAGGCATATCGATTCAAGGCCACATATTTTTAGAAGGGGAGGAAAGTTATGAGGAATTTGAAGATGAAACTGGGGAAAATATCATGTTCTACTGGGTGTCAGCTGTCACCAAAGAGGCTTCAATCTGTTTCCAACCTGTAAATAATTGTTGAGAAGTTCTCTGTGTTAATAAGTAAAAAGGAAGTACTATCTTTCAAGAAGAAAAGGATCCACGTGGCAAAAATGTTCTCAAGATAAATTCTGAAGAGTCCAGTCAGGACCTAGAGCTAGGTCTGTCGCTGCCAGAGTGATACTGTCAGAACTTGGCACTACAACAGGGACAGTAAGTTGCCACAACTAGATCAATGCATCCTACTTTACCTTAGGGACCAATACCTTACATCACGCTGTCAGACATTCCACACTGTTTGATTTTTAATTGCATAGAGGGAAAAACATACATTGGTTACTAGATACTGTATGGTACAAGAAATTAAATACAAGTATTCATTTCCCGATGAAGCTTTGACTGGAAATCATCATTCAGCTGATTTCCATTATGGCAGAGGACTCTATGGCTCCCAGGTAAATGACAGTTACAAAATTTAGGATGCAGGATTAACAAAACTGGGGACATCTATTGAGAATGTTTACATTTCTTTGCACAAACACAGAAGCATACCTATCATTGTGTGCAGAGCTGAAGAATGTCATCTTCTGTTCCATACAGACAAGAAAGAAACACATTTCCTGGTGTGAGGTTCCCTTTCACCCCCCTTTTAGAGACAGTGACATGGAGTGTCATAAAACCAAACTTTGACATTAGGTATCAGAGACAACATATCAGAAACTACTGTTAAACTAGTCATTGTGTTCCTCTGTGGCGAACGCAGTGTTTTGATTGGTTCAGATCATTATGTCGGAGAGAGCTCATTGTAACCCCACCCATTCTTTCATCCCTACCTCTCCCATCCCTATCCCTACCAGGAGAAAAATAGAGAGGAAGCAACTAGCAAATAACAACAGCTTGGCAGCAATGCAAATGACTAAATAACAGGAACAAATGGACCTACCCAACAGAGGTAATTAATATAAGTATATTGTCAGTGTAATATATCAGAAATGTACTGATTATGCAAAATCTAATGAATAGAACAAAATCGATACTGTGGAATAATGCATAATCAGAAAAGACAGACACAGATTAATGATTCAATCAACATTTGTCCTTCACTTTGACTTTAAATAATGGTCCGCCTTCTGGGAGTAGAGTTGGCAGCTCAGTGCGCTGTGACCTGCCACATCAAATAAAAGTGTTTTAGGATGAAATATATTTTTTAATAAGCCCCTTGTTATATGGTTCTCATCCTGTTTAAAATGGAAGGGATTTTTGAAAAGGCATTTTTAAAGTGCTCTGGCACCGTGTTTTTGTTTTTAATGTCAGAGCTCCTCTGAGAGTTGAACAGAGAGGGACAGACAGAGCCAACATCCAAACAGACGTCACCCTTAAATTCCGGGCTTGCTCTGAGTAAATCTGACTAATTGTATTTGCCAAATTATAAAACCTGACTAATCACCACCTAATTGTCAGCTACATGTATCTGAAACACTTATTGCTTGCATTGTCTTTAAGTGGTTTATCTTTCTATCTTAACGACATAACTACAAGCTAAATGAAATATCTCACAGTGACCCAATATTCATTATTTATTGATTCATAAAGCAGCACATGAATCCTGTTTATTTATTTATGATTTTTTTATTTACAGTGGTAGCTGTAGGAACCAAAAGAAAATGCAGAGAAACATTTAAATAAAACAGCACATCAACCAGAATCATGCTATTCCCCCTCCCCCCTCCCCCCAAAAAACTGATCAGTATTATAAGTGAGTGTTTCGTTTTGCTGTGAGGGGAAAGACATTCAGCTACACCGGGGGATGATTTAATGGCGCCAACTGTTTATGCATCGTTTTATAATGTCATTGTTTGCCACGTGGGACGCAGACGCCTGAGGCTCTGTAGGCCAGACCACATGCCCTCCGCGTGGTGGAACGTCTCTCCAATGAACCAATAACCTTCATTATTCACTCGAGCCGGGGGAAGTGCTCCCTTATTGATCCCAGCGGGGCGTAAGAATGGTCTCCGAGGGGACACCGGCATCGATTTTGTCATTAAGGAGAGGAAGAAAATCAGGTTAGTGTTGGTCCGAGAAATGAAACGGCATGCTGAGCTTTCAATCGCAGTCAATAAATCAAAGGAAAATGATGTCGATGGGTTTCCTAGGAGGCGGTTCCTCTAGGTAAGACTCAAAAAAATGGTAGTTGGAAGGGGAGTGAGGGGTGTGTACAGCACTAGTCTGTACCAACAGATGTCAATCAGCCATGTGAGGGCCAATGACTTTTCATGCATTTATTACAGAACTTCAGCCACTGTCCTTTTGGATTTTTCTTCAGAATTCTTGCAGTACAGATCTATAAACCTATAAAGATCTATACCTATAAAAATATCAAAACCATTATCAAGTTCCAGTAAGATCCGTTTGTTAGGTTGTAACTTTTTTCCCCAGAGAGCAGAGCAAGATGCCCTTCAACAGTAAGTGAGTGGCAGGCTAACGAGACTCACTAATTAACCTTTGGTAAAAGGAGGACCGACTCTCATGTTATCCCAGCTCAGCCAGGTGAAACCCAGCAGTCCGGAAGGAAAAAGACCTCCAGACCTGCCTAACCTCCTCATTCTGAGCTGAGATTATCTCAGGTAAAGTGAGAATATGAATTGCCTGCAGCCCTTTGGATTAGACCCACACCTACATAAACCATGTTTATTTGCACTGTGTTATAAATAACATGTTGCCATGACTATGTGCGCCAGCGGGTCCTGTTTTGTTAACGTTAGGAGTCGCTGTCCAAGTCACGATCAGCACTTGTTGGGAGGATCGTAACGCACATGATTCACTGAAGCACTCTTACCCAGGGTCTTCCACAGCTCACAGCTTACATTTAACACATTACCCAGTTACATGCTACATATTTACTGTAGCACTTAAAGTTATATAGCAAAGAGAAACAGCAAGAAACCCACAATTTAACCCCTCGGGTTAAATTTGTTAGTCTAGTTCATTACCCAGAATTTCACAGTGCTATACTATAAAATGATTTCCATGATGGAAAAAATGACACTACTAATGTGCAATACAGCAGCTATAGTCTAAACTACTATTCAAATCCTCAGCTCTCTGATCATCAGAGCAGTACCATGACAACATACCTCAGTCATTCCCAAAAGTATCTGTGTACACTGTGCACTTACTGTCGTACTAACTTCCTGTAGGTTGCTTAACCTCTCTTGTGTACCCTATATGTGTGTCTATGTTTATGTGTGTGTATTAGTGTGTCCATGCTCTGATATTTGGCAGCTAGCTGCTGTCTCTGACAGACACTGATCACAGACAGATGGAGAGGAATATGCCATCTCGCCCAGTGCGACACGCTGCTTATGTCTCCAAACACACACCGCTTCAGTACTCATCAGCAGCAAACAATACTGTAAAATATACAGTAATATAACCTCACACACACCCTGCGTTTATCCCTGGGAGGTCTGACTCACAAGGTAGACTCCTCTATAAGAGGAATGGGGCCAAGCTAATGATTACACATTGTTCGTGAGTTACTTTTTGTTGTATTTTCTTGTCTTAATACAGGGTAAACATGTCTTATTTATAAGGTTGTTTGGGCTAGGCGAAGCATAGCTGCAGTAGGTTTCTGTCTTGCAGAAAGAGACTGTGTGGAGCTGCAGTGGGTTCCTGTCATGCAGAGAGAGAGAGTGGTTTGGAAAAAGAAAAAAGGAAGAATGAAAGGTGTGCTGATGTGAGTCGTGAGTTGATACGAGCTGCAGAAAGAACAGGGGCGAGTACTGTGGCTGCGCTGAAGCACACATTTAAAGGGACTACGATTCCTGCAGAATTAAGGAATATAATGGCGGCATAATTGATTTGGGAAAAGAATGGAGGGTTTTACATTTCAAAGAGGTGATGGACACAGAGCCTTTTAAAAGTAATTGGCAAAAGTAATAATTTATGAAGTAAGCTGTATCGCAAGTTTACAAATTTTGAAAAAAGAGCTACCCAGAAAAAGCCATTCTGATATTCCCTTCTATAAAAATACATCATACTGTATTTAAAAGATATCATCAGTTACCTGCGTAGTTTTTTTTTCACTCGATCACACCCCCTCATTACAGTGTTAAGTTATCAAGTGATGATATTATTTCCATCTCTGCCTTTCATTTGTTCAGTCATCTGTTTAAACAGGTTGTTTACACTCCATCCTTCCTCAGAACATCATTACAGAGAGGGAATAGTTTCATCTCCCCTGGGCAGAGAGCATAAGTGATACTGCTCTATGAAAGATTCGGAGAGAAAGAACAGATTTCCTTAGCATAAAGAGAACATTTTCTAATACTTCTTCATTTTGAATAAACCTGCCATGCAGAAAGGCCTATGCCATCTCATAATGCAATCTTAGGAAGGAATGTGGTTCTTAGAGATGTAATAAAAGCTCTGAATATGATGAAAGGCAGCAGAAAATGGGGGAAGATGAGGTCAGAGGAACGGGGCGTGCTTCTTCACAAAAGTTTTTGGGAGGAGCTGTGGAATTCTCAGGAAAAGTTCTGAGAGTCAATGATGATTAAGACTGAATCAGTGTACGTAGTCGCCATTAAGTGTATATATCCCTGCGTACATCTTTTTATAAACCCAAAATGACAAACCTGTCCAGGGATGCGAGTGTCTTATCTACAGGAACATATCAAAAGCTTTGTTTGAGAGCATACTGAAGCTACCATCGATCTATGCAACTGAGCCCTAGCCTGAGGGTATACCCTTACCCTGCAAGAGGATAAGGAGATACAGTCTATCACATAGCAGACACCTTAAATATTCCAGGCTGTGGGATTACCTGGGAACTGTCAAGTATCATGGTATAAAGCAAATCCTTTGTATAAGGCTCAACAAGCAAACATAGAGAGAATTTATAGAGAGCATAAAGCAGATGACAAATGAATGTGCAAAGATGGATTTCTGATATATTTTTTACCATGGTGTTATTGTCGTAAGCCTTGAGGATTCCCTGAAAATTTTATTCAGTTGAGGAACATAATCTATAAAACGGAAGACAGGATGGTGCACTATTAACATTAAAGTTTAATATACTTATGGAAATAATCATCCTGACTGGGAACTATGCGTCAGTAATGAATTTATTCAGGAGCAGGTGATACATTTTGTTTTTTCTTTTGAACTCCAGGAATAAATTGTGAGATAAAGTTCCCAACACCGGCAGTTTCTTAACTCTTCAGATCCTGTGAGGATCAGTGTAATTGTGACAGGGAGAGTGTTGACCCGTACCTTCATGATTGAGAGTAGGATCATCTATCAGACTTACTGTACTGAGCTGTCAAGACATTTTGACTCTCATAAAAGGATATAACCATTTCAACCCAAATCTAACCTCAGCCTTAACCCTCTTTTAGTATTTATAAATCTAGTATGTATAAAACTACTTTGTTTAAAACCCAACCCGAATTCTAACCTCATTACCAGACAGTACAGGCACAAGATTTCACATCTCTGGACAGGCTTGAATGATGTAGCCTTTTTGGACAGGTTCTCCCATGGTGCCAGCAGCTTGCAGCTGTCGGGTGCTGAATCAGTCTCTCTGTTGCTTTGGTCCTCCAGCGACAGCTGTGCACAAACACTTCTCAGCAGCCTGCTGCCCGCTCCCACACTGGCACGCGCGTGCCAGCCTCAAACCCAGCCCAGCTGATTGGGCACTTTGAAGACCGTTATTCATGGCCTCCTTATGTCAGGTGAGACAGACGGACAGTGAACAAGCTCCCCCCCAGCTGGCGGCTGCCTGTCACAGGGCTGTGTTAACAAGAGCAAGGGGGCGGGGAGAAAGGGCGGGAGGCGCTTGGTCTAATGGAGCCAATGCCCAGCCCTGCTGATGGCTCCATACATCAGAGTCCCTGTGCTGGGGCCTGCGGCCTGCGTCTGTGTCATTAGTCACAAGGCCCTTAGTCACATGGCCTTCCCTCAGTGTGGGAGCACAGGCACTCTGCGCCCTTCTGCTTGTTCTCCATTTATCCTAAAGACCCATTCAGATCAGAGTCATAGAAATCCATTGGAGGGTCTGGTCTCAACATGGCTTCCTAGTGCTAGATTTCCCAGTGCTTCCTAGTGCTAGATTTCCACAAACTATATAACTATATATATATATATATAAAGTTCTCACAAAAAACATTTTGTCCAGTTTGAATTACCAAATTTTTTGACGAGCTGCTGACAGCTGCAGTAGTCTCCAAGATTCAACATGTCAGGCCTTGAGCCTAGAGTTAAAGATGAGATGGATCCGCTCAACTAACTCATAACGCGTTGTTATGGAAACAGTAATTTAATTTGTTAACTGTCACTTTCGTGTGGAGTGTGAAATCTTTGCTCTAATATTCTAAGTTTTTTTTTTTTTTTTTTTTTAATAAAAAACTCTCCATTACCGCCTAGTCTACTGTGGCAGTTTGACAAATTATTAAAACACATTTCTTTACTCCCCAATTTTTAATCCCAATCGAATGCCATAACTGAGTGTTCTTTCAGTTTGGAAGAGAACAGACCAGCAGGTGTGTTCTTCAAAGAGCAAGTCTAGTGTGTCTTTTTGTGCGCAGTCTACCTGCTGGCTGAAGCAGACCTCAGGGGGCGACTACAGGCAGGCCATAGACTAAATGAGCCGCTCTTGAGCATTGAGGCAAGAAACACCCTGCTGACTGACACAGACCCATCCTGTGTGATGCTGCAGCGCAGGCCAGTTATGAATCACTGGTTTGTTATTACAGATATGTCCCTCTCTATAAAATAAAAAAATGGTGGTGAAAACTCAGGTAGATGCAAATAAGCTCTGTAAAGCCTCAAAAGAATCCTACATTTATCTGTTATTATTTTTTCATGGTACTGCATTAGTGGCAGGAGGACATGTTTTGGGAAACTGCCTTTATCAGCACATGACAGCATAGCACTCACATATCCCCGTGAATGAGCCACCTCTCAAGACTCCAGGTCACAGTGTTGCTACAGGACACAGGATCTGATTCTGTGCTCTCACTGTATTGTTGAGAATCAGTGTGTTGGCTGGATCCCCCACCACATAGCCCCATGTATTCTTACATTATGATTCCTGTTCTTATATCTCTCTCCCATTCATTATCTCTATTCCCCCTCTTCCTTCCCTACATTTCTCTCCTCTTGGCACTCTGCAAATGCATCCTTCCATCGTCCTCTCATTCCGCTCTGCCTTCCTGCTTTATTACCTTATTCTTTAGCCCTCCTTTCTTCTCCCTTTTCTTTTTTCTTTACCTTTTTTCTGCTTTTCTCTTTTCCCTCCTCTTTCCCTTTCCATACCTTCTGCCTCCTCTCCTTTTATCCCCCAGTCTTTCTATTTCCCTGTTCTCATCATCCCTTCTTTCCCTCCCACTCCGTCCCTTCTCTCCTCTACCCCTTTTCCTCTCTTTCACTTCACAGAGTAAATTAGTCCCCCAGTCCACCCTGTAGAGGTCCAGGTTGTGATTAAAGTCTGCTAAATCTGCTCTGAGAGTGGAGGGGGGCGGAGGCAGCGGCGTGGGCGGGGGAAGGAGAGCTGAGCTATGTGCTTTTTCTCCTCTCCTGGCCGTAGACAGCAAGTTCGCTGTTGCCTGGAGGAGAGGCTTCACACCTGCCGGACCCAAACATTCAGGATCCTCAGTCGCAGTCAAGAGACTACAGTTCACCCTGCACTGAGACTCTCCAGTACAAATAAGCATCTATTTAATGAGCATGTGTATGCAATTAACTATGATGAACTAAAAGAGGCTAGATCATGGGTGTTCAGACTGACATCCGAGACATACTTGATATCAAAACAGTGTTTGGATCTTTGTGGTAACTCACCTGCTGTCTCAAGTAAAGAAGAAAATGTGTGTGTGAGAGACAGTGACATGTTTTCCTTTTTGCACATTTTCTCCCTTGAGAGCATTTAGATTCTCAGCATATTCGGGTTGCGGCTGAAGGGGCTTGGTCAAGTGATCTGTGTGTGAGGAGGAGATAGATGTGACATCGTTGTGTAATTGCATACCTTCATGGGGTCAGACACAGGTTATTGAGTGGAAAGGAAGTTTGGGCTCCAACAGCCATGTATTACAGCTAAGTTAACTGTGTATACTTTCGAATATATCAAGTTTAGAAGATGGCCTGCTAGCTCTCTTCCAAGTTCATCTTATTTGGCAAAGTTTGCACTCGGCCTCAAAATGATGAAATCATCATGCACAAAAAACACCAAGTTCACTTGCTGTATTGAACAAGAAAATTTCCAAAATAATTCCACGTGATCAGAGAGCTCTACATGGGGATGTCATTTGATAGGAATTTGCTTTAGTCTTTCCACTCTGATCATACAAATTGGCTGTTTTTTTTTTTTTTCTTGTGTGTCTTAGGAGAGGGGTGAGGTCCTGAACACTGAATCATTTATACAGGTGTTTAGTACATACAACAAAACATATGAAATGTTGATAAATGAGAAAAGAATTCGTGTGTGCGTGTGCCTGTGTGGATTTGTATGGACCGCCACATTCTCAAAGAATATAAAGTAAATATGTAAATGTGGTAGCTTGGGCACGAAAAGGGCGAAATATACATATTTTCATGGATTCCTAGGATAAAAGCCTTAGATACATCTGGACAAAGGTTAAAGCGCTCTTGACCTATGCGTTTCGTCCAAGGCAGTTTCCTTGATCTTGTCCCTCTGCAGTGAATGTTCAGTAATGGATATAAGCAGTTTTTGCATATTGTGGAACACTGAATATCAATTTTGACTAGAGACCCACCTCAAGAAACTTTAAACAAAAGACAAGTCATCCGTAAAAGAACAATGAAGGTATTATGGAAGGAGGGATTTGGAGACATAAAAGAAGAAAGCTAAATTGGGAAGAAAGAGGGTGGATATTCATGCAAAAAAAAAGGAAATCGCTGCGCCTGAGCGAAAGTGAAGTCGACAGAGCGGAGATGACCCACCGGTGGCTCCCAAATCGGTGTCCGCCCTCCGTAAACACTTGTCACAGCGGAGCTCCAGATGGCCGTGGGAGCCAAAGTTAAAACAGGGGGACGGAGGGGTAATAATCCTAAATCACGAGAACTATCTGGAGTGAAACGCCCCACTCCCTCGCGCTGCATGGACAGTAAACTCTCATCGTCCCCAAGCCCCTCCGGAGAGCCTCCCAGCGCACTGGAAACATTTGAGCATTGCGCCTATTAAAGTGCACGTCTCCACGTTTCCTGAACCCACAGCCTACTTAATGAGGGAATGCATCTACTGTGAGACGTCCCTTATTAAAATGTAGTCTGACATTCGTTAAACCATGTCGTTTGAATATTTTGAATTTTCGAATGTGAAAATTACTAAACGTACAATGCACGTGGCTAAAATTTCTCTGGTGTGGACAGTGAAGATTTTTTAATCGACCCCATCCCTGTGACGCATTCCGTGTCGTATTTCAATTTAGAATATGTAAAATTAAATGCGGTTAAGTGTTAAAATGGCTGCAAATACAGTCCACGTGAGAAGGGCAATCCTATAGTGATGTGGAAAGTGAATGATACAGTTTTACTATTTACCTTGTTACAGTCCCAACCAAAATTTGGGAACCACTGTCTTAAAGGAGACGTGCGGTGACTTAATGACATACAGGTCTTACACTTGACATTACGGGAATACAGGCCTATAGCACTTACCCAGTGTTCATGAAGCAAATATCCACTGAAGGAACTAGGTTAATTTTGAAATATTTTTTTCTCATAAATAATGTTGAGCTTCAATCAAATGCAGCTTTTATGCTTAAAGATAATACCATTACTGTTTTGAAAAACCATTGGTGTTTTATTGTATATTATAATACCGCCACATTTACAAGAAACTAATATTGTACACCGTGAGCACCTGGAACAGAGTGGGCGATTATAAGACCCTGGAGGAGACAACGTTATTATACTGGCGGTGCGGCAAGCTAAGAACCAAGTTCATTCTGCAGGTTATTGTGCATTCTGATTTAGCTGAGGGTCGTGTTTCAGATGTTCTGGAGGGGGAATCCCGGGCGCAACCACTGACATCATTATCACCGCTGTGCATGCCAAACCTAACTATCTCGTCAGATTTTGGAGAAGGTAGCCCTTTATACGGTGCGTAAGAACGGGTTTATCTTTCAGCTATAAACTGGACACTGTTTCAGTGTTTGTACGCATGCATGTGTTCATGCAATGTGTGTGTTTTTGTTACAGAGCTTGCTCCTGAAACTGTGAAGCTTATGATTTGAAAATGCAAATGGAGTTGTTTATTGACGTCCATAAACTTGAATTAAGCCGTAGCAGTGTGGATTTTTGAATAGCCTATAAATATCTCCAGCTGCTTTATATTAGTTTGAATTAATATCTATATGTCAAGGTTTCAGCACTCCCTACTTTCAAATTCAATACCACCACACATCAGTCCAGCTAAAGCCTTCTAACTCCAACAGAGTGCTGGGGCCCCTGTGTCTAACCAGTAAACAAAACGGAGAGGAGAAAAATCCAAATTAGAGTCAAGGAAAGGCTGAAAAGCTTATTTTTTCTGGTGGTAAAGAGTAATGGTGTTGAAGAAAATCCCGCTCAGGATTGTATCTGTGAAGGGACGGCTCATTAATTTGAGGAATTTGCCAAGAATTTACGAGGCGAAGTAATAACAACCTTTCATACTCGAGAATCGAATAGAGAATAACCCATTTCTGAATGCAAAACATGTGAACATCTTTGAAATAACAGTGGAAACCTGGCTCCATTTACACAGTGTTCCCATTGCCCACACAATTACAGGTAATCGTTTCCTCTTGGAAGTGTAACATATATACAGTATAATTTTATAGATGTAGATTCTTGTGAAACATCCTTATTTATAAAAAAGGGCAAACATCAACTCATTGTAAGCTCCATCTTATGTGAATTCCCCAATTGATCCACTTAATGTTATGTTTATTTTTTTATTCTTATAACATTGCTTCACACATTATTTTCACCCATTCAAACAACTCTGCAGCTGAAATGCGTGCACCAAAATGTGAATCAGTTACTGGTTTAAACTCCACAGGTCACATCATTCTAGGGGAGAGATAGTGCCAAGAGGAGAATGGCCATAACTTTCATTAATAATAACAGACTTTATTTATGAAGGCTTTTCATACATATAATGTCCAAAGCACTTTCCAAATAATAAAAAAGTAACAATAAGCCAAAGGGAATAATAAAAATGATAAAACAGCATATAAAAAATGTCAGTCAATGACAGTAAAACATGATGACAGCTGGTAGTCTGCGTGAACTTGGAATGTTGAAAAGAACTGGTGTCGTGTTAACCGAAGGAACCCAGAATGACTTAAACTCACCCCCATGGTTGAATGAAAGCAGTTGTGTTCTACCAATCACTGTCAAGTAATGACATGACCCAAGCTCTAACCTACTTTGTACATAATCAAAGCGCCCAGCCAGCACTTGCTTAGCCAACCTTAATTGAATGGCTTTACCAACAGGGTCAATTGTAATTCATAAATTCTGTAGAATAGCAGCGTATCAGATATTTTAATCAACAGAAACATGTTGAGTTGATGGTTTGCTCTCCTTTTCCCTTCCATGTACAATGTCAACTTTCAGACAGAAAAACAATGGCAAACAGAAACTGTGCTGGGGGAATATTTTCAAGTACAGTTTGCAGAGGTTTCTTGGTCTTTATATTTCTGGATTTAAACCTTTTTCAGAAGATACTTGGACAGTACTTCTTCCAAAAATATGTGTGATTAAATTTATATAAGGAGCAGCTTAAGTGTGGAATGGGAACATTTGTCCGATTGTTATATTCGACCTTCAGAAATTGCTGCGCTGTGTCACAGAGATACCTTGGCATAGCAAATGACCGCGTATGATATCCTGAGGAATGCAAGTATGATACAGTATATGTCTGAAAGTTGGATCTGGGTTTTAATATTTGTCAGGTTGTGGGGAATATCAACAAAAATAAGTGGAGCTAGTGGAGGCAGGAAACTCAAGCCAGCATGTACATCATCTGACAGCCAGCTGAATCTAATGATATGACATTAGCAGAGTTTCCACCAATGAGATGGTGACAACATTCCTTACTGTGCATATAACAGTCTGCTTAATTGCTGGTTCAAGCCTACTCAATATTGCTGCTGTACAAGTGCTGCTGTTGCAGACATTGCCTTAATGCTGTTTCCCTTTTGGCTTTTGTTAGCCATAACAGCCTCTATCTGTCATTGTGTTGGGAATTTGACAGTTTCTTGCTGCCTGCCTGTTCTTAAATTTGGTCAGGTAGTTGCTGTGCTTTCTGAGTAGGAGGCTTTCCCGAAAGTCAAGCCTTCTTCCAAAATGAATGCAACAAAATTTAAGTGCCAATTAACATTTAAACCATTTAAGCATATCAAAAACATGTTCAGTTAAGATGCCCTTGGATAGTGATCGTTTCCATCTCCTTCATAGTAGTAGAGTCAGTGTCTTCTTTAAAGTTCAACCTGTGGTCCACCCTCCTCAGTTGGTAGACTGCATGTGTGTGTGGAGACGTGGGCAACTCTCTCCTCCTGGCACACGCCCACATGCAGATAGCTGCCCATCCACCTGACACCCCATTATGTCAGACGAATATGGAGTGCGTCCCAAAACAGTCTAGGGTCTGCCAATCTTTCTTACACCTGACAAATAGCAAACAAGTCTGCACGGCTGAATTACAGAGACAAACTCATGGATTACACCATGGTTCATGTACATACACAAAGTACAAACAAATCTTAATTTACTCAGTAAGTAAATGAGGATATATCTGTTCCATGCATCAGTGACAAAGAAACATAACATATTGGTTTACACAAAAAACATATTTAATTTCTCTGCCTGCTTTCCATTCCTCACAGTGTATGAATGCATTGATTCTCACATTCCCGAACAGCAGCATTAAACCAGCACTGTACAGCTGCAGGAGGCTGATCTGCTGTTATGTGTCGCCCTCTAGTGGAGCATGTGTGCCCTGCTTTCTCAACAGTGTGGCCCTTGCCAATGAAATAATCAGAAAAATTTGAAAATACAATTATTTTGATTGGTAGCCATTTTCATTTATAAATGAATAGTCATCCTCCTTACCTGAAGGAGGTAAATCAGGACGGCAACTAAATGCAAATGAGGAAGCATTTAAGGACTTAGATTTGTGCGACTTGTTTGATTGTTATTAATACGATTATACATTTTTAATCAAATGTTTCCATCAAATGTCTGCATTTACATAGCACTCAGCATGACCTCAAAGTGCTGTACAGCAATATCTGCCTATGTGCCTGAAGTTTTTGCCTGAACTGGTGGAAAGGGGGAAAGAGGATTATTGAGCCGGTAAAACTGTAAATCTTGTATTACAAGTTTGTGTGTATGTGTGTATTTGTGTGTGATCAGCTATAATGAAGTAAAAAGAACTACGCTGATGGGATTTGACTTTGCCATGTCTCTATGCAGGTGTGTGTTTCCCCTGCGTGGTTGACGTGGTCCCGGTGAAGAATGAGGAAGGGGCAGTCATCATGTTCATCCTTAACTTTGAGCTCACCACCGACGGCAGAGTGCACGTCTCCCCAAGCCGCGACATTCGCCGCAAGTTCCCCATCCCCTGGATCTCCTCAGGTACACCGGAGTAAGAACCCAACCCAATCCGGTGTTCTGCTGTATTCTTATGTAATTCTTGCTGTTTCACCCTTTTCCATAAACATTTTGTTTTCTTGTTCTCTTCGATCAGTTTCTATTTCTCTGTCTGCAGCTGAAAGATAAAGGTTCAGATCAAAAAGCGATTAGGCAACAACAAGGTTTCACATCTAGTGTTTCACATCTAGGTGTCATAGTGATTATTTTCTTTTTTGTCTTCAGAGTTATTTTTATAACCTCAGTTCAGAGTTTAAAGATGAGACGGATCCATTTAACCAACTCCCAACTGGTTTTTGTGGGTACAGTAATTCCAATTAACTGTCATTTTGATTTGATTTTGACTGTGTAGTTCTTACCCAGTGACATTCTGATGTGGTTTTTTATTGTAATGTGCCAGTTTCATTTTTGCTTTTTATGATCTGAACTGATGATATACTGGTGGCAGTATGCTGTGATGGTGAGGGATCTGATCGGCACTACATTCGTCTCCCTGGGAGACATGCTCGTCCTGAACCCCTTCAGCAAACAGACCCCTGCATTAATGGAAACAGAGTGTGCTGCATATGAGTTTTGTCATCCACCCTGGATATGGACACTGGCAAAGCAAATAAATAAAACAGAATTGAAAAGGCATTTGAAATGAAAGACATCACCGGACAGATAACATGAATAAGTGCACCCTACCTTTTTATTATGCTGGAAATCACATTATATGTCTTCCTTCTACTTTCTCTGTGTCTCTGCCCTGTTTTTATTGCCCTCGTTTCTTCTTCATTTTCCCTCATTGCTTGTCCCTCTCTCTGTCTCGCTCTCTCTCCTTCTTTCTCTCTCTCTCTCTCTGCAGCTCGGAGGTGTGGTTTTAAGCTGCGTCTCCCCCTGCTACGCACCAGGAGCGTCAGTAAACGATCTCTTCAGGATGACCCTGAGGTGGGGTGCACGCGGGACACCTCCCACCTGGTCCAGGACGGGTCCCTGGCCCTGGGCGAGCTCCTGACCCCCCCGGAGGCCCCCCGCCTGGAGAGCCCCGCCCTGCTGTGGCCAGAGCGTCCCCTGCTGGACAGGAGGCCTCCACTACCGCCGCTCCCCCTCTCGCTCCCACTGCACCTGCCCCAGTCCTCCCTGCAGCTGCACAGGCTGGACCCCGACACATCGCTGTCCAACTGCAGCCTGTCGCACAGCCGCTCACGCGAAAGCATACACAGCATCCGCCGCGTCTCCTCCGTGGATGACATCGAGACCATGCGGCCCGACTGGGACCGGAAACCGCCCACCCGTTGTGTTAGCACAGGCAAGCACCCCATCTAAAGCATGCGAAATACAGCTCCGTATGTGCCTGGGTGCTTCAGGCCACTGCATGTGTACCTTCTTTCTGCTCCCAGTACTGGGCATAGGATTAGCAGGTATATGTAATGACTTAATGTGGCATGTTTAATCACACAATCTTCTCACAAAATCATCTGATGCCTTTTAAGGTTCATTTCAGGTAAAAACGTTTTAAGCTCCTAGTTCTATCCGTCTAAAGATGTAAACCTAATGTGACAACGGTTATGTGACATCATAGAGACATATAGACACTTTAGAGAAATATTTAGTCTTGGCTAACTGTGGTGAGCGATTAAATCAGGTTAGAGCCATGATCTCAATGTGTCCCGCTCAGGTGCGATGAACAACAAGTCGGCCTTGCAGAACTCCACCTCGGACCCGGACCTGATGCGGTACCGGGCGCTGAGCGCCATCCCCCAGATCACCCTCAACTTCGTGGACTTCAAGCCAGACCCATTCATCGCCCTGCCGGCCGGCGAGGTGGACATCATCGCTCCCTGCAAGCTGATTGACCGAACACACAACGTCACGGAGAAAGTCACTCAGGTAATGGCCACAGGAGGGCGCCCCTGCGCCTCCACAAAACAATCCAAAGGTTTGTGCTGGAGCTGCTTCATGGGCACCTCCAATTCAGTGGCGACTGACTCAGTTTGGGATGGCTACAGTGTCTGCTGGGTTATTCTGTGCGTCTCTGTACATAAGGGATAAACAAAAATCATATAAAGTCAAGGGGGCTCTCTAAATTCTAAGTTTTGTAGTATCAGGCAGCATTGTTTTGAAATAAGTGGTTAAATTATGTCAAACAATAAGTGGACACTGACTTGCTACAAATGCATTGAATCCAAAGCCTTGTCTTCAAGGAAAAGACAAAAATGTGCCAGACCCTGCAGCCCTCCAGACCTGACTATGACATCCTGCTCTGATTAAATACCCGGGTAGCAGGCTTGCATGAGTGGATTTTACTCATGCTCTGCAACTGGTTTAAATGAGTTAGCTTCATCTTGCTTAGTCCTCTTATATTCATGGGATAGTCATACACAGCATGTCTCTAATGCATATTATGTCTGTGATTGAGTGTGATGGTGTTCTTTTTTCCGGGAATTACAGTCAGATGCTGTTGGCAGCCATAAAAAAGATTTATTGACTCATGGAGAAATTATGATAATGGGATGCCCTTATTTCATTGGGTAGAGGCATGTAAATTCTGATTACACTTCATCACATCATTCAAAGTGATTTAACCAGTAGGGTGTCCAGGTTTGTGCATGCAAACAGCTACACATGTAGACACGTATCTGCGCACACACAAATGTACTGCTACTAGTGTGGACACGCATGACCACTCAGGTACACACACACACACACACACACAAGAAGCATGATGATCATATGAGACAGAATAATACATGATGTTGGCATCATATTGGCATGTATTGAATGTTTTCTTCCTCTTAAATCAACTCTGTTGTGGGTGAGCTATAGGGTCTGTTGGTTGTCATCACTGCTCAGCACTTAATTGACCCAACTGAAGCCGTTTACTACACAATTAATTCAGTTCAACTGGTTTGTTGAAGCAGAATTCATTACTCATTTTAGGGTGAAAACAAAAGCCAGCTTGCCCAACCCTTGTTCTCCAGGACCAGGATTGGGCTCCCTGAAACCATCTTTGAAAAGGTTCCTACATCGAAAATCTAAGTGCATCATCATTTACACCTGGGCACTAATGTGAATCTGTCTTTACATAAGGTAGCAAAATTATTGGGATCAAATGAATATGCTTTATATGTAGCCTAGTACTGTCAACATGGAAGAAAGCCAGTGCTAGAGAAAGGCAATAATGCTACCAGATCAAAGGCTAATTTTGTATAATTTATCTGTCGTAATAATCACGACTTGATTACTATTACTGTGTTATCGACATTAATCTTCTCCTCATTAGCTATGGCAGTTTCACCTGCTGGGATGCTGTTACCATGGGTCCTCTGCAGGCTTGCTAGGGGTTGTTACGGTCACAGGCAGCCTGTGTACTTTATGGGGCGTATGGATGGCAAGCTAATTTGTGACCTCAGCAGGGAAACGACCATGCATGAGGAGGAGGGGAGGTGGGGGGGGCAGAGGGGGTCTTGTGCACCCCCTCACAAAACATTTCACAGGTGTCAGAGGTATGAACCAGACTAGTCAAGAAAATCATCTTAGGTCAGTTTAGTTTAGTGGTTTGTTTAACAGTGATCATGCTCAGCATACTGGACTGTTAGTTAAAATATTTGGAAATATACACCTTCACACTACATTACATGCTTCCAAATGGGTTTAATAGTACAAACAACATCAACGTCTTCATAAAGTTCAGACTTATACCTGACAAAGAAACCTGTAGTTGGATTTGGAGTGCATGCTATCACACCTGTTTATAAATGAATAAGTACAGCAAGGGTGGGGAACTGGACGACTGTGTATGTAGGTTTTCCTTTCTACCAATTACCCCGGCTCAATTAGCAAATTAGCTGCATCTGATTAGACCACAGGCAAACCATTACATGTTTGAGACATGGGAATAATCTTGGGTTGTCATTGATGAGCTCATGAAGAAATTAAGATGAACTATTACATCATAAACGATCAGACTAATTCATTAATCATTAATAGCAGAAGTTGGCATGAATTCCAGACAGAGATAATGACTTCCTTGCACACCCCTGTGAGAGAGTGTATGGATCTCTCTTTTCACCTTAAGCAGAAAGGATCTGTGAAATTCGCCCCCCCCCCTTATACCCCATTTTGGAATCACCAAAAGTGCCTCTTGAGTCACTGTTATGCTGAAGAGTACGCTTTCCTCCGACGCACTCACCCACGAGACGGTTATTTTTATTTAATTTTTTAATGTTTTTTTTTTTGTTCATGTTACAATTGAATATATTCCATTTAGCATGACCCCCTTGAAGCGCTGCAATGTAGGTGTGTGGCTATTTTGGCTCTGCATATTTTAACAGCAAAGACAGACCATCACCCTCCCTATATTTCACATGTAATGGGCTTTATTCATAACTTTAAAAAGTTACAGCAAGTTAAGCAAGCTACAAGTTTTTACTCATATAATAGGCTATATATTTTATGATTAGCAATCTCATCACATTCTCAAGTATATGATGACTACTGCTCAGAGATCAGTTTAATCCTCATGGATAAAAATGACCCTATGACCACATTTTTAACATAGAACAAGAGCGTTTGATCCTCTAGACCTTTTTGCTATAATATTAATCTCTCCATCTCATTGCTTTTGTTCTCTGATTTTGTCTCTGATTTGTAGTGTTTGTGTTTTTTTGACAGTTTCAACTGTTTGCAAAACTTTAAAGCAATGACATATGACCATGATGTATGTGAGAATTCAGTGGTGCTTTTGGCAGGCCCAATTAGTGTTTCCATTGACTCTCTTTTTTAATGTGGTGTTCAGGGGTTTTTTACCATAATTGTCCTCTAGGGGGCAGCACCACTCAAAGCAGAATCATTATCAGTATAGTGAGTTAAATGCTGCTATTCTGTTAGAATGTAAATTTAAGCCAAGTTTTGGGAGAAATTAGAGAACAGAGCCAAGCTCTGAAACTTTATATAGACAATCCAGCACTCACACTGAGAATCACTTCAAGTTATACACCACTTAATGATGCATTTCCTTCCCCAGTGTACTGGCATGCAAATGGACATGCAAAACCCAACTGAACAAAACAAGATAAAAATAGCGTAGTTGTATGATTCTATGACGTCTGAGGTGAGTTGTGCTGGACGGGTCCTCTTAGATCAGATCCACAGTGAGCGTAACAGTGATGTCATCTCCACAGCCGTGTGCTTGGAGGAGCTGGGGAAGGTTCGTTCAGGATGTGTGACCGGTCAAGCGGCGCTCACAGTCACGTCACGCCTCAGTGAAAATGTCTGTGTCTTCACTTAGATCACTGTAAGCCCCTCTGAGTCCTGACAGCTACAGCTGACTGCACACGCTCAGGCACATACACACTCACACGCACACTCATACACACACACATTTACACACACAAGCACTCAGGCACATACACACTCATGTGCGCATTCCCACACACACTTTCTCACATGCAAACACTGACACACACAATGAAACCATGCAATATGTTGCAAAGTGCTTGGTTCTCTTCTATGATAGCCCTGTAATTTGAGACCTCCCTGAACAAACCTAGAACATGGACTAAATCACAGAATATGAAGGCCAGCAGCTGGAGCATGCAGCTTTTTTGCGTGATAATTTGGAATAGTGGCTGAGATTACCGAAACTTTGACCAAAAAAGGCTTCTTCCTAGCTGTAATCAGTCTTTGCTCTTCATAGCATCAAGAAAGTCTGGCACATTTGAGCAAATGTTTGGAAATACATCAACATTGAAGGTTTAATAGGGGAATGTTTGTATGTTATTACAAAGACGGGAAAGAAGAAGCTGTTTCTGATCAATAATTATCCGATCAACAATTCTGTCATTGCCTGGCTATGTAGAGACCTTTTATAATGGCAACCATTTAGAACATGTGACAAAGACTCTAAGACCTGTCAACAGAAGACATATGGCACAAACAATAAGCATGATTCTCAGGATAACAAATAGAAAGGTCAGCATAGTTAGTAGTACCTGCAGTCTTGTTTTTGAAAAAATCACAATGTCTTCATCTGATAATGCAGTTTTTCAAATTTGAAGGGAAAATGGAAAGATCAGCAGAAGTGACACACGCAAGCTTCCCCTGTAGTCTCAACCCAGTTCAGCATTGTCTCAGCCGTCATTGTTTTAAGTACTTGAAGTGGGCTTGCTCTTTTGTTATGAGCACTGCACACAATGTTCCATTGCAGTTTAGAGGTGGCTTGACAGAGGTGCACAGAGTAGTAATTAATACCTCTGTGACATTTGCTGCCTTAGAGTCAATCCGCATCCATTCTAGGGAAACTCCAGCCCAGCCACACAGATTGTTCAAATTTGGCCAGTCTGACCAAACACCAAAGCCAGCAGAATTGCAGGCACACACACGCGTGCACATACACATATGCACACAAGCATGCACACACACACACACACACACACACACATAATTAATGCTAATAATCAAACGCACACGCAACCATAAGACCATAACACATCAGCCATTTATCACTTCCCATAGCTCCAAAAGCTGCAGTTTTACGTAAGGACACACATTCTTTTTTCAGGTGCTTTTTAAAACATAATATCTAAGTATTTTTATTCATTATTCTGCAATTGGCAGCAGTGTGTGTTTGACCACAGCATCACCTCTCAGGGGGGGTTTGATTGATAGTTTCTGATAAACAGGACAGTGGTGGGACTGCATAAAATGCCAAATTTGTGTGCTCCAGGTCCTGAGTAGGAACTCACCTGTGCCCCAGCCCCCCAAGCCCCCCCTCCACATTTGTGACTGCCCCCCTGATTCCCATACGGGACAGGCACTACACATATATTTAGGGGTGCTGTCATCATAAGATAGTGATAGGGATTCAGTTCATTTAGGGCTCCAGGAGAAGGGTGCTGTTGTCTTTTCTGCTGGTTCTGTACTTATTATACTGCATTAGTAACCACGGTAGCAGCAGTAGCATTCTGTGTAGTTATCTGTGCTTTTCTTTCATGTTGCTCATATGTATTGTCATTGTGTGTCTTTGTCTCCCTGTCTTTCATGTAGTGTTCTTTGTGGTTCGCTGTTATCTATTTTGACAACCAAGGACATGGCTCCTCTTTTAATGGAAGCAAAACCATTTTTAATTGGTCCTTCTATTGTTAAGTTTTTTAAAACATTTTAAAATTGGCCTTGGACTTTGCACAAAGCAAGCTGTACTCATAACAGAGGAAATTAGCATTGGTAAGATTGGAAATGCATTATCTTGCCGTGCATTGTCGTGGCCTTGTGAGATATCGGTATTAAGCCAGGTTTCTGTGCCAAAAAATAAAATGTTGTGGTTCTCTTTGTATTGCTTTGAATTTGTTTCTCTGTAAGTGAAACTAAATGTAGTAGAATGTATAGAAAGTTGGCTACCGGGTGGTGCATCCAGGTAAATCATGCTTTCAGTACAGTGATCTGTTTCCCTTTGAATTCGAACCCTGACCAGGCCAATGCTGACTGAGGCCAATGGGGTAGGATTTTTCATCGGCATGGTGTCACCCCGTTTCATTGAGTAAGAATATTTCCTCTCACCTATCTGTATTTGCTGTCTGCCTGTGTTAACTGCAGAAGTATAGTCCCAAGATTCTCCTTAATTTTCCATGGTCTTTTATTTTTACTTTTTTAGGTTAATTGGTCCATTTTATCTTTGAATCTACCTATATATCTTTTGCAAGCATTTTATTTTGTGGTGGAACGCATGTTCTTCTACATATAATTTTAATAAATAGACAAAATTTAAATACATTCTGGTTGTGAATTACACATCTGGAACATTGTTATGCTAAATATAATGTATGAGAATTTTCCTGAACTGTTTACATGTTAAACTTTTGTTTTCGTGAAAAAGTTATTCTCACGATTGTTGCAGTATCTCTGATGTCTCTCATCGTGCTGTACTCTCACCGTATAGCTCTGTACAGCTCATTTTACCCATGCGCGTATGTGATAGATTCCCTCATTTGATGAACGTCTATTATTGATTTTCTAAACCTAAACGATATTATACACAATGAAGCTAATGAAAAACTCTCATTATGATGTAGGAGTACCATAATGAAACTTTTAAAAAATCATACCTATAAGCGTATAGTAAAATACTTATTTTAACACACCATTAATATAAGATCTTATTCATTAATAGAGCTGGCAGAAGCAATTTCAGTGGGATTGGATAGTCAGAAGCGCCAATAGCCAACTGCTCTTTCTTTTCAATATGGCTTTAATGTTTTTTAGGTTACCACAAAAGCCTTCATAAACATCTTATAACACATTCATTATCACAGCATGACGTAAATCAGAGATGAGCATTTGTGCTGGAGTCACTGGAGTTACGTAATCCACACTGTCACATCTGAGACATAACATGGGCTATGCAAAAATGAAACTATTGCATTTCTTTTGAAATGATTTATAATAATGTTATAACCCATTAATGAGATTGATATACATGATTCAGAAAGGCCTTAGGACGGTACGCTTTACATGTGCGACTGTATACTCTTCATACATAGCAGAACCTGAGATATGCAAGCCTCTGAGTTATAACCCGACGACTAAAATGCAAAAATGGAGACATTCAGAAAGCTGATATAGAAAATTTCTTAAACATTTCATTTGTTATCAATTTAATGTATAGGTTCATAGCTACAAAATAAGAGTAACATTTTAAAAACAAACTTTGTATAAGCTTACAACTTTGATCAGGTATGAACAGTTCACAGTTGCAAATGCTCTCCATTCCTGATTTGCATCTCTGAAACATTGATACATATTTGAAATTGTATGTGTGTGTAGAGTGATGTTGAGTATAACTGACATAATTCTTTTGAAATATATACATGATAGTGTCAGGAATTTTAGTATATACTAATTCACAGACAAACGCATACGCAGGTACATTCACATAGTCCCACACACGCGTACACACATACATACACACACTCAGATCCCTGTGGAGGAACACGGTCTGCGGAGACGCTTCCATGACAAATAGACTTGGTCATTATCTCTGACCCAGCTGTCACTGGCTGCCACACATCGCAGCGGAGGGTGGCCCGTGTAAATATCAGCCTAAATGCCAGCGGAGCTCCAAGTCTCCCCAGTACCCAGCGGCAGTTCCGTGGCGTTGATCCAGCAGTAGCCCGAGCTGCTCCTGGAGTGCCGTGGTCTACCTGTCGGCGATTAAAGGGGCAGAACAGATATAGAAACATTCACAGTGATGGACACGTTTTCCTGTAAACTGTTTTGGATTCATTTAAACAGCATGCTGGTAAGTCATACTGTTGACCCCACCAGAGCTGTTCACTCAACCCACTGAAAAATATTGGTTTATAATATTTCCGACTGGTGAAGATTGGACATTCAGAGTACAAGCATTTCCTTTATTAGCTCTTACTTTAACTAATAAAAAATGTGTCATACTTCCTCAGCATGTCCATAAAGCCTGCTTTAGTTCTTAGTTTTTAGTCCTTAGCACTTAGTATTTGGTGGTTTTTAATAGGTGTTTGATCTTATACTGTAATAAATAAGTCTCTGTTTAGAACACAACAGTCTGAAGCATGTGTGTTTTCCTTCTCAGACCCAATATCTAGCCATGGAACTCAGCACCTTACAGAAACGTGGGAGTGTGTAGGTTAGTGTGTTTACAGAGAAGCAGAATGCTGCCAGCAGAGTGTTTTTATTTAGATGAATGAGTCATGCACCGAAAGCATGCTGACTGCTTTTACAAATGACAAAATCCACATGGTTTGTAAATGTGGGTGAGCAAAGTGTATAAGCAATGGCACTGTCCATGTGGTGTGAAATCGCAGATGGGCAGGTAGGCAGACGCAGCGAAACTGTTCCCATGGTGAGTAGTTGTGTGTTGCAGGTAAACAAACATTGACGTGAATATTCAGGAAGTAGAATCTGGGATTTCGCAGAGCAAAGCCCATAATGCACTTGTGCTGTTGGATCGGTCACTCCATTCCCATCTCCCCCGGCGCATGTGCCCCAAATGTGAACGCCTTCCCACTGTACAGCTGTTACTGTTTTCCCATAAACCATTCGTTTAAAGTAATCTCTTTTCTTGTTCCAGTTTGTGTAGTTTGTCAGAAGCAGGGAGGCACGTTTTTGCCACACGCAGTCCATTTGTTACTTGTTTTGCTTTGTCTGCGTGTACTTTGTGAGCTAACCCATATATAAGTGTCTTTTGTTGTAGCTCCACTGTTTGTGTGGGTGTAAAGTACAGTAGGTGCATGTTTTTCCATCACCCTGTATAGGGATTAATAATTTGTGGAGATGTTTGAGGGGTGGTGGGTGGTGGAGGGTGTGGGGGGAGGGGGAATGGGCAGGTAGCAAACAGACAAACAAAAAAGACAGTAACAAAGGGACATGCAGTCCCTGCTGGGGCTCCAGACAGTATAAATGTCACTTATCTTGTTTAGCAGCTTGCAGCCCCGCCATCTGTTCGGGCAGCGTGTGCTTGCGGTTCGGCTTTGGTGTTGACAGATCGGCGAGTCGGTTGAGCCGACATGGCCTTCCGCCACATGTTTACTGGGCCGTTGAACGTGGGGAGGACCACTGTTTCGCGCGTGGGCCCTGGGCCTGTTGCCGCACGACAGAAGGCTGGCGACCGCTGAGTACGACGCGAGTGGTAGATATGCCACTGTGGATACTGACTGTGAGGGTTACACAACCAACTTAGAGGTTCACAGCTACGCACATGAAACAAAAACACTCAGAGACACCCATACAAACACACACACACACACACACAGACACACACAAAACCTTTTGGAAATACAACGCTTTACACACAAACACAGAAAGTGTATACTCACTGACACACTCTCAAACGCATGTACACACTCACACGGACAGGCATACACAAACACACATTCACAAACATGCACATTCACATGTATAGAAGGAGAGAAGTAGGACAGGGTGACAGTATCAAGAATTTTGTGTTTCATATTATCTTTTCAATCTAACAACCTGTCCTCACTGACATGTCCTTAGGTAACACTGAACTCTACGATACTGCCCATCTGTAAAAATACCTCACTGCAGACCATTAAAATACATTTACAACTTCCTCTGTAGTACTAGTTGCTTACTTTGTAAAATCAGTTTGAGTGGAAAAAAAATTGAAAGTGTGATGGCTGGGAGGGGTTACCCACACAAACCAGTCTCAGAAAATGAGAAACGACTCTTCCCCACAGCATCTTCATAATGAGAGCAATACCAGTGTTCCCCTTTCCCACTATGTCACAAATAACGGCATCCTTCTGCTCATTAGAGCTGAGCTTGCATATTTTATTTAGTAGGTTGCAGTTACTGTTACAATATGTGGGTTTGTAGAATGCACACACAGTTCATTTGAAATATGAGTCTAGGTTAGAATCAAGGGGAAGAGCCATTCACAGGAAGCCTACAGGGACCCATTTTGTAAAAGATTCCTTTCTCACCAAAGATGATGTATTTCACACAGGGAGTTTTCAAAGGGAGCAGAGACACATCATAGAGGCTGCGGTATTTTGTCTTGCGGCTGTGTTATGAATTGGTCTTACAGTCCAAATGCCTGCTGTCCCATCTCATCTGTAATGGTAATGGACTACCTTCCTGCCGAGCCTTAGTGTGGTGGATGATTGTTTGTTTGAGTCAAGATATCTGCGAGTTGCGTTGTTTCACTTTCAGGGGAGGTGGAAAAAAATCACGCAGGTCATGCAAATCCGTTCGCACGCGACGAATGGACGAATGGAAATGAAGTCGCGTAGGCTGCCAGAGTCATTGCTCTCTGTGCCATTTAAACCGACCTCAGGATCTTGAGCGTATTATTGGGCAGAGTGAGGATGCAAAGGAAGGATGAAGATGGAATGGAGTTGCCTCAGCAAAAAAAAGGCCCAGGATCTCGGAAATTTCCTGAATCTTAGCATCTTAGCATTCCGATCTCTGGTCACCCAAGGAAAGACTGTTGTATTCTGTGATAAAGTGGCTTGGATAACCTTGTTATTTGACAAATAGGGATATTCTACTAGATCCCCTTATTGTTTCTGACTGAGTACCTGGAATTTTTTTAACATTTCTGAACCTTCCAAACATTGTTTATGCCTTACTATGTTATCATGAATCAAAAATAATCTTTTTTCTTTTACGAAAAGCGCATATCTGGGACAAAAAAAAATAAAACTTTCAGAGGGGAAACAGATCCTCTGAAATCAAAAATGTTCCACATTATGATTAAATCTCTTCTGAATTATCTCAAAGGAATATCATTTTGTTACAGACACACTTTCAAGTACTTGTGTGTTTGGTGATGTTAGGAGATTTTTAGTTTATATTTTTGTTCTCAATTGAAATTGTTCACTTCACAAGCTAAACCGGGGGATGTTGTTATGATGTACTAGCAACAGTTAAATCTGAACATGTAATTTAACCTTGGTTCACAACATGCACAAAAACAACCAAGCAAGCAATCACATTGGTGTTTATTTCACATGTATAATGTCTTTCAATGTACACCAAGAGCAGCTGTAGGTGAAGGGTGCTGTAAGGTAAAATATTGGTCATTTTTCACCAAGCAGGCCAAGTTGTCCTTGAAGAGACCACTTTGTTAATTAATACATCAGCCATGTTGTGCTACAGTATGTGTACGTTTGGTGCTGTACTGCACATTAACGCTGGCTTGTCAGTGTGAGCATAAGTCACAGTGGCATAGTGACACACACAGTAACACTGTTCTGAGAAAAGGATAGGACACGTCTGCCCCATGACGGAAGGCATGACAAGTTAATCTGTCGCTTTGGGTGAAGAAACGTCATATGAAGGCCATGAGGATTCGCTCGCCCGAGCGTAGCCTTCACCCAGCCGGACCTGACTCTTATATGGCAGTCCAGGGGATGGGAGCTGACCTCTGTTAGCCCAGCTGGCCTGTAAGAGACTCGTCTTATTTGCTCAGGGGTTTTGATTTGTTTGGTCACCGTTCCAGGTTTGTGCATGTGCGTGTGTGTGCATTTGTGTGTGTGTGTGTGTGTGTGCATGTGTGTTTGGAATTTGAGTGGGATGTGTGAGTGAAGGTTTGCATACGTGTTTGCATGTGTTTGAGTGCGTGTAAGGGTGTGTGTACATTAGTGTGTGCGCATGTGCATGTATGTGTATGCATACATTTGCTTATGTGTGCGTGCGTGTGTTTGTGTGTCTCAGTATCTTTACACTACTATAGAGCAATAGAATAGAAGTGTATGGATTAACACTGGGCAGCTGTTAAAATACACTAAAGATTCCAGCTTCTTAGATCACCACAGTACTCCTTTCAGCAGCAGTTAATTACATGATACCACCCCTTCACTGTCATCATTTGGTGAAATATGGGATGAACGCTGTTTAAATCTGTCCCTGTTGTAGTCATTGATAGAAATTCCCAATTCAGAGCTCCATGTTGTTGAAAGCTAAAGCATAATGTAAATGACTAACGATGTGTTTAGTAGTTTAAAATTGCTATTAGGTTAGTCTTATGCCATGTGCATGACTTAGTGCTTAGCAACAGAAAGTTTGCACTTTATGAAAGCCTTGCTTTATTTGCTTTTTGGCTTCACCATCATCGGCCAGATCATCATATGGCAGAGACAAAGAGGGAAGCCATCAGGTTGGCTTCTCGATGATTACTGAACAGAGGAATGTTGCCTTATATGCAGTTCACCATCCACCCCTGTCTCTGGAGAACAGTGTATGCTTTTCTCTGTGCTACTCACTCAGACCTGCTTGTATACATATGCATGCGGGTAAAGGACAATCACATTGTAATTCAATCCACTTCAAAGGTGATGGGAAACGCACAACATCTTATGAATTCAAAGCAAAATATACTTAAGTTCTGGAAACTCTCCTGTCAGAAAAGTATATCGCCATAAACTAACATTTAGCAATAATTTTAATGAAATGAATATAATTTTAACAACACGTTTCAAGGACGTCATAGAATTGTTTTAACTGAAGGACGTAATTGGGTGATGCACGGCAGCCATTTTGGAGGAGAAATCTCATCATACTTTGGTGGAATGAAAGGTTTTTATTCAGCTCATTAACCAGAGAGATGATTAGATGGGCACATTGTCAGAACCACAGCGGGAACTTTGCCAGGACACAAGGGAAACAGCCTCCCTTTTTTACATTTCGTGCCAGAGGATAACCTCAATCCGTAATGATCACAGTGAGTCAGGCCGTGGTTTAATGACTCAGTCAAAATTTCTAATAAAGAGCAATAATTTTAGAGATATGCATTTCAGAATTATGCATATTTCAGAGCAATATTGCTGGACAGGAAGAGATTTTGGAGAGGAACCCATGTATAATTCATATAGATATTAGCAGTGATGGGGAGGCTACTTTGAAAATGTAGCTTGCTTCGCTTCAAACCTCATTTGGAGAAATAAAGCCGCAGGTTAAAAACTAAAGTACAAACTATGTGGAAAAAGTAGCAATCTATTGCTGTTAGAAGCATTAACTGTGTGGCTGTGTAATACAGTGATGTGGCAAAAATGGATCAAGCAGGAAATAAATATATTATTTAATATACTAGTGTTCTAATAGCTTACAGGTTATTGTTGTGGTGGCTATTTTCAGTCAGTTCATACGTGAATACACTTCAAGCTTTCTTACCTCATTTGGTACTTTTGTTTAATTTGATGGAGTTCGAAGTTCTAGCTCAAAAATACAGTGAGACTGCTGGCTATCTAGCTCCACTGAATTTAGGAAGAGAACAGATAAAGTTTATCAGGTGTTTTAATGTGCCCTTGTCTTGTTTCAAACTGCCTGACAACCTAAAACTGAGAGTTCACATGTCTCAGCTCAGTTTTGCCTTTTAAGTATTGTTGGAGAAATAAAAGAAAACGTACCAATATGTACACCGCCCCACTACTTGTTGTGTACTGTTTACTAGGAAACATGGTTAAGCTAGTAGAACAGCTACATGTAGTGGCAGTACTTCCAACACTGGATGTTAGTTTGGATCTGTATGTTTGAATGAAAGGATTTCTCATAATTACAGAAAATGTATTGTTTAATATTTAATGTCCAAAAATTATGAGCATTTATGGACAATAATTATTTACATCACATGATTTATCATTAGAAATGTTCCTGATTTGCTACCATTTTTTCATGGAGTCATTCATGTATTTACTCTAATGTAATTCTCTGGACTGTATGCCAACCTATTCTAGCATAACGCTTATGCTCTATTTAGATGTTTGGAGCACCAGCCCAGAAAATTTTCTTTCAAGCAATGTGTCCAAAGTAACTGGGCTGATTAAAAAAATGTGGGACGAGGGCTCTGATTAAGAGATAAAGCGGTTAATTATGGAAGAGCTGGCATGTGTGATGGATATTCGCTCCGCTACGTTACCTCAGAGTTTTCCTGGGAAGGGTTGTAGCGAAAATGAGTCATCTGAGCTCTGCCAGGGTGAACGACTGAGCAGAGGTCACGTTTGATCAAATTTACCCTTCTGGATATGACTCCTCATCTTACTCATTTGCTTAACCAGCAGCTTTATCCAGGTTGACTCACACAGGTTTCTATCTTTTATCAGTCAAAGTTCTGTTCATTTTTATTATTATTTTACCCCAGCTTGGGAAGGGTAATTTTATTCATGGATCTGTTTCAGCATTGTAATGTCCTCCAGTGTTCAGTGTACTCTCCTCTCCAGCTTTTGCTGCTACATCTTTTCATTCCTCAGTTCCCCAGCGAAGCTGCATAGTCATTACATTGGGAGAAATATGCTTCATATGTAGCTGAGGAAAACAGGTGCCTGATCAAGTCCTGTGAGGTGAGACGGGGACAGCTCTGATTACTAAAATCCTTCCTCCTCAAGATACAGCCATTTATTAGGCATTTATGTATGGGCCTGCAGGGCCACTAGCCACTGGTGGATTTACCATTGGACATATTAATGCACTGAAAACCAGCTCTTTAACAGTACAGGCCAAAACTCAGGTACTTTATATTGTCACATCTTACCAATTTATACGTTTAGCTGTTGAAAGCCATCCTGTCTTGAGGTTGCCATGGCAATGTCCTACCAGGTACATAAACCTGCAATCTCCCAGTTTCCAAACTCAGTCCTGTTTTCGCCTTATTACCAGTCACAAACAAGATGAAATTAGGTGTTGATTATGGCAGTCAAAGTGCAGAGGCTGAGAAACGTGAAGACCAGATCATTTATGTGAACTAAAGGCCATGACCTTTCACAGCTCCTCTGGGATTGAGAAACGGAGCAATCCTCTGTCGATCCATCAGTGTCCCTCCCCCCCCTCCCCCAAGGCGACCCTGTTTTGTCAGAGCCCATCTCGAGGCAAGGCCATCATCACCATGGTGATGACGCGAGCATGCCTTTCGCCTCACCTTGGGTGTCATCTCCTGCCCCCGCGGCTTTCCTCCATCTTCCTCGTTGTCAAGTCAGCATCGATCATCGCTGCGAAGTGTTGGCGCTCGCTTATGCTCGGGTGGCTTACTTTATCAGTCGATATGCGGTCTGAGAAAAAATGGCCTTTATCTGAATGAGGCTGTTCTCTCTGTGGATGATAAGCCAGTCCGGTGGCTCCACAGGGATTCTGAGGGACAATACTGCCGTGCTTTATCTGCTGCCGTCATGGCCTTGTCACTGTTTGTTTTTTTTGTCAGTCTAAACTCTGAAGCCTGTGAAAACTCCCCCGCTGCTACAGTGACTAAAACTATCAACAAACATTATGTGCAAAGCTGTTGAAGTTTGGGCTGCAGGGTAAAGCTCTGACATTGCAGGCTGAAGTCCCAGGCGAGGCGCTGCCATTGTATCCTTGAGGAAGATGCTGCACCTGAACACTTTCACTCCAGTAAATATCCAGCTGTACAAATGATTACTATTTAAAACTGTACACTATGTATCATTGTTTTGATAGGAGCATTTAATAGTCAAATAAATGGTACTTAAAATGCCACAAAAGTTACAGTCTCTATATTTAGATATTGGCTGAACATTGATTTGGCCATATTTTAAAACTCATATTTTAAACCTGTTTGAAGAGTAATGCTGGTTTAATTGCATTTAAAATTCTGTAAAAAATAGTGAGTGAAATCAACTGGGATCAGTTGTTCAGTCACAGAATTCTTAGTTGTACACATTGATAATGAAATGAGAGTCCTAAATATTGTTAAAAATTTGCAAAATTAATGAAAGGTGGTTTAGTGGGGGGCAGAGCAGTAGCAATGTCTCCATGTTGGAACAGAAACACGCATACACACACTGAAACCACAGTGCTCTAAACACACAGCCCACTAGACCCAGACCCCAAAGCCCCATGTAGTGACCCCATTCACTGTGGCATCAGACAGCAAACACTGAGGTATTGTAGCGTGTCTAGGACTGTGTTTGTGTTTGAGGGGAGGGGAGGAGGGAGCGATGATGAACACCCCCGCTGTCACCCCCCCGTCCTCACCACAACCGAGAGCATCTCATATCTGCTTACCTCAGCACAGCTGCAAGTGGGGCACCAAGGACAGCCCCAACACGGAAACACCCGCCGTCATTTATTACCCGCATCAGAGCAGAGGTGTGGCCATGCTGAAACCACGTCTACCCATGGAGGCTTATGGCTCCTGGACAGCTGGTTCATGGTAGATGTACAAGGGTGGGGCTTTAACACGCACAAAATGACAAAAATAATAATAATGCAAGAAAGAGACATTGTGGAAACTAAAAGCTTTATGGTACTTTTGTTGAGTTGTGTTTTGAAAATCACACACACTGAGGTCTTAATCCTTATTTCCTGACTGAGCGCAATGACCTTGGTCTCATCCCCTGAGACAGTCAGATAAAACCACAGCTGTGGGTACTGTGTGAGACTATGCTTTACACTGTACAAACTCAGGATAATGTCCTTGACAGTTTTATCCCTGTATCAGTGCTGTCATTCACTCTCTGTAGAATCTTCACTCTGAAGCTGAAAAGCTGAGACTTTCAGCAATTGTTTCAGAAAGGTATACTTTCTGTACAATTGGCTCTCTTTGAGACTATTTGATATTTGTTGTGGTCACGGCTTTTCTTTCTGCATGAAGAATGAATATTCTCATCAGGAATGGGAGCGACAATGTAATTAAACACAGTAGAGTTCAAAGAAGTAAAAGAAATGCGGCCAATCGTAAAATGCCATTATTTTGATCGATCAAAGTGCTCTTTCTCTTCGAAATTGGAAAAAATTACAAACAAAACAGAACACCAGAAAACAGTGATGTAAAGAAGTAATTTAAAACTTTGTTATTTTGAGTCAGGGTTATTGCGCACTTGAAAATAACTGGTCGCAGCATTAATTAGCCGAGGCCCCAATACGCCATTGTTCTCACGTCGAGAACCACTCAAGATATCACTCCGCAGTGAGCATTGGGCTGAAATTAAGCATGTGACACAGCAGGAGCGATCCTTTGTGCAGAGGGCGCTCAGCTGAGAGGATTTGTCTGATCGGAAGTCACGGACGTCAACACTTTCCACACGTAATAGCCTGGGATAACCTCATGCTAAGAGATAAACGGGCTCATCCGCGGATGAAGCCGAGGAGGAGCGCATTTGTGTTTGGTAATTACTTTCAGTCACCAGAAAGATTTGTATTATAGGACTGGACTCGGTCACGTGGAGAAAGTTTGAAACAAACTAAGTTCACGCTGCCCAGCGAAGTGCCCCAGTTGACTCAGACTTCTTATGGAATAGATCGTAATTCTGTAAATCGATAAAAGGCCTGTAACAGCTTAGACTTCTCTATAGTGAAGACATCAATGGATGATAGATGGTAACCTCCAAAAATCTAAACACTTGCCTCCGCGCAATGAATCTCATGAAATAATGTGAGTTAAAAATAGGAACTTGGAATAAAATCAAAATGGCACCCCTCCCCCGTTCTCTCAATGTCCCAGCAATGGTACCGAGCCAAGTCTATATCCATCAGTCACTGTGGTCGCTTTGCCCTGAGCAGAGTGCCCCCACCAAGGTGACGCGAATGTAACGAGTCCACAGGGAAAACTGTAGTCTTCAGGGAACCGAGCTGGAACTGAGTGTGCCCAGTCAATAGGACAGTGATTATATCTTTCATGCAAGCCCATCCAATCAACAGCGGAGGTGCAAGGTTACTCACCTTTAGACCAAAATCGTGAGCAGACTTGGCACTACGCTGTTTTCCTCTCCCCTTGTTAAAAGCACAGCAGCTTATATAAAAGGAAAGATGACTAATGTAATGATTTGTGTATTTACAAAGGCCGAGAGCCATTTTCCAGGCACTAACCAACATTACTTTAGGCCAACAGACTTAAAATAATTATCCACTTATTTTTAATTCTTTTCACACAAAAAAAAAAACCCAGCAGAGAGTGGAATGGGTTGTAAGGGGTCCAGTCTTTTTAAGGTCTTGCAAGACTGTTTGCATTATTTGCTCTCGCTGATAAGGTTTGATTGGTATGTGCATCGGGAGGGATTGTTAGACTTGTGCGATATCTTCCAATATAATGGAATAATAAGATCCCTGTTCCCCATCTTGCCGGAAGGTTCTAAACCGAAGCAGCTGGGTAATTGACAGAGGCAGACAGAGACTCAATCCAATTTCTGCTATTAGGGACATATTTATTCTAGCCAGGCAGCCTTTATTAAAATAGGGGAGCTGCATCATTCAGCACCCCCACCCACCCCCTGCCCCCCAGTCACACCGGGAGGCGAGGTCTTGCATCGGGAATATAATTGAAATAATAAATGATATACAGCAGCGACCCATTAAAGCCAAATGACAACAAAGGCATTGGAAATTTCAACGTGGTGCTTTTCCGACACAGGTGCTGAAAGTGTTTTCCCACAGGCCAGACAGCAAAACACAACATCTCTTTAGAAGTATGTCTGAAAAGCTGACTCTTCTGTCAGGAATGGCAAAACCCCTGCTCAGAACTGCTCATAATGCTGGATCAGTCCATTACCACCCACTTGCTTAAAATGACATGCGTAGACTTTTATATCTTACATCCAGTGACCCCGTTCGACTAGACTCAGAAAACACAGAACTGACTTCAAAACACACCCACTCAGGCCAGACTGGCATCCCACATCACTACAATGCTGAGCAACCAAGTAATGTCGATCTATGGTTACCTCTCCACTCGGAAATACAGCAAAAGGCACTGGCACATTTTCCATTTATGGAAATGTGTTGGCGGTAAGAATTCTCCCACTATCTGGGCTAACCGCACAGTTTTTATTACTATCTTAATTCCCAAAAAAGGGAAAAAAGAATTTGCTGGAAGTTAAACTTGGTAACTAAGAGTGATTATGTTCCCCAGAAGGGGACAACTTACAAACTTTCGAAAGTAAAACACCTGTAGAGGTGAAGCACGTTCCTGCAGTTGAGGAAGAGGTTGGCTTATGAAGAATGAATGACCTGTGTCTTATCTGGGATTGGTGTCATGACAGCCAATCAGATCTGCTTTTCTCCTTTTAACACCAGTGTGGTGAGGCCACATTGAAATGGCATTTTTATTGAATCTGATGATGAGAGGCAAGTCATGTGAGGCCTGCTCAGGAACGTTTCTCCCAACAGGAAATTGACATACGTGTCCGGGAGGTGCAGACTCACCTTCCGCGCATTCAAATGTGTCTGCACGCCTCAAATACGTCTCTTCAGGCAAATTATGTCAAGGTACCCTGCCAGTGATATACAGGTCAGATTTGTTTTTTTCTTACCTACACCCATATGCAGTTTAAATAACAACTTACACCTGCCAAACACGTATTACACGCAGTAATACAATAAAAATAATAACCCATGCTTGACGCAAACTTACTTTAAAATACACTGTGCAAAGTTCCGATATTTTGGAGAGATAATTAATAATACATTTCTAGTATTATGTTTTTCCCTCTCACTGAAACAAGCCTATGTCTTACCACAACCCACATTAACAATGTTAGGTACAGCAGGACTAGCACAGATGCAATGCAGGCTGCAATAAATGATGTATAGGGAAGTACCCGTGGCATGTATGTGCAGTTTCAGAACCTTGCTGCTGCGCTGCGTGAAATGCTCAGCTTGGCTTCATTTAACAGGCTTTCATGAAGCTGAAATGGTCACACCGATTCAGATGATTTGGTCTTCAATGCAAAAACGTTTTTCATATTTCTCCGTACTTTTCCATACCTTTAACTTTTAGACTTTCAACTTTCTGACTTTTTATTTTTACTTCTAGGCTATGAGTGCTTTGTCAGGCATGCAATCACTTCCTTAATTAAGGGATACCTATATATTTATTGTACAAACACACATTTGAAACAATTTGAGAGTGCATTTATAGGTGCAATGCTATGCTTAATTGAATGCAGATCTTATATGAGTCGCTTTTGAAGGATTTGAGAATGAGATGAATCACTTTCTTGTGTGGGAAATTGCTTGTTTGTCCCATCTGTTCATATGGGTGCATTATTAGCAACACCAAAATAGCTCACAGTGTCTGGGTGAACAAAAACACAAACAAATATGCTGACACAAAGATTGTGCAGCACAGTTTTTTAAGTCTTTCCCCCTACTGCATCCACACATGTGGGAATAAATTTCTTTATTGCAGTCTTGGTGGAAGTGAGAAATATTCCTTTTGCGATGGACAAAGAAATCAATTTGACAACCACATATTCCCTGCCATTCTTACCAAAACAGAGCCCATGGAATCTTGTTCTACACATGCACAACAAAATGCGTAAAACCGATCCTTTTCCTTCTGCACATCAAAAAAACGCAGCTTATTCTTATGGTGAGCACTTACACTTACAGTGGATTCATTTACTCTGTGTTGACGTCATGACCTTGTTTTCCTTTTGTCATGTAAAAAACCTATTTTCATGACACTAGCTTGTGTCCCAGTTTGTGCTGCATGCATAAATCTTGTGAACTGTATTAATATAGCCTTTTACATGTTTTCCAGTTAAATGAAGACATATAGATTTGTGCTTCAAATACACAGCATAATTTTCCAGTAAACCATTCTCTGCCCGTCCATTGGATGAGCTGTGCAGTCATTTTGTTTTAGGACCATATTTTGTGTGCACCTAATTGGCCAACGGCCACAATGGCCTGCAGGGTGGCTTTAGCAGGGGAAAAGGTACCAAATGAAGCCCTTCTTATGTTAGAGACACTATGGACTGGATTCAGGCAAATGTGCGCGGTGCTTGCAAAACATACTTTACCAAACGGCATCAGTTTATTAAAGTCAGTTATATTTTGTTTAAGACAAGAAAATGCCTTTTTGTTTAATTGTATAATGGGATATCATTTGCCCTTGAAGAGACTGAAGTATTTTTTGATTGAATTGCATATGCCACTGAACAGACTACATGCATTTGATTGAATCCCAGGGTCAGCGCTTTTGATTGAATGGAGCCCTATGGCTGTGAGTCATCCAGCGGGAATCCCAACCACTGCCAGAACCTGTATTAAACAAAGTGGCTCAGAGTCAAAGTGTTGGTTCAGGATCAGGTTTCCCCTGTCCATATCCTCAGTGTATCTGACTGGTTTTATCTTGAAATGTACGTAAATCGGACGTATGATAACATTGGCTTGTAGAAGTACACATGCAGCTTGAAGAAGATGTACACAATGCCGGGATGTCGTCTGACTGTAACTATTGTATGCACGCAGCCTTTAGCACTGGTAGCACAAGGCCGAGCCTATTTTTTATAGTTACATATATATATTATTATTTTTTAAAATTTATACAGTATTTTTTTTTTCAGTCGTATGCACGTCATGTCGGTGCCCACAAAGTTTTGGGTTTTGGAGCATTTCAGGTTTTGGATTAAGGATGATCAACCTGTATATATATTAAAACTGATACGCTAGATCAGCACTAATAATATGGGTGCTATATGGAATATTGGTCCTGGAACATAGGATGCAACCCAAAGGAGATTTATCTGGACGAATCATCAAGGGGGAAATTTCAAGTAATCAGAGAACGCACAGTTCAGATGTTGTTCATCTGTATAAAATCAGCTCAGGAGACGTCTTATGGTGAAACAAAGTACGAACCTCACATAATCAGGCTGTTTTCCAGGTTTTATCATTGTGTAGGATACCCTCACGGCTAAACAACACATTAAATCATTAAATTATTGAAGGAGAGACCTGTCTGTGCTTTCCACCTGAAAAACACTCAACAGATCAATGTTTGTTTCCAGGGATATTATTTGTAATTATATCCACGGTGAAATGAATGGTTCTCCATTACTTGTCATCAAAGTCCTTGTCTTGAAATATGGTGATTGTTCTTATTATTAGCCTGTGTGTTATACAAGCAAATGAAAATTGGCTCCAGTATATACAAACATGCAAACAACAGTGCTCAACAATGGACCTAATTACACCCAGACATGCTTATATGATTTTGTGATGACAAAATGCTTTTGCTTTTTCACCTCTCAAACTGTTTGGAAACGCTTCCAGTTCTCAATGATAGTGTTTTCATCATATGTGAATATTAATTCTTGTACTATTGTGACAAAATATAAAACCTGTTACAGATTTTTTTGATGAGGACAATAATTCCACACAGTGGAAAAAATACAAGCGTAGAATTAAATTTCATAACAAAATAAGTCATCTCTATTTTTTCTAATTCCTCCAGGACACACAATAAATGCACCACCTAATCGCAGCCTTTTGAATGAGCAATCGATTCAGGCAATTGCAGTCTGGATTTTGAAAGTTGAAATGGTGACGAAAGGTGCGTTTATTATGAGAGTGATCTTACATAAGAGAAGGCCTTTAGGCAGGGCCCATTTATTCATAAATGAAGTGAATTGATTCCAGAATACCTCACAGTTCCAAACCCTGGATCCTGCTTCTCCAGAGTAATGCAGTGATATAGTGTCTTTGGGCAACACTCAGTGCTATCACAAACTGTCCGTTTGGTTCTCTTTTCCATAGCACTTAAGGGGAGGGTATTGTTTTGTGTTGTCATTTCAGTAGTTCAGCAATAGGTCTTGGTGTAGCTCATGGTGTTCCCTTTCCTCTGTGTTTTGCCTATACAAAGGGATGCAATCACTCATCAGAATAAGACATTTAGTTTCCACTGCAGACAGTCGTTTGGAGGACAGGCTGAAGCCAGAGTTGAAACAGTTGAGAAACGACATCACAGTTCTGTGTTTGTGTAAGCAAGGGTGTACAAGGTCTCGGCTGAGGTCTGCCCACATGAAGAAGGGTGTAAGAGCAGAGGAGGATAACTCAGCAGCTTATGAAGGAAGCGGGCAGGATAACAGCTGCACCGGTTCAGCACTCTCAGTCAAAAAACACTCTCTTAAGCTGACGGGGCTTTTACAAACTCACAGCTAAATGCTCAGAGTTAATTTGTTTAACTCTGACAGGGTGTATGTGAGTCTACTGGGGGCCAAATGAAAAATGAACTGAAAATTCTGCCAGGCAGAACGACTCTGGAAACGATAAAAATATTTATCTTTTAACTGGTAGGAAGATGTTTAAGAGCCTGAAAGTAGTGCCACTCGTGAACCTAACAGAATGTCACAAAAGTAAAATAAATCAATTAAAGTCTAAGCTCAAAACATATTTTTGAGCACAGGGTTTTTCGTTTCAAAACATTGGAATATCACACACAAGAGACAGGGTTGTCAACAATCCATAAATTTGATGGCAGTCCACAAAAACATAGAACAATTCAATGTCCATAAATCTGTAACTCAAATTCTGAATATCTTTGAAAATTTGGCAGAATTGAAATGTTCTTAAAATATTCAAGAAAAATATTCAAACACAGGAAAAAGCAATATTCAAGTTTGGTCACCTTGAATAAGGTGAGCTTAGTCTCATCTGATAGTCTTCTGCTCCAGGCCCATTAATCAGTGATATTAACAAAAGATCTTTTCAGCTCTGCTTGTGGTGGAGTGTCACAGATGACTTTAAAAAAAGTAATCTAAGTGCATTTACAAAAATACTAAGCACAAGCCATGTGGATTCATTATAAGCCCGAAAGGGATTTGAATTTGGAGTGTATACTACTAATATGTTTCTTAATGTCCCATTGCTGTTTGGTGTCTGTGACACTATTAGCGAAAACCATATATTTATAGTTACATGTAAAAACATTTAACTTTGGGACCTGCTCCGTGAGACATTTAATGATGACACTAGCCCTCACAGATCCGGAGCGGCTACATTCCAATAGGCGTCTGGAAAGTCAGAGGAGGTTTCATCTTGCTGAGTGGCGACAAGTCTGTTTTTACAACGCTGGCCAGTGCCTGCGATGAGTTTATCATTGTGTCAGATGGCAAGGGGGCAACTCCATGTCTTTGGGCTTTTAATCTAAAATATCCCAGCCTCCCGGCTCTCGGTTTGCATTAGACTGTTACATCGCTGGCCGCTTTGATGAGAGAGCTCTGTGTCATACATGTAAGAGCACTCGGACGCCCCCGCCCCTCTGACACAATGCACAGTAACATCTGGGATCTCAGGCTACGGGAACGAGGGCTGGGGTGCTCACGGCCGTCCGCGTTTGTGTACGATTGAGAAAGGGAGGGTGTGTGAGAGAGAGAGAGGGAGAGAGAGAGAGGGAGAGAAAGGGAGAGCGGGGGAGAGAGAGAGAGAGAGAGGCTTTGCATGTGTCTGTTTGTTTTTATTGAGGGTAGAGAGAAAATCAATCAAGACCTGCAGCCTGGGAGGGAATGTGGAGAGAGGAGAGCAGAGCAGAGGAGAGGATCCAACAGCCAACTGCGATCAGAGCTGATTCAGAGAGAGAGAGAGAGAGAGAGACTGAGTGAGCAGAGAGGCAGGTACTTTCATGCAGGGAAACAGAACTGGATAGAGAGGCAGGATAGAGGCTCCTGACTCTACACACTCTACTCAGCAACTCCCTGTCCTGAGCGAGAGGGACAGGAGGGAGAGTGTGTCAGCGGAGTGAGAGGTGGAGACTACGACATCGACTTCCATGAGCGGAGTCATCGAGGCAGACGAGAAAGCTGCAACAATTTGTCTTTGGAGTAGTCCAGAGAGGAGCGTTCGTCAGAACCACTCTAAGTCCCGATCCTCCGGCGTTTGCAACTTACAGCGTGGAGGGAGACAGAGAGAGAGAGAGAGAGAGAGAGAGTGGCAACAGGAGAGAGGAAGTTCTCCCAGACGGGAAAGAGACCACCCCAAGAAAGGAGTTGAGAGTGAAGGGGAGGGGGCACACCATGTCCAGTGTTGAGGGGTAACGGGAGCGCAGGGGAGGGGGGCAAAGAGATGTCACTGAGTGGGAGGGACAGCATTCCCCAGGAGGGGGCGCTGGTGAACAGTGAGCGCAAGAACACCCGCGTGAAGAGGGCGGTCCGCATCTCCAGCATCGTGGCTCAGGAGGTGAGTGTGGCTGAGTGAGAAGCTCCATGCAAGGCTGGGGAGACTGAATGGACACCCATTCAGATGGAAACACACACACACACATACACACACATGCACGCACACACAGACACACACACATATGCACAACCACACACACACACACACACACGCATATAAACACATGCACAAACACACACATTCACGTGAACATACACACACACAAAACTTATATACTGGCATTAAATTTGTGTGCAAACAGTGAGTGTAAAATGGTAATAATTACAATTGTTGACCAAAAACAAAATGGAAATATAACAAAGATGTCATAAACACATGATCTGGTGATGGCAAGCATAATAATGCCTGTGAAATAGAGGTTGAAGAAGATGGTGAAGCCATAAGTGGTGATCATGGGCTTTAGGTGCACGATGATGATAATGATGATGATGATGATGGTGGTGGTGGTGACGGTGGTGGTGGTGGTGGTGGTGGAGTATTTTGCAGACATGGTTGTATGGGGCACTAATCTGGTACAGCTGAGAATGCATCTCTCAGCTGTTACTCGCTACAAAATCAACCAATGATGTACAATCAGACATATTATCAGCTTATTTGCAATGAGTTAAAACAGTATTAGCAGATTTTATATCTTTATGATTTTTTACACGTGCGTTATTCTTGAACAGTACTGGCTCTGCTATACCCCTGTCAGCATCTGTACATTCATAATTAGAGATGCACAATTTGTATTGTTTGTGTAAAAGACTGGAGGGCTCTCAATACAAATTGTGAATCTGTAATTATGAATTAGAGGACATGGTGTGCCCCCTCCCCTTCACTCTCAGCTGTAACTGATCTGGGGTCATACTCTGTGAGCACACATTGTTACCTGTCATTTCTTTGATGAATATTAGCTCCTCCCCCAGCTTTTGTGAGGGCTTATAGTGGCAGAATATAAACTTACTTACTCCAGTCTACTAGGGGCACAGATGGCCCAGAATTCTTTGGTACTTTGATCTTCAGATTTCCAGTGGGGAAGATTGTTGAGAAATTCATTATTTGGCATTTTGTATGATGTAATATTAAATACATTTAATATTATAATATATTTAACATGTAACATAACATATAATAAATTTAGTCATTGAATACACATCTGCCAAGGGCAAAATAACCAAACATGGATGTAAAATAAATACGTTCAAGCCAAATAAATGTCTTGATGTGCAATATACTAGTTATCTTCACATAATTAATGAATATGTTTGATTATGTATGTGACCAGATAAAGGGTATTTCATTTAGTATACTGATACAAGGGTGATATTTATATCCTAAAATATTATTTAATTAATTTGGTCTATGTGGAGTTTATTTCAGCAAATGGAGCCAAGATTGTATCAAATAACTAGCTTGAATGTGGCCTCTAGAAACTGCATGTGTCTACCTCGCAAAGCCTATTGGGGCGTGTTAAATTGGATTGTTAAGTAAATGTCAGTGGAGGTGAAATCCAATTGGATCTCTTGACTGTCTTCCGGTGTAATTAATGGTTTATTGTTAAGAGATTAGTCTCTGTTTAATCCACAAAAGAGATGAGCCAGAGTGTCCGCGATGAGCTTACCCGTCATATTCTGTGTGTGTGTGTGTGTGTGTGTGTGTGTGTGTGTGTGTGTATATATGTGTGTGTGTGTGTGTGTGTTTTAGTGTATCACGGATTCTGTGTGTATATATACATTCTTTTTTATGAAATTGCGATCGTGTGACTTGACGTGTGACTTGACTTCAGAGTTGTATACAGAGCTACCGAACAATCATACCTCTATTCATAGTATGTTATATACATATGAGAGAGGAAGTGACTCTAAACTAAAGGTTGCGGAAACTAAACTCATCGGTTTAAAGTCATCAGGTACACAGCGGTCGAGTAACCACCCGAAGGAGCAGGGTTGTTTTACCATCCTTAATAAAGACGGCAAGTCTCGCAGTGACGGGCGTGTTGTTTACCCCACACACTGCGTTTTGTTCACACTCTGACTGAGGGAATACCGGGGAGGAACGCAACGCTGTACACAGATGCTATTGGGATCACGTCAGTTGGCACCCGGTCTGCCCGTCCACAGTGTTACTGTTATTGCCATGAGGCAATTAATTCCCCTGAACTGTAAACAGGACCAGCAGCTCTCCCCAGCCTCTGCCTCAATCTCTGAACCAGCAGCCCAAGAGAGAGAGAGAGAGAGAGAGAGGAGGATTCCCTATACAAATAAAACATATCCATAATGCAAAGCCAACACATCAATGTAACTCCACATATCAATGACACGAGTAGAAGAGGACTATTCCATATGCAAATGTGGAATATCCATAACATATCCATTACATAAATCACATAAATGTAGATTTGCATGTGGGGTACTCTTGCAATGAAATGTTATGTAAATGTTACAAACTACAAGCACATTATAGGTATAAAAAGAGGCGACTGCCGGTGGAAATAGTTAACGTGTTGAAATTCTTGGAAATTCCATTCATTTGTTCTTACAGTGTTTTGCGTATATTTTGATTTTCTGTCTTGTCATAATTTTGATACTATGGAATACACTTATTTCCAATTTAGCTGTCGTTTAGCTTTGTTTTTCAACAGGACGGTATGAAAACATATTAGTTTAAAACTATTTCCCGTATTATTACAAGGAAAAGCCTCCTCTTACACCGATAATGAGTATCAGGGGTTCTGCTTGGAGTGGGTACTGAATTATTCGCATGAAATAAAAGTTGACACAGAAAATGGATCAAAGAAGGCCGTGTCATGCTTTAGCAAAACATTGTGTCGGCAATTTCTGTGGAGACATTGAGCTATATTGTGTCCGGAGTAGGGGTTAGGGGATGGGGGAGGTCGTTATTTGAAGATTAAGAACCAGCATCCATCATCTTTATGAACAGAGCCCTCAAACCCAGCTCTCGGAAAATCCCAGGAAATAAATCAAGGCTCCTCCTGAGCTTTAAAAGGATGTCTCCCAGGACTCGCCACCACGCCCGCCCCCATCCCCGGCGCGTGATGAGATATGAGCATGGCTTGGGGACCTTGGCTTGAATCGCGCTGGGAGGCGTTTGACCTGGGTTTCTCAGCTAGCGCTGTGTCAACCGCCAAAAGCCTAAGCCAAAATGGAACCAATCACCTGCCAGTGTTGCAGCAAAAATAAATTAATTTTTTTTCTGTGTTGCCTCTCTGGCACATGACACTGATGTAATTTGCTTCTTCTTACCGATCAGTTATTAATTATTGATAATCAAATATTCACAACTTCTAACACGGGGTATTGATAAGTGGAATGGCTGCAATCAGGAACTGTATTGCTTCCCAATTGTAAATCCATACAGGTTGACTGAGATGCTCCAGTTATCCACAGTAAAGTGTGTGTGTCATCCGTTTACACCTTTGCTAGCCACTTTTGGTGGTACTGAGATCCATGGTCTTGAGGGAATTCGGAGAGAGGATTTTCAGAGCATCAGAATGACAGAAGTGGTGTCAAAGCCCAGATGTCGATATACAGGATGAGTGAAACATCAATGTGAGAAGTTTCTTTTGTCGCATGTCAATATAAGATAGGCATGGCAGAACATTAAATAGCTCAGATTAATTTTTTTTGCAACGTGGGATTATATCTAACATTGCCATGTGACACAAACATCGTCTGACATTGATTTTTCACTTACCCAGTGGTTGTTGATATGCTGGGCTGTCATATAAGGTTGGGTGGACACCTGCCTCAACGGATGATTAAAGTTCCCATCCAATCAATGGCTCCACAAAGCCAATAAGAGTTTTATCACTTAAAGGTAAAGGTAGATACTGGTGTGACGTGATATGGGGAACTGTAAAAAAGAAAAGTATCCCCAAGGATGTTTCAAAAATAGACGGATCAGGGAAAACTGTAGGAACCTACATGACGTCAGAACATTCGCTCCAGTGTAATATGTTATTAAAAATAGCAAACCAATTTTTGATTATCTCTGAGAGATAATCTCACCGCAGGGTTTGCTTTTCAACAGTGAGGTATCTCTTTTCTGGCCTTACAGGGCCTGTGCAGTTTTTTCTCTCCTTGGCTCAGGTGCTTACAATGACAGTTTCCCCTGTGTCTCACATCCAGCTGTGATCTTCACCTCTGCCATATCCTCAATGCCACACTCTGATTATCATGCTGTGTTGTGAAAAAAGTACAGACATAAGACAAAGGGTGTAGAGCAAACAAAGGTTAAATTCAGCCCTTCTGTATGCACCTTTTGCAAGTCGCTCTGGAAAAGAACATCTAGTAAATAGTTAAATGTAAATTTAATGTAAATATACAGTCAAAGGCAACTGGAAAACTAGCCTCAAGCATAGTTTATTGTCCTTGTGGCACAGAAAACAGCAGGTGTGTAAGTCGAAACTTGGTTCATTGAGTGGCTTTTTTCCTTTGTACACTTCAGTGGAGAGAATCCCAAACTGTATGAGCTTACAACCCGTTTGATGAACAAATCATTTTTTCGGACCCATTCCTTACTTCGTTTAGCTTGACATCAGTTTTTTTCCAAAATTTGGAATTAAAACATTAATGTTAATATACATTTTGTAAGAACAACCACATCTACTTCATGTCTACTTCAGTAACAGGATCCATTTTCAGTTTGAGTAGTGTGAGTGATGTGAATGGAAAGTATATTAATTTGTATAAAGTTGTACTTTTTTCATACTTCATCTCATAATCCACCTCAGCCACTCTAACATCCAACCAGTGGGGCCTGAGTAGACCAGACAGTGGACGCTCTCTGTGAGGACTCTGGCTCTGAGCTCAGTGGCAGTAGGGTACATTTTGGTGACAGCTGGGAGGAACTAGAGGCCTGTTGGCCTGATGACCAGGGGCACGCTGACCATGCAGCAAGTCCCTGTTAGGCCTGGCAGGTTATGTTTAAAAGTCACCCCAAAAAATGTAAAAAGTTTTTTATCATCCAAATCGAAAATATTTTCCAGTAATCAGCACACTGATTATAATCCATCTCATTTCATAAACTATTGGAAACTATGATGGAATTTACACCATAGTTTCCAATAGGAATCAGACAAACCCCATTTTTGGTGCCCTATGCTGGTCTGATTTAGAATATTCTGTTTAAAAATGTTCCTTTGTGACAGAATATTCTATCCATCCTTTTTACCCAAGGTTCAAAATCATACCCCTCATGGGGGACATGGCTGTTGACCACTGAACCGCCTCTATTAGTGAATGTTATAGAAAAGATTTTTCTCTCTTTATGAGGTCTTTATGAGGATTTTATTTTACCTTTAATGTCAGTATCTTACTGAGCCACATTTAGTTGTCAAGAAGACCAAATGACCGTGAAGAAAGTGACAGTCCATCTGTCACTGTGACCGCAGTATATTTCAGGATGTTATTAGTAAGCGGAAAATGAAAGGCGTCAGAACTCAAATCGTGACTGCGTTCTCATTACTTGACTGCGGTCAGTACTGTTCAACATGTTAATGACGCTGACCATAACTCTAAATCAGATCTGTAGTGCAGTTAGACAGTCATGTAATAGGATATTTTTTCATATGCTTTTATGATTAAGTTAATAAAACTGCCTTGTTTAATAAAGTGTAAAATTGTATTTTTAACTATGGAATGTATTTTCACTACAGAAAATCTGTGATGTTTACTCATGAACTATTTGAATCTGATTTGGGTAATGAGTCAACAACCTTGCCTATGTAAAATACAAGAGGGAAAGTATGGTGTGGTTTCAATTTGTACAGATAGAAATTTCTTTCAGTAGTGCAGGTTTGACATGGTTGTTGTTTACTTTATTGATGCCTTTGTTTTCCTTTGGCATCTGTTACAGTTACTGTACAGTGCTTTATCAGTGTCAGTGTAGTCCACTGTGTAAAACATTGGCTTGGACGTATGCCTTCCTGTGTCCTGAAGGTAAATGTGTAACCAGAGGGCTGCAGGTTCACATCCAAAGCTATCTCTGCTGTCATATGCAACCCTTGAATAGGGCACACAACCTGAATTGCTTTAGTAATTCAAAGATACTGTCAAGTGTTAATGTACACTGTGTCACCAGTTGATAGTAGAGTTGAAGACTTCTGAAAGATAGATAGATAGATAGGTAGATAGATAGATAGACGGACGGACGGACGGACGGACGGACGGACATTTAAATGAGCTGTTTTGTTTTGTTGCTCTCTTCCTTCGTGCTGAAAGGGTACTGCAAAATCAGCTCCATCAGTGTAGGTGTGCCAGCAGCAGAGTTTCCGTTAGTGAAGCATGGGCAGCTGCAATAAGGATATAATCTAATACAGTATGTCTCGCCTTCTGAGTATCAGGAAGGGAGGAAGTGAATAAGATGTCTGCGGGGGGACAGAAGTCATTCATCATTTTAGGACTGATCAGTGGTTATGTCCGAAAGAAAGCTCTACCACGCTGCAGTTACAAATCTTTTGGAAATGATAAGACTTCATTTGGAAAAACACAGCTTTGAAGAAAATAAAAAATGTTTACAGATATATATGAGATATTGATTCCGGACTTCACTCTAATTATCTAATCTTTTCTTGAATGCATTTATAGATGTTATAAACCATCTGCGGTCAGAAAATATTGAATCACTATTGAATTAAGGTTAACAATTAGCTTTATCCTAACAATTTTATCTTTTCACAAACACATTTATAGGTGTAATTAATCTGATTATGAGCGTCCGGGTCTAAATTTGTAAGACATAAATCGAACTGTTAGGTGACTCATACTGTGTATATGCACTCACACATAAGCATACAAGAACATACATACTGCATTCTACACCCCCCCCCCCTCCACACACACACACACACACATACATAAATTGTACATACAAACATTCCACATTCAGAATTCATACTCAGAAAATAATAATTTTTTCCATCAGTAACCCTGTGTCTTTCAGTCACCACCTGTGTGTTCACACACGTCATAATCCAATTGCACTGTTGATGAAAGGGTAGTTCCATATCTGAGTGTAAACCCCCTGCTCTACTGCTCTACCTGATTGTCGGTCCTTCTTTGTTTGGCTGTTTAAACACAAAAGCAATGCGCACAGAGTACTTTGAAAGGAACGTGAAAATGCACTATTTTAAAGAATTTGAATCATTTATGTATTGTAATTTTAGGCAAATATTAGGAATATATTTGATCATATTCCGGCCCTTCATATTGATCACAGTTCACTAGGTTCTTCACGTTGTGGCCTTAGTAATAATCACAACATTTACCATGTTCTGATTTTTATTATAGATGTTGCATTTAATTCAATGGGACATGCAACATATTTGTTTTCTTAGTGTAGTAGTTATCTTTTTGTGATGACTAGGAGTTTAATAAGGTGTACATGCACCTGCTGTTTCTAGGATTTCTTCCCCACACCACATGTTTGGTTGAGTGGTCAGATGTAAGTCTAAGGTTCATATCTCTGAGGCTCTGGGTACACAGACAGCATACACCATCCACAGTCTGCTATTGCCTCCCTCTGGCTAATTAGGAAATAATGCACTTTACACACCACATTTTGTTCCAGTAGGCTCCAATGTGTCACAATAAGAGCATGACTATGATGTTGCCTTTCAAAATAATGTATTGCTGTTTTTCCATTGTATTTGACAAGTCCAATTTTGTGCTTGATTTTTTGCTGAAAAATATTCACAAATGCAATTTAATTAATTTAATTGTGAGCATTTTTTCTGCCTATACAATTTTTTATTATGATTGCATGTATTCAAAATCGAGAATGCTTGCTTTTTCAGTCCTTTTCATCTTTTGCCAAGATTTCAGAAATGTAATTAAATTAATGCACCCTCAATTACAGCATCCACACTGTTTCAGTCATAGATGCATGTGTGATCATGTTTATCGGTTGTCTGCCGAGATGAACGGGAAGGTAACAATATATCTTTTCTGTGTTTTCTCTCTTTCATGTTTTTGGCAACACTGCTCCTCCTTTGTCCTTCCCCACAGGTGAGAGCACACATTTCCATCTCATTTTAAAATGTTGCAGCTGTTCCTCTGCCAAGATAAGGTCTATTTCCTTTTCAATCAAAGTGTGGTTTCGCCATTACACTGACTACAGGTTAAGGGGGGAGCCATTTCTGCTGAGAGTATGGATAGCTGAAGCGAACAGAACTTTTCTTCCTCACCGTCTCCTGTCCCCTGTCAGGCAATCGCATTTGTTCAGCACCAACCTGCCCATGCTTCTCTGAATGGGCCTTTCTCCGGACCTTCTGACTCCCTCTGAGTAAAGATTAAAGAGGATTAGTTATTCACGGTCACTCACACAGCCCCTCCTCATAAATCTGTGTCCCTCCCGATGAATTCGGCAGACTGATGTGCCCATCTGTATGTATTAGCACATTTGGCGGTTCCCTCGCGAGCCGTGTGCGTTCGCTCTCCAGAGGCCCTGGCAAGGACAGAGCAGCTTTGCCAGGAAGTGGTCACTAATGTGCAGAAAACTGAATTAGATAGAGCTGAGGTCTCAATCCTAATCCTTTTTTATCCAGAAACAGTACACAAGTTTAGCCGCTCTTTCCCAAAGAACTTCAGGAAAAGATGTTAAAATGAAATTCACTGACATGATCGATTAGCTTTTCTGAAAAATAAAGGCGTCTTAAATAGTCACATGTCAGAAAGAGCTCTTTCGTCAATACGGTGCAGCTTCTCAAGGTCATGTTAGCCCTGGGCAAAGGAGGAATGACGATCCATCAGATCAAATGTTTAACACCTCAAAACACCTCGGTAAGCTGGCATTTCATTAGCAACTCCAAAGTCGGCTCAGAACAGTACATTTGCTTCACATCACAGTTGGCACGGAGGGTGCGTTCGCCCTTACAAAAATAATTATTGTGCACAAACTTAATTTGAGGCAAACTGTACATCAGGCTGAAAAGTTAAGCAAGGAGGTTTGCAGTTGAGTGGAATTGTTAGTAAACGTCATGAATCTACAGTACAACAACAACAAAAAAACTATTTTGTGCCATTGTGTTTATGCCAAGTATTTTTCACCAGAGGCAATCTTTGTTAAATTCCTGCCAAGTGCCAAGCATCTGTAACCGTGTTGTAAGTTTAATATTTTTGCAGGTATTGGTATATTTTATTGAAATATAATTTTAAGTTACTGTTGGAAAGTCCCTAATAAGTCTTTATCATGAAGACTATTCCCTGCTGGTGGTAGCTGATGCACTGTCCGCTTTCATTCTTCATCCATTTCATACATCCACATGAGATGACAAGCTCTGAACCTCCTTTTGTAATGAAAACATATATGCCTGTGGTCTCTCCTAGGTAAGCATGTTGTCCTCAATAATCCTTCCCTAGTTATTTTTAATAAAATTGGTTTGTGGTGAACTTTAAGACAAGATAAGAGTGTGTTTATTAAATGTGTACTGTCTAAGTTTGATTTGGAGAAAGGTGTTGGAGTGACAGCCCAAGTGTACTGTGGGAAGGGGGCGGAGAAGCACAGAGTCAGAGCAGGGTCCAGATATGCCATCCATCAGGGTTGTGCTCCAGGGCACTTATTACGGCCCTCTCTGAGCGGGAGCTCAAGGACTCTGGGCCCCAGCAGGGCGGAGTCAGGGCATTGTTCATCACCCCTGGAGACAGTAAGCAGATTGGCTGCTGAGGTCTGCATTGACCAGCTCATCACTCAGAGTGACATGTTTCCGTGGAGATGCAGGCCCTGTCTATCTCTGTGTGCACCGTCCTGTTGAAACTGCCGGTCAATGGTCTACATCAGATTCTGTGAAGTAATGGGTTTGGTTTTCAGTTTCTTTCATTTACTGTTAATAGAAATGTCATTACACTCACAAGGGATTGTCATTCTGCACACCTCGGCAGACTCTTAAAGGGATTAATATCCCAGAAAATTTGTTCAGATTATTAAAGGCAGATGACAGGAATTTGTTCAAATTATTAAAGGCAGAGCAGAGCATATTAAAGCCCATTCGGGCCTTAAGCAAGGGCCCTAGAAGCAAGATTTAGTTTGGGGCCTCCTCACTACAACCAAAGCTCCTATAGGACCCAATTTTGTGGTTTTTACAGTGACCGACAAATCTCAGGAAAAAATAAAAAGGAAAATTCCCTCACAATTCAATTAGATGAGTAAGAGGCCCCACCAACCACTAGGGGGCCCAGAGCAGTTGCTTATTTCACTTATGCCACGGGCCAGCTCTGCTTAATGGGGTTTGTCATTCCACTCACCTGTGCAGATGCCTAAGGGACTTGGCGTTTGATGTATCTGCACATGTTATATGAGGTGCATTTCCTTCACCCTTATATAGTGTTACGGGGAGGGGGGGTGATTGTTGTTTCCCCCACATATTAAGGCAGGGGTACTTCACCAGGAACCAAGCCCTGGGGTTTATGGGGTTTAAGTTAAATTATTTGGCAAATAAAGTTCATCCATTGTAATTATAACTTAGAACATGCTGCACTGCTGGGACGATCACGTGCTGTGATGACACTTTGCTATTTAATGTTACTTTCTGTTAACCGATGAGATTCTCTTCAACTGTGCAGCCAAGTAAATGTTAAGATTTTAAAATGTTGCCGAGGAACAATGCTTTAAACAAATGTGTGTGCATTTCCTCCAGGTTGAGTCATTGTAGTTAATGCACTGGACTCTGTACCATGGAAACAGAATTGCAAACAACTGAAAACTGGAATACATGCCTTTGAATGACCTATTCATTTTCAGCTGGCCTAGTATTTTCTATTTGTGAAATATACAAGACCTGTAACCAAGAGAGAAGGATTGTGTATTGTGCAAGTATAGACAACAGTACATGTTTGAATTTAATTTATAATTAAGTGGAAGAACAGCTGGTAGATTTCAAAATATGGTTTATTATTCATTGTGTCTCTTGTCAGGCTGAGTCAATAATAGGAATAATTTATTCACTTTGGGCTTAGTTTAGGTTCAGATTTTGGTCAGTGGCGATTGTTCCAGGTCTAGTTTGGGAGTTGTTTTCATCCATGTGTGTGGTACCTAGAATGGAGTCTCTGATATATGTGAGCTCAGGATGAACTTGTGAATATTACATAATGGTGTGCTAATCTTTCATGCTACCCATCAATTCCTGCTACCCTAAATTGTGTGCATCAACACAGAACATAATAATGGTCTTGGACTTGTCACTGCCCTGCATCCCTTTGTTAAGTAAAGATAGTATGTAGGCTAAGCTGCCTTTTGTGGCTTAATTGTACTGCTTTGATTAGTGAAATGTGTAGTGAAATGCATATTAACTTGGTTTGTAGCAAAAATGTGTGAGTTGTGTGAGTTTTGAAAAAGACTACGCTGTGCTGCTGTCTTCAGCAGGGGTGGTTTGGGTGCTTTTTGTGCTGCTATATACAAGCCCCCCTCAGCACTATCATTGCCCAGTCAGGCAGAAAGAGGCCAGGCTCTTATTTACCAACCGCACACAGCGGTTTAATCTCAGCGCTGAGGGGAGACAGGTCAGCTTTCACAGACACATCACCGTCTACCTGAATTTCATCATTCTGCCAGGTACTGCAGTGCATTCCAACAAGACTAAGGTCCTCCACTGTGCCTCTGTTGTAAGTAGAGTATCTAAACAGACCAAGGTCTCTCAACTTGTCTCTATGGAGCAGAGAGCTCTCAGACAGTGCAGAGGTCCTCAGCCTTGTCTCTGTAATTGAGAACCTGTAGGTAGCTCAAGGACTACCACTTTGTCTCTATGGTATGAAGAGTGCTCAGATAACAAAAAGGTCCTCCACCTTGTTTCTGTGGTACAGAGAGTACCCTTGTAATATAAAAGCCTTTTCTCTTTTCTCTGCATGGTGAAGAACGACATGAATGTACAGGAACATAAACACAAATGTATGTGTGGGATGCTCTTGGATGACCAATACATAAGATATCATGAATTTTAGAAATGAACTGGTTGAGAACTGGTGTCTCAAAATGTCCAGTAGAGATCAAACTTCTTTGTGTAATTGTCAAAGCAATTGTGGATTTATCAGGAAAAGGCAATGTTACTTGCTGTGACTCACTGGCCATAAAATGTACAGAAACGCAGCCCTAAATTGATCAGACTTTGTTTTCTTGTCAGTCCAGACAAGGCAGCACTGCAGACCAGCAATTAATTTAGGCAAAGTGAAAAAGGCAAATCAAGCTGTTCAAAGGGAGACATGATTCAATGACAATGACACAAAACTTAAAAAAAAAAAACTTTAATAAAAACTTTAATTTATCTTGAAAATAATCTGGGAGTAATAATAGTATTATAACAAAGGCAGTGGACAGGAAATTGCTTCCCTCAAAGCAGCATCTGTCTGGCTTGGAAGGAGAAGGGCATTTCTAAAAGTGTGGAAACTACAACAAAGACAACAAAGGGCACTATGTACATGTTGTAGGATCTTCTGCAGAAAGACTCTATGAGTGACAGAAATAACATTTGTGTGTGTGTGTGTGGGTGTGTGTGTGTGTGTGTGTGTGTGTGTGTGTGTGTGTGTGTGCACGTGTGTTTCTATTCAAACGTGTTGACTGTACTTTCTCTGAATGTCTCCTATGTACCACATTTCTCTGTTGGGTAGAACAGGATCTTAATGAGGCATAACAGAAATGTCTCTGTATCTCTGGGGTGTGGGGAAGTTTCTTCTGTTTCCGTCTTTGCTACTGTCGAAAATTGAATGGATTCCTTATGAATATTCATGACAGGCCATGCTGAGCAATACCAGCAGCAATGTATGTTATGTTTATGGCCATAAATGAAGTTGTGAATATTCATAACCTGTAGTCTAGCTCCAGAAACCCCTGTTAAACAACAAATGTTGAATGTGTAATGAGTAACAAAGCAGTTCGAACAGAAGCAACACAGGAGCTAAGTTCAGGGTGGTTATAAGGAATCAGTGGCCGTGCAATCCACTGAACAAAAAGTATATAATTCTGTTAAGTATATAAAACTGTTGCTCACTCTGATGGTGTAGATGGAAAGCACAGCAACCAGCCGACTCCCACTTCCATGCATATACCTGTCTGCCAGATGCATGCCTGGGCTAGAGGAGAGCCCTGAACATAGGCACACACACTGACACACACTGACACACACACACACACGCATGCAGGCACGCGCACACACACACGCTGAACTGTAGCCCCACACCCACCACGCCTGCCCTGTCACTGCGCTAGAGGCTGTTCAGCACTCAGATTCCCCACTCTCTGTCCCGCGTGCTAAAATTAACGCTGAGCAATAAGTGTGCTTCAAAGCAGAATGATGGCTTTTTATGCCTGGGTGGTTTTTCTTGATTGTTTTACTCTCTGCTTCTCTAAAAAAAAGTCCATATAAGAATTCCACAATATTCTGGGAATTTAGATTGAACGCTAAACACACATATAAATATCAGTGCAAATTGTATTTTCCTCTCCATAATATGACAGTATATTACAGTGCAAGTTATAACAAGATTGAATGTGAAATGTATTTATATCCAGGACATGTGAACAGTGTGTGATTGGTTGGTTTTTCCCATGATGCTGATTGAAAACATGTATTGTGGCCATGTCAGCACATATCAGCCACCTCAAAGACTGTAATCTCATTTCCCCTAGATTTGCCATTCGAACTAATGTGCAGCTTAGTGGAGGGTTCCTCTATCACGGGAACTCTGTAAGCTACTGCTACACATCATGAGCAAGGAGATATTTATAACTGGGATTAATTTTAACGCAAATGGTAAAATTGGAAATGGCTGTGAGTTGCATTCATTCAGCCCGGGTGTCTCGGCAGGAATAGTCTCTCCCAGGACTGGCAAGTTTCTGCAGATGATGTTTGATCTCGTGGGTGAGACGCTGTCTGCATAAATGCACAGAAACCAGAGCAGAAGCAAGGCAGAGTGGCCATAGATTAAATCACAGCAGCCTTGTGTCTGTTTGTTTTAGTTTCCTTGCAGTGGCCATTCCTCAGTGCATTCACGTTTCTTTTAATGACATCACAATCAAAATAAGCAATCATTGGATATCAGACTGCCAGTAGTAGTTTGTTGATAGTGAGCGAGGCAGGATGCTGTGCGAGTGACCAATTTTGGGGAAACTGTAAACAAGATGTTTTAATGATGCAATTGAGGAAACAAATGATAAATGAGATAATGTACTAATGGGAAACATGATTTTGTCTCAGTTTGTCTGGACAGAGTGCAACATATGGAATGTTGGGCGAAGTTTTGGCAGCACGTAGGCAGTTGTAGACCAGTGCAGATGACAGACAAGACCTTTGTGCAGACAGTGTGTGTCTTCATGACAGGTCATTGATTTGTGCACGTCTCCTTATCTGTGCTGAAGGCTAACCTATTAGATCACTCCTGTCCATCCCCTGCCTTTTTTTTAACGTTTACAAAGAAATGTAACTGTCTGCGGTATCCAGGCAACCGAGCCCCGAGAGTAGTCGAGGCAGGCGGAGAGGCCGCGACCATGACGTTCCTCTGCTCCAGCCCGAGGGAAGGCCATGGCTGTGCTGGTTGTGGCAGCACACTGAAAGGATAGCAGACAGCGATGGAAAATGACAACACGTCCGAGCCGCTAAAGTGTCCAGGAACGCGGGGGATGAGAAAGTGTTCGGATTCGCCATACCGAACGAAGGGACCAGTCAGCCTGCAGCTCGGTAGTGACCGGAAGGTCAATGGGGCCATCACACAGGGAGGCTGGGAGGAAAGACCGCTAAGACGGATGACATTTATTTTGCGAACGTACTTGATAAATGAGAGCGAAAAACAAGCTGGGCGGAATAATTCGCCCACTAAAGGAAGTGGTCATTTTGCATTGAATTTGACCATCAGCAGAATACGAATTACTGTCACTTAAGAGGTGAGCGAGGTCAGAACCTTATCCGGCTGGCATTAGCACCAGCTCACAGCAGCAGCAGAGGAGCAGTGGGCTCTTATATTCAAACAGACAGACAAGACCCCTGCAGGCCTGTTTTAGCATTTGACGTAGAGTGGGAGTGAATGAAAGTAGGACAGGTACCCTTCTCCACTATTTATCTGTCTAGGTCTTATTAATGCCCTTATTCAACACACAGCTTAGTAAAAAAGCCTTAACTGTTACTTGTCCACGGTCAGAGAGGGAAGTTGCTGGGGCAACAAAGCAAGGAGAGGTGCGAAGGAAAGGATGTACATACCAGCATAAAGCCAGAATTGTTTAACTTTTGTGAGGGGCAAGGGCTGTTAATGGGATTTAACTAGCTTTGTGTGCCAGGCTTATACTTCTCCACTATAAGCCCAATGAAAGCTATGCTATTAAGAGCCATAAAACAGCACACTTTTGTAGATAACAAATGTTTTCTAACCAATAACTTCAGCTCTTTGTAGGTGGATCTAAGGTGAAGCCTAGAGCTCTTTGGTGAAGGTGGTGATTCACACAAAAAAAAACACTCCCGCAGAGTGTCTGACTGAAGTCTAAGCTGCCGTGTCCTTGGTGATTTTTCTGTTAGTTCTGGTTCCTGCTGGCAAGGTGAGAGTTCTTTTTAGATATCTTGCAAATGTGTCTTACGTATCAGGGCTGTGAGACTAAAATGTAACAATCTGTGAACAGAAGCAGATTACATCAGATTTCATTGCTGGTTGAGCATGCACAAATGAAATGTATTGAATTGAAATATATTTTCAAGTGTGAATTTGAAATGTGTTACTATTAAAGCTCTGAACAATATATGCAAATTTAGAATTAACTGGTATCGTTTTTGATATTGCAAGAAATTTGGTCAAGTTATGTTTTCACAAAAGCCCATGTATTCGCGGTATATTGTAGTGTACTTCATTCCTGTAAGGGGGTGACTCCAGCAACTGCAGATTGTGTAGGTAGAGGGACATGTTCTCATATCACAGCTACCATGTCAGCTTCTTCCCTCTTTGGCCCCATCTTCACCACTGACAGAGAGATACTGGTACCTGTCATACAGATGATTGCCCTGACAGAAACAAGCCCAGATACCTTAGCTGCTGAAGTTTCACAATCAGATATGCCTTGCCCTGTCCTAGCTTTTTTCCATTGCCATTTGTTTATTCCTGTTTGCTCATATCTGCAGAAATCACACACCAGATTATCACAAGCATTCCTCCTCGAATGAGGTGTGTGTGTGTGTGTGCGTGCGTGCGTGCGTGCGTGTGTGTGTGTGTGTGAGCATGTGTGACTGTATGCAAGGCCTAAATGTACAGATTATTATAGGTATATGAGTCATGGTCATGAGCACTTAATAGTTTGGTGAAGACTGTTTGCAGTTTACATCTCATCTGCAAGGCAGACGTAACAAGCTGAGAGATAATGTATGATTCTGGGTTGTGCTTCTGGACCAATAACCATTCAGTCCTCAAATTTTCTCTCCCTCCTCTCTCTTTTTCTATCTCTCTTTCTCTCCCTTGCTTCTTCTCTGATTATCCCTCATCAGAGCATGTCTGGATTGTGAGGGGTTTTTTTCCTGTCTCGCTGAACACCTCCTGGAGCGTTTTCTCTCCGTCTCTCGTGTGTGTCTCTCTCTCTCTCCCTCCCTCCCTCTCCCTCGCTCTCTCTTCTCTGTCTCTCTGTAATCAGCGGCAGTGGTTGTAATGCTGCGTTTCTGCTCCCAAATCTCACCACACCATCGACACAGCTGAGAGGGCATCTAGTTTTATTGTGCGAGCATGCGGCTGTTCTCAACTGAACAGGTTTGACATTTTCACTCTGCATAGAAAATGCTGCTAAAAGGAAGAGACTGCAGGTGAGCAAAACTCAGCTGCAAAGTTGGTTTCTGGAAGCTTTCTGCCTTTCAGTAGACAAACAGCAAAGAGGGGAGGAGAAAGGCTGATTGAAGAGGGAAGAAGAGAGGGAAGTGAAGAAAGAAGAGTAGCTGAGGGACATACTCAAAGCAGAGCCTGGAGGAAGAGAACCGAGGAGAGAAGGATCCCAGAGCTGGTGGCCCATTGACTCCCTCCCCACTTTCCCGCGCCCGAAGCCGCGGGATGCCCTTTTGGTGCGGAATCAAAACGGCAGCGCCCTCACGTCATCGCTGTGCTTCCGTCCTGGCAGGGGGTAGCGACCCCTGGCTTGGGGGCGGCGGACCATGATTCTGCCGCTGGTCCTGAAGCTGCTGACCGAGCTTCTCTTGTTCGCCCCTCCTCTTCCTCTTTCTCAAACTCATCCTCATCATCATCCCACCGCCGTTCACATGCCGCGCGACTTGGGGCCCCACATACGCTGGCGCTGGGACAGGAAGAGCCCAAGGCTCCCCGCTGAGGGGAGAGAGGTGAGGGGGGACAGGGATGGGGGTCACAGGTGAAATTGTTCATATTCAGGTGGTTACTGCTGCTCAACTGTGAAGTATTTATACTGAACATTAAGATTACTAGACATCATGGTGTACTTTCCCAGGATGCTTTGGGAGGGGGTGAGGGGGGGTCAAGGGAGATCTTATGAAATCTGAAAATGTATTTATGTGTCTATACTTAATTCTCAATGAATAAAAATATGAGTGCAAAAGAAGAGTTGGTGGACCTGAAGAGGAAGGGAGGGAGAGATGGACAGGGGAAGGGGATGCCAAGAGTGCGGAAATCAGAGATTAAATTAACCCTAAACCCTTAAAGTCCCTCTTGCATAGACTGTGGCATTTACCATTAAGTCATAGGTTTATGTAATGACTCCTGCTATTGGCTGTGACGATGTTAACTTTGTATCGTCTCTGCTCTTTGCTTAACCTTTCTGTTTGCTCTTTTGTAAGTCGCTGTTGGATAACAGCGTCTGCTAAATGCCAAAATATACATAAAAATTCACTGTGGAGAGGTAGAGATGGGAGAAGAGAAGAGGATGAGGGGATGAACTAAGGGAGGGACAGAGAAAAAGGGGAAAAAACAGGAGCCTGAAACAATGGCTTTGAAGTTGTAGAGATCATTGCATTTGCAGAATCATCCTGTAGTATGGTAACACATGCTATAATGTACATGGTTTCACAGGAAAGCTTAAGTCTCCTTACTGGGTAGCTGTTGCTTCTTATGCCACCAAGATTCAGTCATAATTTAGGAAAGCAAGCTGAAAAGTGAAATAAGACTGTTTCCATAAACAAACGTAATGGGATCTCTTTTTCACTCTTGTAAAGTATAAATAGAAATCTCTTGTAAAGACTCTCCAGAAATGTTGTATATAACCAAGATATGAGCTGTGCAGTACTGTACATTCAAAGGGCTACCCCAGCATTGCTGCACAGTAAGTCCCATTACAACAATTGTTTTGGTTCAGCAATTGAAATATCAACCCAGAGATCTGCAGCCAATCTAGGGATTAGTTCAGAGCATGTACTGTGCCTTGAAATAAAAGGTCACTGGACTTTCTGTTTAATAATGGGAAATACATTTGCTTGCTAGACTCTAGGCTCTCTAAGTCCAAATAAGGCTTTGATATGTGGAGATCTATATCGGCCAGGCTGAAAACGGAGGAGAACAGCTGTGAGATTAGGCACATCCCAGTGTAATGGAGAGGACAGTGGCATAAAGCACATCCCAGTGTAATGGAGCTGTGGGATACAGCACATCCCAGTGTAATGGAGCTGTGGGATAAAACACATTCCAGTGTAATGGAGAGGACAGCACTGACAGTGAAAGACATACAGATGAGCTCTCGCTCTGCCCATTTTCAGTCTAACTCTGCTCTCCCTGTGGTCAAATTATATCGCATTGCTTAATAGCTCGGCAAAAAACCCTTACCCTGGGCAGCTTGTACATAAGATGCACTTTAATTGTTTTGCCCTTTTATACTGTGAGATAATTATTGATGCGGTTCAGGTTATGGACTTTGTCCAAGGCCGTAACAGCAGAGCTTAACCTGGGACTTCAGCCGCAAGCCTGGCTCCCTAATAGCCTATGCTTCTCTCACAGTTATGCATTGCTTTGTTGCTCCTGATCTTTGGACGGGGCCAGAGGTGTCCATTGTCTGTGCCTTTAGAAAAGAGCTCAGGCCAGGCCAGGCCTTGTTATTGGCTCTCTGCAGTCTGGTCTGGAGATCCAGGGCGACCGGAGAAATTCCTTGAGTGGACTAGGGAGGAGTCAGGAGAATATGTGGAGTGGAACTTGGGATCTGTGGACCTGAAAGGATTTATGGAGTTCTTTAGCATATGACCTGATGGCACTGTGTGTGTGTGTGTGTGTGTGTGTGTGTGTGTGTGTGTGTGTGTGTGTGTGTGTGTGTGTGTGTGTGTGTGTGTGTGTGTGTGTGTGTGTGAGAAAGAAGCAAAGAGAGTTTGAGTACTCTTTGAATACCCATATATTCTTATTGTATATTCTTTGTCTGTGTCATTATTGCATAACTACATTTTTGTTTTATTCTGACATTACTTCTTAACCAGATTATATCATGATTGGATAACTCAGACTGTAGTGGACACAAAATATGTTTGGTTTTCTATGCATGTACCAGTGATAGTAAATATCAGAGCAGTAGGGCTATAGCTCAGCTGGCAATTTACATTGCTTGTGTTATTACATCCCAGACCCCCTTCAGCCATTTAATGCAGCTGGGTTTCAGTGGAGCAGATGATGTCAGAAAGAAACATAGTAAAAAGCTGAAGATAAGAGTCTCATGGGCTTCCATTTCCAGGTTCAATACTCATACAGTAACAGGGTAGCTGTCTTTAAAATATAAGAGATTTTCTGCACTCGCCAACTCAGCTCTCAGTTGGAAATACAAAGTGAATACAAAACCAGCTCTTAAAATCTTAACTTTAGTCTGTTGTTTGGCATTTCATCAGTCTTTCATACTCTTTCTTCAGAGTCGGTCAACAATGGTAGGCCTAGCTGACAGGTTGTGTATATTGAGTCTTGAGGCTGGAAGAACACCAAATTTAGCAATGGTGAGTAAAGGATAGACATGGGATTCAAGCATTCAAACCATGTCACCATGACAGCTTGGTTGTTTTTGTTAGCCACACATTAAGTTTTTTTTTTTTTTGTATTTTTCACCATAATTCAAACAGAATCGTGAATTAGGAACTGTTGTTAACATCAGTGTCTCATAGTGTCTCCTTTATAAGGTTACCAAATGTATTATTATGAATAATTACATGGGAATAGAAAATGGACTATGCTTTTTCCATGTTGAATTAATTTTACCAGTTCAAATCAGGTCTTGAAATGGTCCCACCTGCTCCCATGAATAAATTACTTCATATTATCTACTTATCTCTGATCTATTCCGGATGCAATGCCTTATTCCAATCGGTCTCTAAAGAGCATGAGGAAATATTGAATTAACATAAATGAATTATGGATTAATACATAATTCTGTCTTTCCAAATTTGCATTAAAACAGTAACTGAGTTAACATAAACTGAAGCATTATCTACACTGACTCATTAATGTTTTGCTCACACAGTTTTGTGTGAATGCATTTCATATTTAAAGATATTAATCTATATTTTTAGAAGAAGAGGGCAATAAACCACACAATTTACATTCTGAAGTGGCCACTTTCAATTCTGAATAAATTCATGTTCCCAAAGCAACCCCTCTGTTCATCAAACGTTTAATTGGTTCATCACTGTGAAGCAAGACTTCTCTTCATATCTTCTGTGCTGTCTCCTGAGCTGTTGTTGACAATGTATGTTCATGCATCCATATTAATGTACTTTACCCCTGAATTTGAAAGAGTACCACATGATTTCTCTTGTCATTGAGTAGTCATGCATTAGGCACACATCAATATTTTAATTTTAAAATGTGCTTTTCATTGGTTTTTCACATGTTCATGAAAAAATTATAGTTGAAAAAGCACATCAGCATACGTTAAGCTAAATTTGGGCACTTATGTGCCTAGTGCATTCAGTAAAGTGCTTAGGACTTGGTCTGTATAAATAGTAAAGTACAAGGATTTACCCAGAAGCCAGTATGACCTCACTACCTTATGAGTAGACTGTTGTGTGTAAAAGCTCAGGGCTGTCGGTTCTAATCCCTTGGAGGGCACTGTTGCAGTATAGAGCAATATAATCAAAATGTGACTTACTATTTGAATGTCTCTGCCAGTAAGCTATGGTCAGCCTTCTCCTTAGATTCACTTTCACTGTGTCAACGTGTTTGGTTTGAAAAAATTAATTACCTCAAAACTGCCCCTCGGATGTTGGGACCCACCCCTGTGTTTGATTGAGGCCATAAAACCATTTTTCTTCAGTTGTGGCACTAATTTGATTAGCACTAATTTCTCTCTCGTACCTTCAAATTGTCTGTGTGAAGTATTAAAGGTTCGGGAGGTTAATGGCATTCTCATGGTGAAATTATTTTCTTTTGTTACGTTTTCAAAGGAACCAATGGGCAATGTAAACAAAAAGACCCTGTTGAAGGCTGAGAACAGAAATCTTTAGCGGAATCTAGAACATTCCCCAGTTGTTGCTGTTGAGAGAGCTTGAGAGAGCATCAAGCTGATGCAGGCAAATGTAAATTAGACACAGTGTAAGTGTGAATAGCTCATGATCACATTTGTGGAAACAAAGTGCGATGCACTTTAGTTGGTTTTTTCAGCAGTTCTGATGTGTGGATGAGTCATGGATATCCAAGTGGCACAGCACCAGTTTCTACTGGGTGTTTGAAGAGTTTGCCGACCACACAGAGAGCCGATCAAGCACCATCTAACAGTGACAGATGTGGAAGTGAGAGCTGAAAGACAGCACCTCCAGCCTGCAGATGTCACGGAAAACATAGTGCTTTTCACTGCAGTGAGGCACATCTCACATTTTATGATGCACATGCAACACAGTCCTGTGTACCTGTGTGTGTGTGTGTGTGTGTGTGTGTGTGTGTGAGAGAGAGAGAGAGAGAGAGAGAGAGAGAGAGATCTTGCTAGTTGAAAGCACTTCATATAAGTCACTTCATAGAGTAATAGAGTCTGCTAAATGAAAAAATGTAAACTGTACATTAAAATGTCCACAAGGCCAGCTATTTGACTAGCTGCCTATGAAGGTTGGATTGAAATCACCATAACAAATATAATGCACTACAAAATGTATAGCTTGGAAAACGGGTTTGATGAGCAGTGGTGGAGGTAAGGACTGGGGCAGCTCTGGAGTTCAGCTGCAAGGCCTTTGAGAACCCCATATTCCTCTGACCCCAGCAAATGATCACATTCCTCCTGCTTTGTTGCAGTTTCAGTGCAGTTGGCCTGATCGGAGAGTAGAATGATTTTCACGTAACCGGTCAACACCTTTGGTTACTGAACATCTGTTAGTTATCAAATTAGGCTTTGTTCAATCATCTGCAAGGCTTTCTTTATTTACACCATTGATGTGTACATGTACACTCTCTTTGTAGTCTTCTCAAGAGGGAGGTGGAAGTACATAGTAATCAGCAGGTGCTATAACTGGCTGCCAATGAGTCTGGAGTTTTGAATTATTCAACAGTGATAGTAGTAATGCTTTCAACTAAGTGGGCGATTTGAGTTTAGTGATTATGTTAAGAACGTTGGTAATGGATCAGGAGATTCTGGTTACCTAGTGATGATGGTAATAACACAGTAGTGGAGTCAGCAGGATTGGATACTCAGTATTGGTGTCATAATATTGGTGTACAATGAGGACAGTGTAATTTTCCTTGAGGAGTACATGGTTTGTAGTTAATGATTGTCAGTTTGTTCAGTGTTCCAGCTGTTATGTGCCACTGCATTTGAAAAAGCTGATGGATCTATGTTTTTGCAAAATGTCATTGTTGCTGTCTGTCATTAATGATAGAGCATGAATCATTAAAGGAAAAGTGCCTGTCTAATAATTGGAAAAGGCAATAATGCAATGCACTGAGCAGGTTTGAGCAGGACACATTCATCTTCTGACATTTTCCTGATGTCTCTTCACATGAAGTGGCAGTCGACAGGAGGTCAAACGGGGTCGTAAGACTCTATGTGCTTTCGCTCTGGGCAAGAGGACACTTTAACAGAAAATGTTAAAAAAAATAAAAATAAGACTGAAGAAGGGTGGGGGAGGGGGTGTGTGTGGTCACATGCTCTAATAAGAACATCTGCTGCTGTCTTTGGATTCTGAAATTATCAGCAAAGTGTGAACTGTCACCCTGTGCTGTCGGTGAGGAATGACTCAAACTGCTGTTTAATGCTAGGGTGACGCGTGACACTATTTCCATACGCAGTGATGGAGAGTGAGAGCAAATTCGAGGACCCAGCTGCTTCCCCCCGCAGTAGATGCACACAGGCAATAAGGGCATCCACAGAATGCCTCTCGTGACTCATGGATTTGTATGGTTCCTGCTCTAAACAGATGTATGCCGACAAGAAGCACGTCTCTTATGGTGGTGATGGTGATTCAACACCTACATTTAATGGGGAGCACCGGGGGTGTCCCTAAATGTTATTCACATTTCCGTCTACATTGGACCATATTCTGAGGTTTGATTTTCATACGAGGTTTGATGCTATGAATTTTGAAATTCATAGCATCACCCAGACAGACAGGAAACAGTGACCCCTCTGGTGGAGGGGGGAACCTGTGCAGGTTGCCTGTGCAAGTTGCCATGAGCTGTGAAGTCCTCGAGCAAAAGTTGGATGTTGGTGGAATGAAAAGAAGTAGCAGCTGGCTGGATGCTAGTGTGCACCCACTGACATTACACAGGATATTACAGCTTAAGGTTTGATAACCCAAACCTGATTAAATGTATAAAAAATGCAAATTTAGTAATACAAATATGTAGCTTTTCTTGCACCCATTTCAAAGATAATATCATTGAGAAAGCATGGAAATATTAACATTATAGGAATCTTTGTTGATATTACTGGCAGTCATCAACGGGTAATTGAGATGTTTCATTTCAGCGCTTGACTCAGTTACCGTAGGGCTTTATATATTTGGATGTGCTAATATCCATTTTCATTGCCACCTCTGGATATTTGTGTATAAGTTTGTGCTATTATGCTATTATGAGAAACTGTCCTTGTGCATATACCATGCTATTTGTATTCTGACCCTTTGGCTTTCCAAACACTGTTAAGCCACACCACATAAGAGAGCTTCTCAAATGAATAAGTAAATGAAATGTAAATAAATAAATAAATAATATTATTCAACTGTGACAAAAATGTGCATATCGCTTAGGTATGTTTTTTTCACAAGGTCTTGGCCACTGAGGACAGAATTCATGGATTCAGAGATTTAGATGTGTGAATGAGGGTGAATGAATTAGTCAGTCTCTCGTCTCAACAGCACAATCATATCTTTAAAAAAGCTTATTTCTGGGCCTATGAAAAAAGTTCCCGAGTTTTGGACCTCGCGGTTTTGAGGTGCTCTCAATCTGTACTGCTCTGAGGATTAATCTTGAGTCCTACTTTTTCATGGCTTGGCTGTATTCAGTAATACCTGACTTTAATAGATTAAATCATGAAATTGCTGTGGTTTTTAATCAGTTGAATTAAGTTTTCTCATAACTTTCATTAGTTGGTGCAATGATATTGGCCTGCATTCTATAGTTCGTTATAGGTGTGAGCAACTGTATAGGGAGGGGGTAAAAAGACATCTTGCTGATTTTTGCCAGGGGAATTTTGCTCATTCTGGGCCTTGCTCACGGTGTTAATGAAAAAATCAGCTTTGTCTCAGGAAATGGAGGAAGTCCCAGAGTAATTCATGGGAGCGATGCCAGGCATAAGCAATCGCAACCGGATTGAACAAAGGGGAAACACAGTGCCAGCCCCAAGGGGGAACACCAATGCATGTTTCATTTTTCATGCTCAGCTTTTTGGGCTGGAAGAAAGTCCATCGTTGATGAGCCATTGAGCTATGGCCTGAAGCCCGGCCAAGCAAATCCAGGCTGCCCTTTCCAGCCTCCCCATGACCCCTCTGTGACTGCTCTGGGATCATGCAGCTCACGCCATCCAAAGAAAGAGCAGAATAAACTCTATTCCATATTTTCTGCCCGTTTAAGCCAAGTTAGTGACACTTGCCGGGGGTTCCTGTTCATTATCACAATCTCACTTTGTTTCTGAGCCAGAAGAATTGAGGAGAATACAAGTCAAAACCCAGGCAATTAAAAATTTAGGATTAGTTTGATGGAATAGGAAATGAAGAGGAGACACTTTAGTCGGAGCCAAATCTTAATCAGATACAACGCTCTGCCCTAGCTTTACCCTTGCATTAGTCTATTAGAAAAATGTGGTCAGATTTATGGTTACTTTCTGCTGGGCGCTGCCACTTCTGGAATCTTCCATTCATCTACTTGATGATTTTATGAATCTTTCTGTGTCTCTGACCTTAACCCACTCTTTCAGTGTTTTGCACGAGAATCCCATTTTCTCTTTTAGGACAAGTTTCTGGAATTCATGCAATTGAAAGTTAAGCACAATGGTTTTCCTTTCTGATTGTCACACATGGTGCACAAATCTATCCATTAAAGGGGAGAAAAGACACACATTACCATGGTTAACCAGTTAGAAGGTCTTTTAAAGTATCATAATTTGAGACTGTGGCCATCAAATGAATCAGTCAAATTAACGTAGGTCTCTTTAAAGACATATACTGTCCAATCAAACCAATGCTCACATGTGACTTAAGCTACAAAATGAGCTTAATAGTCATTTCATTTACTTCAGCATTTTTCTGATACAGCATACCAGCATCCACACACCACAATATTTGTTTGTCATGAATGCCATTCTTAAATCTATTGCAGTTTGAAAACATGAACATGCATTTAGATTTCACTGCTACTCATACTCTTTTTTAGTCACTTTATTTGTACCTCCGATAAAGACATGTTTGACAAATTTGTGGAAGGTGATTAGATTGAGGTTGAATCAGAGATACACAATGTCAATGAATAGGTGTGAACAGGCACTGAACCCTTGTATAGACAAGCTGTTTAAACACATGTTTTGTGATAAACAATGCGATGGCCACCATTTTTTTCGTCTCTTTTTTATGTGGAGTAATCAACACAAAGGTGTCTCTGTGTGGTTACTACAGGTTAGAGTTTTTCTCAAATACACTGGGTCATTTGACATCATGCTGTTGTTGAAGTATTATAGGAAATTAATATTAATCTATATATCACCATTTTGGCAAGAGAACTTTTTTAACCAGAAATGTTACCTTCAGCCACAAATAAGAAAAGGCAAAAAATATGAACCACTCAAAAAGATCTTGAAAAATTTACAATTAGAGCAATTAAAACAATAGATGAAAATTGTTGACATGGCTGGCTATGCATTTAGAATAGGAATGGTTGGTGCCACCTTTGGAGACTTTTGGTTAAAGCCAGAGGAATGGGTGACCATAATAACATTCCTAAAAGACCTGTCCTCAACATTTTTTTCATTGAAGTCGAAATCACATTTCATTGAAGCTGAAATTACACAGCGATTTAGCCCCAATGGCAACACCTGACTGTGACACAGAACCACAATAAGAGAGATGTCTGTCAAAGGGAAGAGTGGATGTGGGATCTGGATGGAGGTGGATCTCACTTTCCCCAGAAAGTGCTGCACCCTGGCCTGCTGGTGCCAGCTCAGGAGCACTGTCGCTCTCCGCTGGGGCTTTGGATCTCTGCGGTTACTTGGGCTGCGACTGGGAAGGACATGCAGCTCTTTTGTTCAGAGATACAGTAATGATACTGCGTGCGTTTGGTCGTGTCGGCCGATGCTGCCCACATCGTTGTGACGTTGGGTCAGCGGGGTCGTGACTGAGCGGAACAGTTTGTGCTTTTGTGCTCGGATGCAGTATTAATGCTTCCAACCCCTTCCTCTCCCCTCCACACACACACACACACACACACACACTGCAGTGCCCATTGTCTCTTTCTGTGGAGTGCTGAAAAGGCATGCTTTCACCGAGGACCTTCAAAGCCAGAGGCCACTATTAGGGGAAAATGAAGACATGAAGTGAAGGTCACGGCAAACTTTACTACTATACTGTAGCAATGACCAGGAGGAATTCAACACATCAACTTCCACTGAGTCCCGTTTTTCCAGTTAAAAGCAGGGATTACAATGATGGAGTGTGGTCCAGGATCCCCCTAAGCCACCCATAAAAAGAAAAATGTAAGCTGCTGTATGTTGGGTGAAGCATATTTTGCCTTGGCAGTTTAGCTCTCCAAATTACAGACCACTGTGTCTGCCACACCACTCCAGTGACCATGGTTTAGCCCACACTTAACAATTTAGTAATGCAGATGCTGTTATCCGGAAGAACTTGCAACAAGTTATTTTAGACTAAGTTGGTCTGATAAGTACAGTCACTAAGATAGCAAGTAAGTCTTTTCACAAAAATAGCTATTTCAATGGCTGGAAAGAAAAAGCATATTTTAGGGGAGGCCTGTAAAGGTCAGTGATTATTTTGGACCCACGTTGATGGAGCCCCCACTTCCACCTCATTGGAAATCCTTTATGTTTGAAACAGCAGTTCTTAATAGTTCAGTCTGCAATATGTAAAATCTTAATTGAAAACCCGCCCAATACTTTTGTATGTCCTTTTTTCAATTAGTCCCCAGTGGCCCATAAAACTGATTTAAATTGCTATTTGTTGTTACCTCTTTAATAATATACAAGATAATGGCTGAGAGACTCATTTAAGTGCATCAATAATTATACTAATTGAATGCAAGTATAAATGATCACCTTGGCATCTTCTTGTGTCGTGTTGTAATTAAGCAAGCTGATGTGTCCTGAATTAAACAGGTTTTAAATTTACATTGTAAGTAGGTAAATAAAGTAAAATGGAGCTTGTGTCCATTTTTAAATTATGTTTGAGTGTTTTTGGGAGCGCTGCCTCTCCTCTCCTCTCTGCTCCTGTTGTGTCCTGCCAAGATAGCACTCTTTGGCCCTATCTACCTCTGCTCTTATCATCATGATAATTGAATGGTTCTGACAGGTGTATACACACAAAATTGTGATTTGATTGTAATGGTGTTGGATTCGGTCTTGTGTCCATGTTCTCCTCTCTGGTGTATCTGTGTCGGATCTTATTTTCAGAATTTTTCATTGTTCTTATTTTGTCATTATGCAGGCAGATTACTTGTATGTAATGTCAAGGACAGTTACAGGTATTGCACAAAAGTGGAAACACTTATAAATGAGAATATGCAAAAATATGTAAATAAGAGGTTACCACACAGGATTGGCTTATCCATTCATTTAGAAAAAACACCCCAGCATGCCCAAGGTCAAGTTTAAAAGCTCTGGACATGCCTATTTGCATATAATTATGACAAGCATGTCTGCAAGAAGTTGACGTACAAGAGGTGATTGTTGGGATGGCTTTAGCATGAGCGGTTCATTGAGCAAGCATCTAAAGTTGATGATGTTATATGAGCAATGGTGTCTTAACGTAGAACGTTTTTCCAAGGGATATTCTGAACAACGTTTTCCAATTCAGTGAAGGGGAAAGCTCAGCAGCTTGGCTTTTTGGACTGGAAGAAAGTGTAGCATCGATGAGCCTTTGCCTAAAGTCTGGCCAGAGAGGCTCGAGAGAGGCTGCCCACTCTGCTCTTTCCTGCAGCCCCATCCTGACCTTGTCACAGATGTGCATAGATTTGCACCTAAGAAAAAAAATTCAGTTGGATATAAATCTGTAGTGACATGGCTGTGCTGGGTCAGTTGCTGATCTCCTTCACTGAGAGAAAAGGGTTCCTGTACATCTAGACTACATCATTTCTCCACGTTAGCTCCCCAGTGGTGGAACAAACTCCCTGTCCCAATAAGGACACCGAAATCACCGCACACCTTCGGATGAGGTCTGAAGACCCACCTGTTCAGACTATACCTGGTCTAACCATCATACCCCCATGTAGCACTTGTCGTACCCATTTGTGACACTTTGTATTTATTTGAATTTATTATTATATTGTATTTATTGATTGTATTATGTTTACTACTGGCTACACAGATATTATTTTTTAGCTTTGATCTTCTGTAACAATGTTTAAATGATGCATTTTCTTTCTTTCTTGTATTGTCACTACACTGACTGTGTAGACGGTCGCTCTGGATTTAAGCGTCTGCAAAATGAATAAATGTAAATGTAAAGGACATGGTTAGGCTGAGGTTACGTGTGCAGTTGCATGGAAAGTTTATATGTTTAGTGCTGTGGTCTATAGTGCATGGCATGTAAGGTAGCTCCAGTTGCCGTGTCTGTAGCAGCAGCTGTAGCCGTGACCTGATCTAGCCTTGTCGGAATCACTCCTGCTCACTCTGGCCAATGCAGTGTGGGGACGCTGTTGCTGTCCCCAGGCCATTCTGTGGCCCTTTCCCAGAAAAGACCACATAAAATATTAATTTAATGTGTTTATTAGTTTCTTATGGACCCCGGGGGAGCCAAAGCTTTGGGATATTGTTCCCTCTCACTTTCATCCCCTGTACTTTTGCAGTGATTGTGACGGGATTTCAGCTTCAAGAAAGCCAATGAAAGGAGGCAGGTGAAGCCATCCCAGTCCTTTATTATGTTAACTGTTATATTGCCCATACATCATTTTTAGATGTTGGCCGAACAGAACAGATTATTTTTATTATGGCTTCATTTTTGCTTTGTGAAATTTTGAAAGATCCTCTGGTGCACTGCTGCTACATAATTTCCAATGCTACATAAAGGACATTTGTCTAATAGTGTTTTTCTCTTTACAGTAAATCATGATGATTGGTTCAGATCAGTGACTTACCAGTAACATATGGTTGATCCATTTCTGCTGTCAAGATGCCTCACCCTCCCATCACTAATGTCAAAAAATGAGAATACGACTTTTTACTATTGTCTCTCCGAGAGAATAAACAACCATTAATCATTTCCGTTGTTTCCTTCATCTCATTTAGACACCAGATTCGTCTGAACTGTAGGAGGTAATCAGTTGAAAAAAATGACAGTTTTTTGTAATGTGTTTTTCTTTCCTCCCAATAGAAAAAAAAACATCCCCACCACATTTGCATTCAGTAGCTTTACCTTTTTAAGTAATGAAATGAAGAATTTGTCAGAACATTATGGTGCTCTGACAGACTGATGTCAGGGGAGCAATTTGAATATGTTGTGTGAAATCATAGGATTGTGTGTGTGTGTGTGTGTGTGTGTGTGTGTGTGTGTGTGTGTGTGTGTGTGTGTGTGTGTGTGAGAGAGAGTGTGAGTGTGTGTGTGTGTGTGTGTGTGTGTGAGAGAGAGAGTGTGAGTGTGTGTGTGAGTGTGTGTGTGTTCTAATCATTGAGATGTGATTCCCCATGTTTTACATGGCTCCCTTTGCGAAAAGCAGTGCTCAGAGAATTATGGTACACACTGGGCCAATGCACTTCCATTTTCACTTTATCTCCAATACTTAACAGTACTATTATTATTATTATTATTAAATTTAGGAAGATTTACCCACTGAGACTTGCAGAAATAATACAAAATGGTAGCCTACATTTGGGCAAGGAACTGGTATTGCAGAAAAATTACTTTATTTGAGTTGTGAAACATTAAATGAAAATGACAAGGCACAGTAATTGTCATTTGTGAGACTGAAGCTTCTTTCACTTTTGTTTAAATAAGAGCCACCAATAATTTTAACAGTTTGCTCATGAGCTATCTAATCATCCTCGTGAATTTAAGACTAACCACATGGCTGACCAATCTTATTAACATTGCAACACAAGATAATGTAACATGGGATCCCGTAGGCCATGTTTCCACCTCCCCTTTAAATTCATTATAAGCATTAAGCAAATGTACCGTAGCATCCACATTAAGACATATAGTATAGTTATTTCATTTCCTCCTCAGAGACTATGAACTACTGGTGTTCACATAATTCTGATCTTTTGGTATTATAACTGGTTGATCAGATTTAATGCAATGTTAGTGTAGAAGGATATTTTCTATTTTCATATGCAAAACATACCGGTAGATGTGTGTTGTATAGCTTTGTGCAACTGGTGTGATCCGAATTGGAGAGGACTCCACAACCTTTGTGAGTACAAAGACCTTACCGTCCCGCACGGTAGATCAATGGTTAACTCCAGTAGTCACTTGTTCCTCAGTAGTCACAGCCTCCATCACGCTCTTTCCCCTCCTCTGTTTCCTAGGTGCTGTCGCTAGGCGCCGATGTGCTGCCCGAGTACAAGCTCCAGGCACCGCGCATCCACAAATGGACCATCCTGCACTACAGCCCCTTCAAGGCAGTGTGGGACTGGCTGATCCTGCTGCTGGTCATCTACACGGCCATCTTCACACCCTACTCGGCCGCCTTCCTCCTCAACGAGAAGGAAGAGGTGGCCATGCAGAGCTGTGGGTACTCCTGCAGCCCGCTCAACGTGGTGGACCTGATCGTCGACATCATGTTCATCATCGACATCATCATCAACTTCCGCACCACCTACGTCAACTCCAATGACGAGGTGGTGAGTCAGCCCGGGCGGATCGCCGTGCACTACTTCAAGGGCTGGTTCCTCATTGACATGGTTGCAGCAATCCCCTTTGACCTGCTCATCTACCGCTCTGGAGAGGAGGTGAGGGAAGGGGCGAGACAGGGAAACAGCATCTTGGGTAATGTAGTTGACAGTAGAACAGTGCTTGTGCAAAATAAAATACTGTTGTTAAAAGGAAGTGTTAATAAAATCAAGTCTATAAAAATTGTTTTTTCAAAAAGAACCTAAAAGAGGACACTGATTTTGCTAATATAATATTAAGTCTAACATAAAATTAAAATTAAATTCATGTATTTGTATTGAATTTTGGGATGAATAAAATGTCACTGGAGTAAGCGCTAATAAAGACTATTTTCATAGAAATACAGAAATTGTGATGATGTCAGTTGAGTGTGAGATACATATAGAATTAATCAGTGGAAAAACCAGTAGATTAATTCAGTGTGATCAATAATCAAACAAGTAACAACAATTTAACTTACAATCATAATGTTTTAATCAGTTTGCTACCTCAAATTGGATCCAAGAATGCAGTAAATTTGATTTAAACTGAATTTTAAATGTGAACATTAATAAGATGACTTTTGAAAGTTAACATTTAAAAACCATTTAAAATCAGGCTTAAATGATTAGGGAGTCCTTAGAGAGAAATACTATCTATGAATTAATGCAGTTAACTAAACGAAGAAGATATAAATGCACATGGTGGCATATATGTAGCCATACTTTATCATTAATGGGTGAATAGTACATTACATGATCTGGCCTTTTCACTTTGCTGTTAGCTGATGAGAATAAACCAAATCCGTTTGCCTTTCTGTAAATAAAACTAAAGCCAAGCCATAGCGCAAATTACATTTTGTTTTTGTAATCCAATGTAGTCTCTCTGTCTAGACATTAGAGAAACGCCTTTATAGCAGATTCAACTCAATTAAGTGTAGATAGTAACGTTTATTTAACCGTTTACATTAGTTTGATATCTATAAAATAAGTCCTGAACTTTTTAGGATTACTGGGATCCTAAATTTAGGATTATTGACTGAATGGTAGAGTACAAAGAGTCACAGTAATTACCCCGATCATTTCAGCAAAGAAGAGAGCCAGGCCGAGAGTCATTGATATCAGTTGTTGAATTTAATACGGTATGAAAATCAACCGAATAAAAGGAGGCATAGCGTAACAGCTTAAAGAAATGTGTTTTAAAATATGTGAAATAAGAGAATGGTGTCTAGAAGCGCGCAATTTAGTTTGAATTATGATCGTGCTGAGCGTTAGCCCACAATACATTATCGCGAAGAAGCGGCCCGAGTTCAAATCTGCAAATAATTTATTTTCTTTATTGATGGACGCGGCTTCTCTCTGTGCTCAACTGGAAATCAGTGGAAACGATTCCCTTAAGCCAACGGTGCAGTAAACAACTGACAGAGATATTCGTTACCTCCTGCATCACCTTGGGAGGGGAGAAAAATAATAAACCATGCTCGATTTCAGCAGATAGTTTATCTGTTATGCTGTCAGAGAAGAATTAACTAAAGGAGTGTAATTGGTGGAAATGTAAACCTCAGGCTGACAGGACGATAAATAAAAGAGAGGTAGGATGCATTGCCCCTCCTGTCACTTCTCCATGACATTACAACAAGGGAGGGGTTTCCCACTAAACCACTCATTCAAATTCATCTGTTCCCCCCAATCGCGTCATAATATCACAGAGCACTGCGAATCCGCTTCAGGGCCAAAGAACATTTCATCTTGAGCGTATGTTCATTTCATTGTGCGAATCTTTTAAGAAAACTACCGAAGGTGAACAGAAAAATTGCTAAGTGTACTTTCAGCTCTGCTATTTAACTGATAGGGTACATTTTGTCGCTGTTGGAGTATATCAATTCAGGTAACGCTGATTGAATAGAACAGAACACTTCACATTGTGCTTCTCTTTAAAATAACAAATTCTCTTCCATTAGTGATTTTGCTTGTTTAACATATAGCTATTCATATCGAATCATAACCAAAGGTTTTTTTCAGATATGTTGTATATTTGTTCAGAGTTTTTAAGCTTTTCTTTGGAGGAAGGATTGTTTCATTTTGTGTGACCTTCATTCTTGGTGTATTTTGGCCTCTTGAATGTCAATCATAAAAACTAAATCTGGAGAATACTTAGTATGGGCACCAAATTTATTGGATTAAAATGGTTTATGGCTGTCTCCTTATATGAGGGGTACATGGTTCACAAGGCTAAATCAATAACCAGCAGTGAGCATGCCCTATAAAATTAATTTCAGTTTCTTCCATCTTCCATCCAGTATGCCTAAAGCCATCACAATAACCAGTGCTGAAAACAACTAATACACCATACGGCACTATATCTCCTCATGAATAGATTTTTATATTTTTCAGGATTTTGTATTATATTTATAGCTTAATTTATTACCTCTACAGTTTTATTTGATTTATGGCATTGATCATGCATTATCTAAATTATCATTGAATGTATTATTCATATTGTGAAACTGCACATTTAAAGATTGTTGAGAGAGTAACGTAAATGGGTTACATACTAGCAGACACAAAAATTGAATTGAGTTGAATGTAATGTTTCTCTGCCCCCCTTCCAGACAACAACACTGATTGGCCTGCTGAAGACAGCCCGACTGCTGCGATTGGTCCGCGTGGCGCGGAAGCTGGACCGGTACTCGGAGTACGGGGCGGCGGTGCTCTTTCTGCTCATGTGCACGTTCGCGCTCATCGCCCATTGGCTGGCCTGCATCTGGTACGCCATCGGCAATGTGGAAAGGAGCACCAACTCCCGAATCGGCTGGCTGGACTCGCTGGGCGACCAGCTGGGCAAGCACTACAATGACTCCGACCCGGGCTCCGGCCCATCCATCGAGGACAAGTACGTCACCGCCCTATACTTCACCTTCAGCAGCCTGACCAGTGTCGGCTTCGGCAACGTCTCGCCCAACACAAACTCCGAGAAGATCTTCTCCATCTGCGTCATGCTCATTGGCTGTGAGTCATTTACGTTCACTTGTGTACCTATGAATTTAGCCAGAGTGCTTATTTAGTGTCTTGCAGAGTTTTACATACAACCCATTTATACAGCAGGACATTTTTACAGTAGCAAATCAGGTGTGGTACCGTGTTCAAGGGTACAGTAGCATTGCCCTTCCTGAAAATTAAACCTGCCCCTCTTTATGTTTAGTTCAGTTCCTTAACTGGTACATTACATTGCTGCTTCTCCTTCTGGTTTTTGGTCTCCTTCACAGATTTGGTCAATCCTCTCTGAGCCTTTTATGACAAACCTGTGTTTCGCAACCCCTAGTCCTGAGTTTTCAGAGCATCATGTATTATCAAAGTAGAAGAGCTGTATGAGGGTGATTCTGTAGTCAAGAAACATAAGCAAAATGCATTACATCTTGAATTGTGCAACGTTCATGTAACACTTATATAGTTTAAGTGAGTCCAGTAAGTATTATGTGTACTCTATCAGAGTAGAATGTTTTGTATTGTACGTGATTTAACTTTACATTTTGCTATTACTGTGTGTGAGAGTCTGTTTCATCTCTTCTCTTGTTTCCGAGCAGCACTGATGTATGCCAGCATCTTCGGAAATGTCTCTGCCATCATCCAGCGCCTGTACTCGGGCACTGCCCGCTATCACACCCAGATGCTGAGGGTTCGAGAGTTCATCCGCTTCCACCAGATCCCCAACCCACTTCGCCAGCGCCTGGAGGAGTACTTCCAGCACGCCTGGTCCTACACCAACGGCATCGACATGAACGCGGTCAGTGACACCCTCCTATTAGTGCTTATGCGCAGTAAAATGTTCAGTGCGAATACCTCAAAATGTTTGAATGTACTCTAATCAGAGTAAATTATACCCCTGGCAGGTGTTGACATAAACACAATCATTGGGGGTGGGCATACAATGCTAAGGTTCTTATGTCAGATCACCATCTGTCAGACCACATGTTTTCAGCACTCTGTGACACACAATCATGCTATGATATGAAGGCCTTTCACAGCTGACATTTTCCAGAGAATAAAACGCATTTAGTCAAGCAGGAACACAAATCATGAACATTTTTCAGTGGACCCTTTTTGTTCCATTTTTAGTCATCAGTGCTATTGGTTTATAGCCAATGAAAAGTTAAATACAGCAAGGAGTTTATTGATATGTACTAACCCCTCTCCAAGTAAGGCCTTACAGGGTTTATTTATGAATAATAGGAATTTAAATGGCTTTGTTTTCCCACTAAGGGAACTTATTGAGTCAAATATCAGTGCTGTCATAAATCATATTTCTTTAATCAGATGGTTTGGAATTGCTTCTTTTGAAAATGTGAGGATTTCTTATCAAGTTTGATTCCCTTAAGTCAGAACAGCCTTTATCTTGATAGTATCACAAAAGTCGCCAACATTTTTAAGTAATTACATATGTTTGTGTGGTGTAGCCTATATGAAACACTTGACTTGAATTTTCAGAAAGATTAATGTGTTTTGTCCCAGCACAATATTAAAACATTCACTTAACCAAAGGCATTAAATACTGAACAGGAATGAGAAACAGACAATTAAATGAACTCATGGAGGTTATGTTTTACACATGTTATGTTAAACATACTGTATATGCACATATTGTAAATGTACTACATGCTGTATATACATTATTTAAGACCTAATGTAATTATAGTCTTATCACTGAATATAAATATGTAATGGTACTGAACGGAAAAGTGTCCAATATACAGACTTGGCTATGGTAGTCAGTTTATTTGCAGTAGAGTATCTCTTAATAGAAAATAGGAGGCGATGGTTCTTTGTCTCTGGCAATCACTGTCTCAGCCAATTTGTTCATAGTGACAATTAATCTTTTTGACTCCTGGCAGTAACCTTGGGCTCCCTGGTAATTGGACTTTATGCACACTCATTTCAGGAGCACTACTGCACATAAGCTTGTATCAGTCATAGCAGGCAGCCTGTTGAATGACAGCAGGCATGCTTTTGATAAATGCCGGGGCAGCCACTGCGCAGATTCATATATCTGGGCTTAGTGAACTGGAGGAGACCTCCGGAGGATTGAGGAATCAGTGAATCCACCTCAGGTGTATCAATCTTAGTCAGGAAGCAGTGGTGTGTGCTCAGGCTTTTGTTCTGATTCAGATTGATCCACGGAATAGCATCTTCAATCAAGCACTTGATTAGTCCAATCAGGTGCACTGAGAAAGCCAGTTCAATTAATCAACTAATCAAGTTCTTTAATCAAAAGAATGATTAATTGAGTCAGGCGTTTCAGTGCAGTTTTAGAACAAAAGCGCACACCCACACAGGCCATTCTTAGATAAGATTGGAAGCCCTTGATGTACACAGAGTGCATCTACTGGTCCAAAAGACAGACAGATAAACTGGGGCTTACTGTGATTCGTGTGCAGGTGCTGAAGGGCTTTCCGGAGTGCCTGCAGGCGGACATCTGCCTGCACCTCAACCGCACCCTCCTGCAGAACTGCAAGGCCTTCAAGGGCTCCACCAAGGGCTGCCTGCGAGCGCTCGCCATGAAGTTTAAGACCACGCACGCCCCGCCCGGCGACACGCTGGTGCACGCGGGAGACGTCATCACGGCCCTCTACTTCATCTCGCGTGGCTCCATCGAGATCCTGCGTGGCGACGTGGTGGTGGCCATACTGGGTAACCATGGGGCTCCTCCCTATGGGTGGGGCTTGCTTTTTGGGGGTGTGGTTTTTTGGGTGGAAGGATAACAGCAATTCTGAGACTGTTTCAGTCATGGTCTTTAGTCATCAGAAATAACATATAGCTGCTGTTCTGTGCTGCTGTTGCATTACATGTGTTAATTGTGTGTGTCTACACCTTTTGTGTGTGTGTAAACGTGTGTGTGAACATCAGTGTGTTTGTGTATATGTGTGGGCTTGCACGGACACATGTGGTTATGTAAAATATAGCTATACTCAGCAAGCAATGAAATGTTTGCTTCAGTGAAAAGGTTTCTTTGTAATTGTGTGTACAGTACTGCTGATGTACCCTTGAGCTAGGTACTTAACCTGATTTTTCACTGTACATATCCAGATTGCAAAAAATATAAGTCGCTCTCAATAGCAGTGTTTTCCAAATGCTTGTAATGTACTACAAAGTGTGTTGGGGTCAGAACATGTTTTGGTGTGCTGAGTAGGAGAGTGAGAGTTGGATAGTTACTGTGATAATCAAGAAACACTGCCATCTGCAGGCAGTTCAGTTTACTCACATCTGTCCGTCCCTTTGCAGTTCTGTTAATCCGGGATGGCTAATTTCTTGTATTGTATGTTGGTTCACACAAACATACAATAAAGTCACTTCAAATCCAAATCACTTTAAAAATTAAAAATTAACTAAATTAATTAAATTAGCAAATTTGATTTTAAAAATCACTGATTCTGTGATTCAGTAGATTTGTTATGCTATTTTACCACTGGCTTAACCAGGTTTTGTTCAAAGTTAAGTTTAACAAATACATATTCAGTGAACCTGATATTGTATTATACTGAAAATATGAGCTCCCAACATCTTGTGGAGAATATAGTATTTGATGATGCTTCTGCAGAGAAATGTAAGGGGAACTACCTCTTTCTCATGTAGGAAAGAATGACATCTTTGGTGAACCCATCAACCTGTACGCACGACCAGGAAATCCAACGCCGATGTTAGGGCACTGACCTACTGTGACCTGCACAAGATCCTCCGAGAAGACGTGCTGGAGGTGTTGGACATGTACCCCGAGTTCTCTGACTACTTCTGGGGCAACCTAGAGATCACCTTCAACCTGCGCGATGTGAGTTTTCATTCTCAGTCTCACCAAGACGTCAGTTTTCAGTTTAGAGGGTTGTTTGACCAAAAATATTGCCCTTGCAATTTGCTTTTCTGGGTATCAGAATAAATCTCACATTAATTGCTTTAAAGCTTTATTCTTCTGTGGAGAGTAGCACATTGTTTATGTAGTTACAGAACTTTAAGATGTTTTACACAATGATGGACAAATTCAGTTTTAGCACGGGTAAAAGTGGGGAAAAAAACTGATGCTGCTAGTCTCATCTTGTAAATTTCCATCCAGGTTCTGCTGGGTGCTTCTGCTGGGTGCTTTGTTCTTCTTTTATAGCTCAATGAATCCTGGAGCACAGAACGCTCTATTTCCTGATCCGATTGTAAATGCATATGTATGCTAAAGAAATCACCATTTCTTTGCTCTACTGCTTCTTTCCATCTCTCTCTCTCTCTTTCTCTCATGCTTTCTTTTTCTCTGCCCCTCCTTCCAGTCCAACATGATTCCCGGGTCCCCGAGCAGTGACGACTCGGACAGCACCAGCTTCAGCCGGCTGCGCAGACGCAAGATGTCGTTCCGCCGTCGGACTGACAGAGGTAGCACAGCGTTCCGTTTAATGACCTGTAGACTGAAATCCCGAGAATGAGATACAGCAGAAACACTCTTTTTCTCTTTTTAGCACTTTCACACATGGCATTGGAATTCCAGCCCTTCGCCTTCTGTTGTATTACTTGGGTGTGATAAAAGGCGTGAGAGATTTGTTAGGTTCCCACACTCATTAATACTCTAACTTGTCAATGTGATACATGTTGTTAACATATTGAACTGCAGTTCACAATACGCAAAATACACCACGCACATTTTATTTTTTTGAAAAGTGAGATCACAAGAATCGAAATACAAAGGAACTGTGACTGCTTCCTGCAGGCTCTTCCTCCTTTATGTGGCTTGCCCTCATTGCTCTTCGACCCATAGTTACGTAGTTTGATCCATAGTTCCACCAGAGATGAAAAACTTACCTGTTTAAACTACATCTTGGTCTTGTTTCCCCTACTTTTAACATAATACTATCAATTCCATTTGTTACTTAGAGCACTATATTCTCAAGCACATCCTTGCACCTACTATGTTACATAACATTATGTCAAAGTTTTACGTAATGACTGTGATTTACGTTGTAATACTGATAACTTGGTATTGCCTCATCTCTTCACCTTTATTTGTACGCTTTTGGGCTCATGAGAAGATAAACCATTAAACGCCTAATATCAATGCCTCTCTCTCTCTGTCTCTCCTCAGATGCAGAGAATGTGGGCGTGGTCAAACAGGGCCAGAGGCCCCTCCGCCGGCCCAGGAAGCAGGCTGTGGGTAACCATGGCGAGAGACGGAACCCTGAGAGGGAGGGGCCTCAGAGCTCAGACTCCTCCCCCTCACACTCCGTTGGCGACGTGGGGGAGGAGCCCATACTGTCCTGCCCAATCCCTGCCTCGGCACTTCTCAACCTCCCCCGGGAACAGACCACACCCCCTACCTTTGGTGACGTCCTTGAAGGAGAGGGGGAGCCCCAAAGCGGAAACACCTGCAACTCACTGTCAGGTGGGTCTCCCTGTTTTCCTCTTATCTGAAACGACTGTATGACCTACTTATGTTCTCATTCCTCCTGCTATGCACTGCATAACGCTAAGCAGTCATACGGGTGCCACAAGTACATTCCTAACTGCTATAAAATGAGCTAAACACTTATCTGGTTTTCAAGAAATCATGCTCCAGATATTCAATATAATACAGCCTTTTTTTATTGCTCCATGAGTTTGGACTGTCACAAGAGCTTGAACACTTGCAGTTTTTTTTTAAGTTAATGTTGTTTCAGTTCATTGTGCATTTTCCCTTAAACTAATAAAATAATCACACAATATATTGACTGATTAATCAATTTCACACAGTGCTTCAGCTGTCTTTACCACTTCCTGTCCATCAGGCGCGTTTTCTGGCGTCTCCAACATCTTCAGTTTTTGGGGGGAAAGCCGGGGGCGGCAGTACCAGGAGCTGCCCAGCCACAGCCTGTCCTCCCCTCCCCCACCTGACACGCCTCTGCACTGTCTCACCCGACAGCAGCGCAGCGGCCTGGAGAACCGGCTGGAGCTGCTCCAAAAACAGCTCAACAGGTGAGCCTATCAGAGCGGAGCAGAGCAGACTCATAACACTAACCTATATAACACATTAAGCTGTTGCATGGTTAGGCACTACAGTTATTTTTCCTCCAAGGTTCAGAAGTTTAAATGAAGACCTTGGCCAATACAAAGAGTGGTAACACATATAGCACTGCAAATAAGGGTCATTTATTTGCTGTAACAAAGATAAAAGGAAGAATGTGATTGGATGTGGCAGGCTGGAGACGCGGATGTCGACGGACATCAGCGCAATCATGCAGCTGCTGCAGAGACAGATGGTCCTGGTGCCGCCGGCCTACAGCACGGTATCGTCACCCCCACAGCCGTCCCCGTCCCCATCCCCCTACCCCGGGCCCGGAGAGAGGCTGGTGCAGCCCGTCACCCCACTGGAGCCAGAGACGCTGGCCTCTCTCTCTCAGGTACTCTCCAGCACAGAGCCGATGTATCTGCACTGAAATTGCACCCCCTGGTGGCCAACACTGAGATTGGAAAATATTGCATCCCTTCCTTTTACCTTTCAAAATAGCCTTGATTTTTATGCACGTCTGTGTGTTTGAACCATGCAGAATGAAGCCCAATGTGCTATGTGCTGTGGTTTTTGTCAGAATCCCTTGGCTGTCTGCAATGTCTTTATCAGTTTCAAGAAAACAGCTGTCGGTTCCATGTTATTGTCTTACTTCTACAAAAATGTATATGTGGCAGAAAATCGAAATACTGCCCTTGGCAGTTGTGGTAAGGTGGCCTATGGGGTGGGATTGTTGTAGTAACCTCCTGTTTGCCTGACCCAGCTGATGTTCAATCCTCCACTGCAGTAATCACTCACCTCAGCTGCTGGATTGACTGCACATCTTGCATTGCAATGGGGATATTCTGTAAGAAAGCATGAGAACAATCAAATGTTCATATGTGTTGAAAGCATGTACTGACCTTCTCGATCACAGATCTAAAATGTCTGTCATGGAGGACTGTGTGTCTGTTGCGTGTGTCAGTACTTAAGTGGTTTGATTTAAGGCATTATCCCTTGTTAGTAGGGGTTACCTTGGCCGTTGATCAAAGGAAACCACCCTCAGAGTTTGGTGATGCAGCCCTCTCAGAGTTTGAGATATCCTGTCCATTATCTTGTTTATTTGTTCTAGATCCTGGATTCTCGGGGCTTTGAGGAGAATTCGGCACACTGCCCAGATTTTCTGCAGAGCGCAGCAGAGCCCCTGGTCACAAACTCCCCCCTGGCCAGCCCTTCAGAGATTCGGCCCTCAGGCCTCCGCAGCCCTGGGGCCTGCTCAGAGACAGGGGCGTGCTTCCCTACAACACCCCCGGACCCCGATTCCTGCCGCCGGCTCTCACTGCCGGACCAGCACGTGCCCCAGGACTCACGGACATCACAGAGACACGGGTCCGACCCTGGGAGCTAGGAGGTGGGCCCTTTAATCCATGGCCCCGCCTCTCAACCCGGGGCCACGCCCCGCCGTCTTACGCACAGAGCGCCAGGGACGCCCCCGCAGAGGAGGCGCCGGATCACAAAGACAAGCACGATCCGTTTTCATCCGTCTGCTACCGGAATGTTCTCTCTGCACCACCTAGGGAAGACTTCCCACGATCTGCTAGAAGCATGCTTGGAGTCTTCTTTGTTTCTTCTTTGTTTATTTAAGCTCCTGTTTCTTGCGACAGGGAGAGCCACCATCAAACTACGCAAACACTTTTTGCAGAAAGAATATAGGCAGCACTGAACATTTTGTCAGTTCCTATGCTGGCACTGAGAGATTGTTTGTTGTGAACATTTCTAGGATGTTTATGGAAATTTTCCCTTTACTACTGTATCCACTATTGGATAACCTTGACAAACACTTGTTAGCCATGATGTATGTCTCTGACACTGTATGTACTGTATATGGTATATGTCTGTGGACCTGCTGAAACAGGTTGGAAAACTTGAGTGTTAGCTGGTCTAACATCAGCTGTTGTTTTGAGTCACTGTTGGCCCAGTTCATTTACCCGGTTGGGCAGCTGAGCACATAGGGCCTCAATTCTGTCCACAAAGCTGAAGTTTATGCTACTTTGCTAAAATGAGGGTTAAAAGCCTGTAAAGATGAATTGCAAACACTGGCAAGAGATTACAAACATATCAAATTCCTATGAACTGACAATTATTGATTTTTTTTTTTCAAAAAAATACTTAAAAATCCTTTGGCAGAAATACTACAGAGTCCTGAAAGAAGAAATTGCAGTCCATGCAAACACTGGCAAGAGATTACATTATTCCCACTGTACAGGTGTATACAGTATCGGATTTAGCTCAAAGGTGTGCCTGGATCATCCTGTCTGGCTTCTGTGGTTAGAGCAACCCTGTCCGCTGTGGCTAGAATTGGCTTCCCTTATTTCTATGAAAAAGCAGTATGCTGGTTCATGTTCTTTGAAACCCATATCTGTCTCAATGAATCAATTATTCTTTCCGTCCAGCCACCTCCTCCGCGCCAACACTGAGGTGATGGTATATGCATGTGTTGTAGAATACATAGTACAATGACATATAAGATAACATATAGTTTGAAATCTGTGTGCCTGGATGATTTCACGAAAGTTGCGATTAATCATGCCCACCCCTATGAATTTTTATAATATATATATTGTAAAGAAAGACAAAAATGATCAATTGGATTTAATATTTTATACATTACAATATTTATTTTCTTAACTTGGGCCAGCATGCATGTCCTCATGTTATTCATCTGTACAACTGGATATTTTTCAAAGCAATTCCGCTCTGTTTCAGCAACAGCAGTGGCCCAACTTGGAATCAAACCTGCAAACTTCAGGCTACATCTCCTCAATCACTGCACAGACCTGCTTTTGTCATGTATAACTTTTTCATAAGGGCTGGTTTGTACAGAACACAGAGAAGCTGAACTCTTCACCGTCCTTGGGCTCTGACAACAGCAATACTGGGATTTTGTGCTTACAGAGAAACTGCGTACGGTTCTCAGTGAATCAATCATATTGTTTCCACCATATTGAGTGTTCTGTCCATGCATTTCCAAGCCTGAAAAGTTCCGTAGTAGGCAGGTATGCATGAAAATTCACTAGCGGTAACTTTATGCGGTTCCATTATGTGTGGCGTATTAGCCCCAAATCAAATAGATCTTCCCAGCAAGGTCCTAAGAGCCACTCGCTTACAAGCAGAGAATGTTCCGGACCTGTCTGCATGAATATTCATAGAGAGATTCGTATGACACTCACTCCTACACCCAAATCAATAGCATGCCGTGCGTGTTGGGCTGGAGCACTTGATAAGTAGGTTCCCCGTGCTTCCACACTTTGCCTGTTTATCTGCTGATTGGCAGCCATACTTAGAGATGGGTATGCATGCACAGCTCTACCCATAACCTGGAATAAAAGGTTGGGGGTCAAGGCAACTCCATACAAATGGCCTTGATAGCTAACAGATGGTTAGCAGTCTTGGGTGGCAGCAAACACTGAACAGTGAGAGTTTTTTTAAATTATTGTAACTATCCCTTTATGGTGCCCATGTCCTTTTGTATTTCAGTTTTTTTTTTATTTGTCAGTGTATAAGTTGCGAACAGGGCCCTGAAAATACAATTGTATCTTGTGACTCATCAGTTTAGTTGTCGAGATGAATTACTGCCATCTCCATAGTTACAGGTTTTTTTGGTTTTTGTGTTGACTTTTTGACGGTATGGAAAATTTGAGATGCCACGTCACTCGAGATGACGTAATCAGCTGAGTCATTTCCCCTCTTGGTGATTTTAGAAAAGCCACAGCTCTGACCACTCGATAGGCAGTCCTCAAATATGTGCACTGCATCACCTTTCTCAAGATGGTCAGGTCACTTTCACTTTCACATTTGCAGCTGAATGTGTCATTTTCAGTATGAAAAGGGCCTTGTCTGTGGAACTCTTTGGCTGCAACAGGAACACGGGAGGGCAGAATCTCACTATTGATAGAGGATCTCTAGCAGCTCTAAACTCCTGCAGGGTTGTAGTGTGGAACCTAACCATACTCTACTGGGGGAAATTTTCAGTGTGCTTCAAACTTCCCTCTGTAAAGCAGGGACCCCTTCAGCATGCAAAAACCAAAAGATTGAAATTAGAATGTATAATGAATTGTACTGGTGAGAATTACTACTCGTCAGAATTAGTTTTTGTATTGTTTGGTTCATTGCAAGGGGAGAAAAAAAAAGCAAAAGCAATGTGTGAGAAAATGTATAACTGACTGAAAAGCAATGCCATCTTAGAATATGTTATTGATTTGCACATATTGATATGGGTTTTCACATTGTGGGTAGATGGAATAGACCACTTAGTCCTCAATCATGCTGATAGTCATATTAATGTGGTCCAGATCAGGTACATTAGCACTCTGGAACTAGATTACTGTAGAGAAGGTAGCTTGTAATAAACAGAAAAGACATGTTGTAGTGTACTGCTAGGGGGGTATTTATTAAATGATTTTAGGTGTTTTAGTCTTTGTGGAGCTTCATCTAATCTGATAATCAACTATTGGTTGGCATGCTGCAAAGAAAAAAGTGACTACTTTTTAATTATTTATTTGCGTGACAGGCAATTTTAACTGGGGACACTTACAACTTTCACATGATTCCATTTATAAAGTTAGATATTTCAAAGAAGTGATTCAGGTTTTACGTACCTTGCTACAATGGTACGATAGCGTGTGCTTCATCTGGGAATTAAACCTCAGGTCACAACCCCACCTCCTCAACCGCTGACGCCCCACTGCCACCCAGAAACTGTGTGGGTGGAAACCGGCCCCTTAAGCACAGATTTTCAATGTGTAACATTTCATGTTCTTCATCCTTTTCCCCCCTTCTTGTAACGTGTTAAAATATGTTTGTTTTTATGTCAATAAAAAAAAACAGCTAAAGTTGTGTAAGGAGTGACTGATTGGTTAATTTACTCAGTGCTCGATAAGGGACAGTGTTTGGTCAGTGCCAAGAGCTGAGGAATAACGATTAGCTTTCTGACTTTTGCACATCTTTAGAAACAATGTGAAAGCATTGAAAAGTGGTCTGAATCAGTAATAATACACTAATTTTAATAAGATTATTCGGATGTGAATCACACATTATTGGAGAAGTCAGATTAATTTTACAGGGTGCTTTTGAGAGGAAGTACATGTGGCGTTCTAAGGTATGGCACAGACAAAACTGGAGACAAACTAAAAAGCCTGAAAGAGAAGAGTGCTCCTTAAAACTTAAATCATCTGATCTCACTGTGTGTAAATTGTCTGTCTCTGAATATAAACCCTGTTGAAGAAGATTTGTCATAAAATAATTTAAAAATCTAAGCAATATACAATTTAGAAAATATACTGCGAGTAGCAGAAAATAGATCAACTGTTGAAAACATGTGTTCTTTGAATTATGGACATTGTGTGCCCTGGGACACTGTATGAGGTGTAGGTGAATTCACTGATACTGGCTCTGTTCAAAGAGTGTCATGAGTACTGAGAATGTACAACACTTCTACTTATTGAAGCGAACTTTTTGGATTAATATGCAATTGATAGAGGGTATAAATATTGTCGCTCATGGGAATTGAATATTCTTTAATACATTGTATGATGTATTGCAAACATATGGACTTTTGAGAAAATATATTTTCTCATATAATATATTTATATTATATAATATAATATTATTTCACAGATATCTGAAAACGATAGTTTTACACACATCCATGATGATGAAAGCAATTCATGTTTAGTGTTTGAGAGTACCAATGCAATAGAACATTTAGTTAGATTCCTGTATTCTTCTATAAACCAGTTCACCCCAGGATGCATAAAACAGTAACCATCGCCTCGGATGTGGATTATTTTTGGAGTGTTCTTCTACAGGGTTTTTAAAGACCTCAAGACTAGAGATAGCGCTACACTATCCATTATATTTTACATGTTAGTCTCAAGTTAACAATTCAGATGCGCCTCTCCGTTTTCCTCGTGTTCGAATTTACGGTGCGCCCAGCAGGTGGCGCCAGTATGCCTAGGGTCTCTTCTATAAAGTATGTATTCCGTTCAGTATTCAGCCACGGCCAGGAGAAAGCGACGCATTCAACTCATTATGATTACATAACTGTAACAGGTCCCGAATGCGCAGACACTCACAACAGCTGGTCTGTGCTCTCCTTCTCCCTGTACATTCTGTACTTTTTTGGAATCGCGCGGAGAAATCAGTCTCGATCGTTTTTGCAGCCAGCACCGCAATGCGCAGGACACACCATTGCCTTAGGTATAATTCACAAAGCAGATTGAGGATGTAAATAATTTTAAAAAACGCGTCTTTCTGTTTTCTAAATATCAGTTACTGTAAGGAAATACTTAAAAATATAAAGTGGGTATCTGCAAGGTAGAGGAAGGTTTATTAGGTATTTTAGCAAGGTACTTCTCCCTCTTCCCCAATCTGTAGGTCGACAAGCTGTATCAATACAATATATTTATATTAATTGCAGCCTTATGTATCAGCACAGAGAGGCATTAACTAACATCATACTTAAATGAACTTTACTGTGAAATAGATCCCTGTCATCCGATTCATAACGGTAACATAAGACAACAAAGTCTGGAAGAAAGTCACATTTGTTTCATTTAAATTTTTATCATGAATGCGTGCGGGGTGTTTATGTATCCACGTGCTTGTTGAGATTAACGATTTATGCTCCAGGGTTCCGGAAGGAACATTTTAAAAAAAACTGTTTACTTAAGCGTGTCCACCCACAGTCGCTGCTGCGGGATCAACACTGTACAGGGAAGTAAGACACACCCACAGAAGAAAGAAAGGAAGTACCCGAACTTGGAAACCTTCTGCTACCATTCAACACTGGAGGGAACGGTAGACGCAGTGATATGAAGTAGGCATTTCCACAGATCTGGTACGAATTAAAATTACATACACTGTGACATGTGATGTTTATTTACTTTATTGGGTGTTCAGATTAAGTTTATTTGATATGTATCATAGTGTAGACTGCCTTGCTTCCTCATTCATAACCAGACATAGCCATGGTGACAAGCCTTCTTTCAGCCTTTTCAGAGAAGAGAAATGAGGAAACTAGACATTATTGTCAATCAGAGGGCCATATATTTTACAACATCTGAGTATATGACATAATTTGGTGTGTCTGGGTCAGTTTTTAAATTTCTGGCTCCAGTCTATTAAGCTACAAACCCATCAGGGTTTGTGAATGGTCATTTAAAACTGGATCAGACAACTAATGCAGATAACTTTGATGAGTCTGAAAACAGATACAGCCTGTTTTTAAATAAATTGCAAGCATCTTCCATTATATTGAAATAGTCTAGATTTTCTCACAGTCCCCCATTTCAACAGCCCACATCAAGTGCAGATCAGTGAATCTGCTGCAGAATTGATCTTTACCTTAAGGATTTTCTAGCACTGCACAGACATTTCAACGAACAGATGAAAAAATGAATACTGGCCACAAGGTGGAAGCATAACTCTGAATAAAGGTAGATGTGCTGTCACAGGGGAGACAGTTACATATACAAAGCACAATGAATAAGATGGGTAAGTCACTCATCTGCGAAATGGGTAAAAGGAAATGGAAAGCAATCCTCTCTCTGAATTTCTAACAAATACAATTTTCATGACACCATGAATTTCAGACCTACCTCTGAAGACATCTTTGTGACATGGGTGTGTATTCTTGACCAGTACCATTATAGAGTGACCACTAATAGGGACAGACATTGTTCTCAATGCTAGAGCCTCGTGCATGTCAATCAAATGGCCACAGATGAGCAAGAATGGGGGAATTCTTGGGGACTGATTAGCATTTTTTGAAGTACAAGAGGGGCCATGGCACACAAGACTAACTGTCTTTTACTGAATTCACTCAGTTGTCTGCATACTGAAAGACATTTCTTGTAAGCAATGAAACATTTGTTTCCCTCATCTTCACAATCCAGGATACAATTCCATGGTTTTGGCCAAACTTTGTCCATTCCTATTCTCAAAAAGGAACAAAATGTGTTGGGTCGCAGTACAGAAGGCAAAGTGCTTTTTAAATCAAGCTGGAATCAGATAAATGGTCTTCTAAAAATATGTTTTATTCATAAAATTATGGTATTGAGGGCTGCAGAGTGGTTTGGTTTCTTGTAAAAAGCCAGGCACAGTGAGTACAAGCAGAGCTCCAAAGCTTGGTTCAAGTATGGGCCATGCCATTAGCTGTACATCACCAGGAGTCTGCAGCAGGGGTGCGCAGCTACAGCAGTTTCATCTTGCGGGAGGTAGGGTGGGCTTACGTCATACGGGATTCCTCAGTCTGCCAATGAATAAGCACGTCCTCACTGCTTGCCAGGCAACCTACAGGTTATCATTGGTTGTCGGAGAGAGATGGGACAGGGCCACAACCAGCACTTGTTCTCTTGTGCTACTCTGTGGCTTGTGATGTGGGAGATCATCCATGTCTCAAAGGCCAATGGTGTAAACACCATCTGTAAATGCTGCAGTGATCCCTTTATGGGTACAGATGACGTGAGGTGACAGTGTAGTACAATTTGCAATTGAAAAATACAAGGGAAAAAAATTTAACAAAAAATGTTAAATATTCTGTCACTGTTTTAACTTCACACAGAAGCCAAAATTGTCCTACATTTGCATTACCCTGTTCTGTGATTAGCGCTGAATATAAATGGTCTTTGCTGACACCTGTACAACACTCAACAAGTAGAAAGAAAAGAGGTGCTCTGTTCTGACTGGAAGCACAAACCTTGCAGATTTTCAGAGCTTCTTTGGGGTGAGTGGAGATGGTAATTATATTAACGTTAATATTACCTCATTTTAACCAGTCGTTGTCCCTTCATGTTGTTTATAGAGCTGTGTGTTAGCAACTGTAACAGATTTTGTTTGGAGTGCACATGTTGCAGAATGACATTTATGTGGAGCAGAGGATCATGGGTCTTTGGAATGCAAGGTATTCCAGAGACCAGAAAATCTATTCCCTTACCCGTTAAACATCAACCAAGTAGGGCTCACATTCTTCCCATAAAAATAAATGTTTGCCCTTGACATTCTTATTCTCATTCCTACATTTATATGTAAAGCCCTGGTTCTCAGGCCCACGTTCATATTTTGGCTATTACTATTTTTCTCCATATGCATAAATTAAAGTATAAGTAATCATAATCATGCTCATAATTGAGGAGGAAAAACAAAATATTGAGCAAAGCAAAAATATTACATAGTTTCCTGAAACATTGCTTGAAACATTGTGTGTGTGTGCGTGTGTGTGCACATGCCTCCACTCACAAGTATGTCCATGTAATGTCATATTGTTGAAAGTGACACTGTCAATAACAGAATCGCGTTTGGCTGAAGGGTATGTCTGCTACTTGTGAAGACAAATTACACATCCAAACTGCTGTTGCACCATTGTGTAATCAATATGGCAGACAAGTGTGGTCTGTACATTATCACCATCCCATCATCCTTTTGATTGACTGTTAAATAGAGATGTCTCAGTCTGAAGTGCTGGAATTTAGGCGAACATATGCAAAAAGGCATACACATACCTGCAAAAACCCTGGACTTGTGCTGGGCCTGTCTGGTCACTTCTCAGAAGTGTTATCAGGTGATATCTATTGACATAACTGTGTATATCAGTATGTAGAAATATGTATATCTGTAAACCTGATTGGTGTTGATGCATGCACAAATATGACAAAACAGCCTTTCTAGGAGTGGACCAAAAATAAAAATAGCAAGAATTTAAGTTCTTTTGTAACTGAGAAGTCAACGTAGGCCAAAGTGAAGCAATACTTGGAATGTTTGTGCAACTGTCCGAACTAAACCTCAAATAATGTGAAAGTTTTGTTACACTTGAAAATGACATCAATCAAATGTAAAACTATGACATTCGTCCCTTGTAAGTTCCTTAAGGCTATCCACAGCACCATTGCCTGGAAGGCGTACGTCAGGATGCCATTGCATGCGGATCAGTGTGCAGGCAGCTACGTCAGACTATAGACAGGTCTACTTATATTTTTTTATGGTTATTATTGCTAATAAAGGTTAAAAGTTTTGATATCTATTCGCCTGGCTGTTAATCCTTTTAGATACTATTACGATAAAAACTTAGGCAATAAACAACGTGTGATTTTGTGTCTTTCTCAAATTATGTGTTAGATCTACTACAATTGATGAAAACCATTACTGTCCTTGTACGAAAAATATTATCATAGTTTTGTGCCTCGTTTTGAAGGATTAAAAATTCTCGATAAGGATATGTCGACCAAAATTATTAAGGAAGAAATAGCTATGAGGTCAGGGTAAAACATGAAGGCAAAGGGGAATATCCTTGTTTACCATATACTATTAGTTCAATTAAATTAAAACAAACGGGACAGCAAGGCAAGCTACATAACATACACTTATTGCGCATGTGCTCATGCAAGTTGATTATCTCACGCGTAGGCTGGCTCAGAGATTTACAGTATGAAATTGGAAGAGTTTGTCCAGTCAATCGCTGGCTATTATCTTATTTCCCCACTGCGCTACTGTACTTGTCAATCAACAGGAAAAAAATCATTGCACTGTTTTCTGTCCTGGCTACAATTTGACGCATGGTGAGACCAGACAAAGTACTGCCAACGCCCAGTGTAGTGACCCAGTGATTTTGGAAACTTGATCCTTGGTGCAAGGGTCACTCCCAGGGCACTTTTCCACTTCTTGAAGAATGACATTTTACTGTTTAGCTTAATGTGCCACTCATTGGTTCCACTGCGCACGTGTCGATGCGACCGATTAGTGATAGCTCTTAGTCGGGCTGCTTCTCTTCCCATTCATTGGGCGTACACACTGTCCCGTAAAAGGAGCTGAACCTGTTTATTGTGCGCTGCATCTGTCCGTCAACAACTGGGCAGGCAGTGTCCGTGTGGACAAGAAGGAAAGGCATTCCCTACGAGTAAATACAATGTCGTGATTGGAGACTAGTACTGTCCTGACCATTTCTTCTCAAAAATCATTGGATGAAGCAACAGTCAGCTGGATTCTTTGAACTATGAGTGGCTGAAATTTTCGGGAGGCGGGGGTGTTGTTCTGCGGTCAGTGAGTGCAGTGCAGCACGGGAGGGCGGATCATCGCAGAGGCAGCGACGCTCGCGACTCCCTAGAAAACTGTCAAAAATAGACAGCGAAAGGTGAGTCTACCTGGAAAACTACCAAATATCGCAGACACGAGAAGGGGGCGTTAGCGGCTTATAATCGTACTTAATTTTTGGCGGCTCGGAGAGTTAACGGACAGTAAAGTGACAGAGATTTTGCATGTGCGTGTTCATTGTGTGCGCGTGGAAACAATAATAACTCTTGGGCGAAGTCTTAGAGTCACACCGCGGTCGAGCAGCGCCGTCACTTGTAAAGTTAGTTATTTCACTGATAGTCCTCATGCGATTTTAGTCTCATGTTTGTGTAGGTATCTAGCAAACACGCTCTCAGACTGCCAGTTATTGTCCCAGTCGCCTATTTGTCCCAATCTGAGATAAAGAGCGAATGCCTATCAGAGATTTAGTTGCGGGGCCGCAGTTTAGCCCCCGCCCCTCCCACTCGCAGCGACTCTAATGTGTGTGTTTGACTGTTGACAGATGTCAGGGCGACGCATTATTCTAGCGATTATTTCTGATATTGTTATCTTTGTAATAATGATCTTATCTGGTCAGTTACAAGTCTAGCTGTGGATACAATGCGCAACTGCCCTCCGGGCCAACAGTTGGAGGCTTTGTTACACGCCCAAGGCGCTGAACGTAAGCAAGCAGTTTTTCTCCTTGTGGGCACACACACACACATTCACACTGTACTCTAGTTAGTGCGCTTGCTTTGCGATTTTACTGTATCCTCATTCTGCAGCGCAGCCCTGTAATTTAGTTGTGAACTCTGACCCTGAGCTTCTCAGTTCGCATCGGTTTGCTGTACCCTCTGTCCGCTTTTACTCAACCTGCTTTCATAATCATAATCGCACTCTGTCACAGTAGATCTCACTGTTATTAACAGAATCCAGTCGGACCTGCTAGTTTATTCCTCATTTCAGTTAATCATTGATGAAATTACCGGATTCATTGGTCATCGCCACCTTAGAGCAAATCATAGTCAATACTAATCATAATTATCCTGCCTGATGAGAAAAATAACTGGAGTTGCTGAGCACGGATTATTTTGATGTATAAAAGACTATGTTTCGGTCTCTGTCTTTTTCAGTCTGGTGGGATTACAGTGAAATCCTTTTCAGATTATGGCCATCAGGAATCAGATTGGGATCTGTGGAGCAGTGGCATGGTCTCTTAGGATCTGGTTGTTGGTAGACTGTCCAGCATCCATCCACAGTGTGTTCAGACCCTGGGTTTAGTCTATGGTCCAGTCTCACAAAATGTTACATGTCAATTTATTACTCCAGTGAATTTGCAAGGATGATTGTCAGGTCATTTGTATGCTGCTTGGTTTGTCATCGAATGTCATGACATTAGCAGGTACTGAGATTTGCATGAAACGGTCTTGCAAGAGCTCAGCTGAATACAGTCCTCTGCAGAACTACTCAAAATGGAAAGAAATGGAGCATCAGGTTTCTTCGGAAAAGGAGGAATGTCTCCTCATCGTGAATCACATGACATTATGCCTGCATGCCACACTCAGGTGTATGTGCTTAGACCAGGGACTGTGAGCTCAGTCTTAATAAGCAGCAGAACTTGCTGGTTTCCATTGTTATAAAGCACTTAATTACACATTAAAGCTGATTACATGTAGTCTAACCCATCCCCGTGTGGTTTCTTGGGTCTGAATTGGTTGATGATTTTAAGGAGAAAACAGGAGACCTTTGGGCTGGGGTTGTGTTAGACTGCTCTGTGTTAGCATGGAGCTTGTGTGTTTGTGTAATTACCTCAGGAACACCTGGGAGTGATTTAATCAAGCAGCTCAGTCATCTCTCACTCCATGTTTCTTTACCTTTACATGAGCACCGTTTTAAAAATGTCATAATTATTTATTGTATTAGTGAGTGTATAGGCCAGTTGTTTGCAGCTGTCAGCTTGAAAAGCAATGTATGACATTTCAGTGATCAGTATTATTTCGTGTGCACTTCTGATGTGTGTTTGTCTTAATTCTGTTAATCTTCAGAAATTTGGACTGCTCTGGATTTTGAACCGTAGCCCTTGCTAGCCATGCTGCACAAAAACAAATACAATTAGCCTGCTGAGCTAAAGACCAATGTCCTCAGCGAAGACAACTCATCACAATCTTAATTGAAACTCTAGCAGTGATGTCACAGCCTGTACCGGAAATTCACATGCTAACCCACATCTGTACAGCGCATTTGAGGCAAAAATGAAGGGGTTTAATGTAAGCCTTTTTAAGTAATTAGCTTCATGATATCCTGCTGAATGACACTGTCTTTCGCATAGATCTCCGTCTGTTCAGTTCCATCTGTATGCCTGTGAGCAGCACATCTGTAGAATAGCCACATGAGCCGACACCTCCACCTCTGAGGCTGCTGCCAGCTAAGGAATGCTGCTTTCATCGCTGTGAGATGGGGGACAAGTCATTCATCACAATGCAAATCAGGAATAACACAAGTAGGAGTTGCAGAATGCATTTTCCTGCACCATTTCTCTGGGTTTGACATCTTTGGCATAGTTTTGCAACAGAAAGGCACATATGCACTGTTTGTTAATGAGGTGTGGGGGGAGAGGGTTAGCTCAGACAAAGACAATCAGATTTTTTATTCTACAACATCACAATAAACACAGTTTTCATGTGGCCTGTTTTGGTCATATTCTACAATTAGATATGTGAGCCAAGGAAGATGGGTTATTTTCCGAGCTGAGGGATACTTGGAGGGAACTATATGTGTGGCCAAAAAACCCTGACCTCATCTGTGAGTAATAGAAATGCCTTGTTAGAAAGTAGTGTAGTCTAGTGCAGTTCACAGTCTTCTGTATTGATTGCTCATTTTAAAAACAGAGGTTGTTTTTGTCAAACAGCTACAGGTGGCTGCTCCTTTTTAGAGGACACCCAGGTTAAAAGTCAGCAAATAGGGTAAATATCACTGCTTATCATGCACCTTGTTGATCCCCTGTATTATCTGGATGTCATCACAGGGTTGTGTATTAAAGTGTATTTGATGTCCAGCCCTCCTGTCATACACAATCTGCATTGCCCCCAGAGTTCTGCATCTAACTCTGATCAGGGAAGATGTGGTCCCGCCTTGTACTATTTCCATGTTTTTGTTTCCTTCCTATCTCTTGCATGTTCTGTTGTAGGATATTTCCACAATAACTAAGGACAGGGTGCTTTGACAAGACTGACAGATTGATGGACTTGCTTAGAATATGAATGTTTGAGGTGTGGTTTTGCGGCCTGACGGCTGCACTCACATTCTGCCTTGCATTTTTCCTCTGTGGTTATTGTTTGCATGCCCATGTGAATAAGTGCAGTTCCCTTAAATACCTACCCCATTCATTCCACTATGAGACAGCCGACAGGAGTAGGTGTGGACGCAGATACTATGTGGCTCCTACAGGTCTTTTGTGGCTCTAGGGTAAAAAAGTATGGTGAAGTTTCTGTCCGCCGCAAGTAGGTGGCTACTTCCTTTGCCTGTCATCCCAGTGTTTGTTTACTTCCTCATCACAGAGCAACAAAGCAAGCGTTGTTCTCATGAACACATTTTTAAATAGATAACGTCAGTAGCACCTTGTTGCCAACAACCTGACCATCTATATTACGTATAATATTTACTTTTGTATGTATTTACATACTTTGCAGATACTCTAATCAAATAACTCACAACAAAGTGAATGCAGGAAGGTAATACTAATACCTTCTAATTTGACAATACAGTAAAGAGTGACATGATGGGCATATTGTTGTGCTTTTGAGCAACATTTAAGTGCAAGCATTTATACATGCATAGTCAAAGATGTATAGCATTGAATACAAATAGCACAAGTTGGAAAAATGTGTTTGAAGGTCAGCAACTGTTTTATATTGTGAGGAATGCTGTTTTATCTTCTTCAAGTGTCGTGCTTTGGGTTTTTGGTTTTAATAAGTAGGTGCATTAACCTCAAGAGCCATAATAGAGTCTCTTCATTTCCACGTGTTTAGAGTGTGAAACTGGATGATGGTGCCGTCCCTGCTTGATTGACGTGTCGCCTGTTCGGCTGAGCCGTCTGGAGCTGAAATGAATGAGAAAGCAGCTATCTCTGGTGCATGCAGTAAGTCACATGACTTAAGTGATGTGCAGCTACTGTGTGGGATGAGCCGTCCTTGGAATAGTTTTAAGTTCCTCTCAGCTGCTGACCACAGCTCATTAAAGACGACAACAACAAAAAACGTCAGGCTGCATTCGTTCCAGAGACTTTTCCTTTGCCAGACTGCAAAAACGGCATTTTTTGAAGTCTTTTAATTTAGAAGATTTAGTTTTTATGTTTTTATTTTGCAGTTGGCCACCAGAAAATAAATATAAAGAGTGTCAAAATGCATTTACTTCAGAATAATGTCTGTCATGGTGGGGGCAGTCAGTTGGAATGTCTATGGAAAGGGGGGCTTGGAGTCTGCAGGTCACAAACAGTGGTGCTCTTTTGTGGAAAAACTGGAAAAGGGCAAATATCCTTTGAAGTCACTTTAAATGTCAGCTTTGAAAGGGGGGGTACAATTTCATGTTCAACTCATCAATCAGAAAAGCCAAATCTGTCAGGAGTGACTGGGGCGGCTTAAATGCATGACCATCAAACGCAACATCCGTCCACGGATGGACTGACGGTATTTGTCATCTCTGCATTCCTGTCCCTAACCAAATTTTAGGGACCAGTGTCCTCCATTGCTCTCCCCTCTTTTTTTGGTCATTTACTTTATTCTACTTTTATTCTGCCCTTGGCTTGTCTATGTCTGTACTTTTTTCATGGGATGAAAATTTGCAGGTTTGCCCTTGTGGGATGGCGCATGTGTTTTTTGTGTCACTTTGTAAGGAAGGAAATCCAAAGCGTCCGTAATCTGTGATGATCATTGTATGCAGCTAGTGTGTGGAACTAATACATTGTTAGAGTAGAACAGCACCCAGCACACAGAGACATACATACATAAGCTATACACACACTCACACACAAAAACCCATTGTTTATTTTGTCAACTCTGTAGCTCTTTGTTTGGACCTCTGAGATGGGGGAGGGTGTCTAATCTGTGTGTACACCCTCATCTGCCTACGAGACCCTGTGAAAGCATTCCCATGAGCCCACATGGGGGCACTGTGACCAAGAGTGGACCCGGCCCAGGAATGGCTCCTGATCTCCAGAGAAGACTCGATAAAAAGAAAGAGGATGACCCAAGGAGACAAGAAAGTAGACTTTCATAGTTAAGAGGACTCATAGAAGGTCATGAAAAGGAAGAACATTTGGAAGAAAGAAAGAGGTTAGACCAAAAGTGAAGACTAAGAAGGAAAGGAGTGAGGGGAGATGAAGAGAAGTATCCATCGTGACCATAGACCTGTTTGACTGTTGCCTTCGTTTCTGCGCACGGATGGGTGATTCACTCCGCCCTGAGGCAACCATCGACCGAGAGAGCCGCAGTGCTAATCAATCACCATGGCGACATCTGTAATTCATATGATCGATTACCCATAATGTAGTTAACCCAACTTAATATCATTCCCTCGCTATGGTTAGATGAGTCACTTGCAGAGGCGTTAACCTCCACACACCTAATTAAGCAGTTTCCTTTCTTACAACTCACACTGGAATGTCCATTTTCTGTTGTAAACCCATCGAATCAAAGTCCTTTAGTTTGGAAGAGCAAAGATTAGCATGCCTGTCACCCAAGAAAATGGACGACAGAACATCCAGGAGCTGTGCAGCTGTCACGCCACAGGAGCATACCTCTTGCACAGAACCATAGAGTCATCACTGCTTTGAGAACCAGTGCTTTAACTGGATATTCCACTTTATGGACCCCAGGGCTCTTCGCTCCATAACCATAGCTGCTGGAAGCGGTATATTAGTTTTTGTTGAAGATGAGTTTTCCATCCTGTTGTGGGATATTAATGAGTGAATTTCATGTCTTCAGGAGACATCTTATGAGGGGGCAGATTGAGTTTAAGATTCTTCTTAACTGTGCATGCCTGCATGGTATCTAACTTCATCATAGCAGATGGGAAAGATTGTTGGGACCATTGTAGAGAAGAAGAGGAAGAGAGAAAGCAAGGTCGCATTGATAACAAAATAACAACAGCCCTAACTTGCTGGTGTCTCTAATGTCACTAGTAAGTCAAGTTTGATAACTGTATGCAGTAGTATGTGTTCATTCTGTTTCTGTAAGGGTTGGGATGATTTCCAGGATTGAATTGTTGGGGAGAGGGGGAGACATCTTGTTTTAGATTGTTTGGCTGTGGTGGCTGAGTCCATGAAGTGTACAGTGTCTGTGAGATTCCACAGAGATCGTGATTCATTATTTCCTGTCAGTCATTCCTCCCCTGGCCCGCACCAGCAACAATCCTATATATTACCCTGGGCTGGGGGAGTCACACTTTTGGCAGGGGCTAGTGTCTGTATATGATTTTGCACTGATTTCAACTCTTGAACTTATAAACCCGCCCTGTCTTTTAGGCTACTTGATTCAGCACTTTTGGAATGAGATAACTCACTGCAGTCAACATGTATGCTATTCATAATGAGCCGGACTCATTTTTTTGTACTTTGTGGTGTAGCTACCTCTCCTGCTTTACATGCTGATCAACCAACCGTCAATTATTACTTTAGACAAATCCCACAATAATGTGGGTGTGTGAAATGATACACCTAAACCCAAGCCAATTAAATCCACCCTCATAAATCTGCTGCCCCCAATCAGATTACAGGAAGACCGGACCAGAAAAGTTGACAAGGTTATCCAGACACTCTATCAGGGATTAAGCATTTGTAGGCAAGACTAGTGGAGCAGAGATGAGCGCTGCTTCCCGCCACGGCCACTCGACCGCCGTGTCCCCTCTCCAGCCTGCAGGACTTTAATGATGTTTTCAGATGGATAATTCCAGTGTGCCGCCTACGCCCATTGGTATTGCACCAGCAAGTCATCATGTGACTTTGATGTGCGCCAGGATGGATTGGTCTGGATATTCCTGTGCTTGATTGCTGCCTGTAACTTTTCGCCTGCTCTTTGTCATCAGCTGAGTCACCTGCTCCTCACGGGGTGAATCACTTACCAATCGAGCAGCAACTCCAAAACCTATAAATGTCTGCATCCTCCGGGCTGGAATTAGCTGTCCCTGTTCCCTGCAGGCCATTGGCAGATATTGGGATGCAGGCATTATATGCCTCAAGTAAAGTTCCTCTGCTACATGTCATTATGGGTAATAACATAACCATCTGGAGAAACAAACAGTGAAATAAGCCATGGACAAGTGGGGGCTAGTATGCTTTTTTTGTAAAAAAAAAAAAAAAAAAAGATGGTGAATTAAAAAAGAGGTTTAAGGAGAAACCGACAGCATTCAGAGATAGCGGTTTGGATTTGTGAGGTTATGGCCTTGATGACCTGTCAAGCCACCAGTCAAGGTCGCCAAAGCCATGTGTGGTGTTACAGTTATGTTACAAGAGAGAGGGATTGACAAGGTAGCCACCGGGGCCTGGGAAATGGGGAAGGGTGGACTTTGGATGTAATCCCAAACAGTACCATCTGGATGTCAGGGCTTTACTGGCAATCAGGTCACATGCAGAAATCATACATCCACTGGGGAACATCCAATATCACCATCTCTGCATTACAATAGAGAGAGGGTGGGCGAGTGAGTGAGGAAGGGGGAGGAAAAGGGGGGGGTGAGGCAGGGAAGGAGAGACAGAGTGGAAGTGAGGGGGAGGGGAGAAAAGAGACTGAGAAAGGGAGGGGGTGTAACAGAGGTAAATAATACAGGAGAAAGTGAGATCTAGGGAGGGGAAGAAATGAGGTGGAAGAAGATGGGAGTGTGGGAGAGAGAGGAGTGTAGCCACTGCAGGTTTGTGGTGGGGGGGGGTAAAGGAGAGAGGAAAAAGGGAAAAGGGATTGCAGAGAGATAGGAGGAGTGACAATGATATATAGAAATGCAGATATACAGCTAGAAAGAGAATGGAGAATGAAAAAGGAAGGATTTATTCATTAATTTTTTGTTTTATTTTTCCTGTGTCACCTTCATTTATGGAAGAGGGAGGGGGAGGAAAAGTCTTCTGTTATGTTAAAGTCATGAAGTGCTTCAGTGACTATGCATTACCCAACTTCTGTCACAGCAGCAGAATGGGTTTGAATTCATGTATTCTCCAGAGTGGCACAGATAGAAGAGAGAAATGGAGAATAAACAGAGAGAGAGGCATAGACAGGGAGAGAGAGAGAGACTGAGGAGTTACAGGTACAGTAACAAAAGTGATTTCATTTCATTTTCAGCCAAGAACACCATTACATAAGCTTACACCATGATGAGATATATGTTTATTAGATAAAGCTGAGCCGTGAATTACTTTCCCATGCTGTGTGTGTGTGTGTGTGTGTGTGTGTATTGTTACTGTTGCCTGCTTTTACTTTTGCTTCTGTGAATGTGCTGCCATTAGTTTTTATTGCACATTTTACTGCATATAATAATGTGCAGGCCATTGGCCACACCTACCTGCTTTTATTCACTCTGTTGTCTTCCTGAAGGAGAGAATTCAGGTACAGAGAAAAGGCAAACTGAGTGAAAGTCGTGAGTGATTGAGTTAGAGAAAGAAATGTGAACTGTGGGCAATTAATGAATTGAGAGGAGAGAGTGTCTGAAATGAGCACTATTGCAATGGTGGAGACTGGATGCAGATGAGCACACACACAAGCGTACATGCATGCGCACGCATACAGAGAAATGTCCACACATGCAGAAACATTTATATCCTGCACATCTGTTTCCATCCACACTGGATGTAAATGTGTCTACCCTGCATTGAGTCTACCCTAAACGTTTGGCTAATAGTATGCATAATACTTACACCTGCATATTAAACATCCTTGACAGGATGTGAAGTACCTGCTCTGCAGCCTGTGTGATGCTTCAGGGTCTCTTAGTGCCTTATGCAATCATTTGACCAAGACAGGAGATCGAATTATAGGGTTTGGGCAGATCCGCTCCTTGAAGGTCAGGAGTTTGTCTGGGCTGTAACCACTCTTGCAATATCAAAATGAGCAGACAAAGAGGAAATGAGGCGCTACCTCACCGGCTCACTGAGGTGAACGAAGAACAGACAGCGTTTTACTAAAAAAAGATTGTTTTTGTTGTACCGAAGGCCCCCGGAGTGTTGCTGTTGTTGACGTTTAAGGGGAGCAGGATATCGGTATTAATGAGGCGTCTCGTCTGCGAATGGGGCTCGAGGTGGAGCAGCCAGTGTGGTCCCCGCCTTTCCGCACCGTGTTTTTGCGGCCAGAAACTGGCTGTCCACGTCTCCTGAAACGGCCAGGGTCTACCCCCCAGCCTGAGCTCCAGTGACCGGTGAAATAAAGAACACCCTGAGGTCGACGGTGCCAGACGCGTAAATGGGGGTGTGTGACGCAACCACCTCCACGCACACACACACACACGCACACTACTGCCAGGACAGGAATAAACCTCCTGTCTGGGTTTAGGAGCTCTTAGCCTCCAGCTGAAATCATGCCACCTGATCAATGTGACAGCGGCTCGGGCTCCTTTACTTCCCCCCATTGATCCGTCGTGTATAGGAAGCACTCTTTCTTCTGGATCTCTACAGAAGATGAAATTGTGAAAATAGAACAAAACCGTGATTTTTTTTAAGATACGGTATTTCCTCCCCACAAAGTGTAATCTAGAGCTGCCCTTGGTGTAACCCCAAAGAGTCTGCCTCATGAAGTCACTGTGGAAGAAAGTGACCTTTCATTAATAGCGAATTCTGTTTTCTCGCCTTCAGTTTGTTCTGTGTTTTGGAAAATATTGGGCTCGTCTCTGCTGAGAATAGGATGAGCCCTGATTGGGAAGTTGTACTGTGTGGCTGTGGCAAAGCTCCAATCAGGCACCACTGCTGCACCTCATCTGTTCCAATGCAGACCTTCTGCCGTAGCCAGTCATGGTGCGGCTGGGACTTGAATGCCCAGTCGCAGGGCTCACAGTGCTCTTCAATCTAAACATATCCGATTCGTCAGTGGAATTTGTTAAAAGTTTCCATTACTATCATCACATGTAAGACGTTGTGATGCACCATATGAAATTAGTTTTCCTCCCTTCAGTACGGATGGGCTTAGCTCCAAACACAGTGCTTTTACAGCCAGGTGTTACATCCGCAAGCATGACTTGCAAGTCTATCATGAGCCTGAGTCTAATGCAGCTAAGAAATATTTCCAGGCCGTGTTATGAGCCATATATAGAAGCAGGACACAGCTCAAGCAACTAACTGTTTTGCAATGGGAAAACACAATTAATTATGGGACATGAAGTTCAGAGCTAATATGAATGTGCTCTATGGACTCCATCTCCCAAGGCACCATAGGACAGTCAAAAAACTTTCTTGCCTTATGGATCGTTATGGCCCTTGCCTTAATTGTATGTAATTGTTGTTACACCCTGCAGAGAACTGTTAAGCATGTAATTCAGTTTAAAATCAGTCAGAACTTGAATCAGACAGTTAGAGTTGCTGGGTTGAATAACCTGCAAGTGTGAAAGTATTTAATTATTAACCACAAATTTTGGCTCTAAACTAATCTCAAAAGTTTGTGAAAAAACTACCCCTAATCTACTAGAGTGGTTTTCTTGCAGCTTTTTAAGTTAGAGACAGAAAAAAACATACATGAAAGGCAAACTTCCTGTTCCCTTCTTTTTCTTTGTGTGTTGCCAATACTGTAAGACTGATCACATTTGCATTTTGTCATGCTGCTCGTGCAAATTTGTGCATATACTGTGTATGGCTGGCTGTATGAAAACATTTTTACTCATTGTCACTCTAACAATATGAAAAGAAAAATATGAATAATATATATATTATTTGCCATTAACTGTGGCTGTGTTTGGTTTGGCAAATGAAAACCTGTGGTGGGTTATCAGTTGTCATCAGATTGAGGTAAGTCATAAATCTGAATGCACAATATGTAACCAACATGATGATTAATGTGCTACTGTTGTACCAGATCTCAAGTCAACCTTTTTGTTGAGCATCTGTGTTTCTTGTCTCTGAACCCAAAGAGTAGATTAATAACACATAATGTATAACTCCTTCAAATGTCCCTTAAAAAGTGATAATTCAAGCCGATGCAACAAGTAATAACTTTTTTAATAGGCTGTAAAGCTGTTGCAGTCGCCCAAGCAGATTGATGGCTAGTTTAATAAAGCAGATATTTTTGACCCTCCAGTTGCTTTGTGCTGAAGGAATGTGTGTGACCCATGACCACTGAGCCCTGCCCACATCCTCAGCTGGGAAAGTGCACGCCCCCTCCCCTACCCTTGTCCCCCTCCCCCCCGGTGGAATGCCGGGGATTCCCTGGTGGGACGTCCTCTTGGTAGGAGTAGGAGAGTCTCAGGAGAATCCAGGGCCTGTGAAAATGTCTGACTACAAGTGCTGATCTAGGATCAGGTTCCCCTTGTCCATGTTGTAACCATATCCATTATGAGCTACAATGTGATGCTGATCCTAGACCAGGTATCCTACTCTTAGACACCAGCCATATTCAGTACATGTAATAGTGTAGCCAGAAATGTGCTCTTGCTAATGCGTTGCTGGGTAGCATTATTATGTTTATTATGTTTAGATATGGTCACTAGTTCACACTAAAGGACGTAAGCATGTAGAAAACATATTTCATCTCTCATTTCGCACTACAGTGCAACCGTAAATGATCAGTGTACTCCGTCTCCGCAATCTGTCTGTTGTGGTCTCTCCCAAACAGGAATTGCAAAAGATCTAGATTCAGCATTTCACTGTCTGCCATAACCCTGTTTGCAGAGGAATCAATTCTATGCGGAACCCTGTCCGTTTATTAAAAATCACAGAAAGCTGAATGTTTGTGAATGTAGTCAGTGCCCTGTAAAGATGTTCCAGAGACAGGTGCTCTTAAGGGTGACTGTTGCTCCCTTTAAATGTTCAGTGAAGATAACTCACCCACTAACCAAATGCTCCCCTTCTTTATTACATACCATGCAGTCTGTTTGTCTGTCTGTGTCAGAATTGCAGTGAGATCACCAACAGGACGTGGTCATGAGCATTAAAATAAATTAGCATATTAGCATTATCATCCCTTTTACTGTCTGTTGAGCATTAATCCTTATGCAACATTTTCCAGATTTATATTTTCTTGGTGTTTCTTCATTCAGTAGTTCATTCTCTTCTTGTTTTTCATTTGGAATTTCAAAATGAAGCTTTAACGTCACTTAAGTAAAAAAAAAAAAATTACACTGACATTATTGGTTGAGAGGTTTTGCAGAATAAAATGTCAATCCGTGATTACAATTGACGAACAGGCTCTCATGGTTTTTCGAACGCGAGCTCGTGATTCATTGGACAAGAGAGCTCTGGCTTTGTCAGCATTCCATTAGCCAGAGCAGACTCATCTGAAAGGTATTTCACAAGAGCCCAGTGTGACGCCACCAATCAAAACTGCTGAAGGGGCCACGCGCTGCTCACTGTGCCGCACAACACTAACTCGGGTAAACATTTCAGATCCCCCTGTCATGACGACATTGTTTTTTTTTTAATGTCTGGGCAAATGCCTGTCTTTTTTTGTTTTTGGGCGAATGGGGTCAGATTTCAGAAGATCAAAATCATTTCTCGTGGTCAAATACAGGAGAATGTTCATGCAAAAGGCAGGAAAACGTATCCCATCCCACATTAAGCCCCGTAAATGGTCAAGTACTGTTGGCTTGGCTGTCTGTCCAACTGTTTGTCCCACTCTCCAGTTAGGTCTGGTAGGATTTAATCTCTCACCCACTAATGCTGGGATGTGCAACCTCACCCACCATAAAAATGGCAAGCGCTCGGCAAGTTCTGGCAGGGCCCTTGAGCTCTCCTTTCATCAAACTGTGCACTTGGATGGATACTCTGCCTGCCTGCATATGACCACTTCCAGAGATGCAGTGAGCTTGATTGCTCCTGTATGCAGCTGGCAGCCTGAGCCTTCAGCCCATTGCTTTAATTGTAGAACATGCTACTCCCCTACTCCCACCTCCCACAGTACTTTGTGCTGACTGTGCAGCTGTGTGAGAGTGAGGATGGAGATGCCTGAGGCTTGAAAATAATATTTCTTTGTACTTATTCCTTGCACAGCCTCACCTAACAAATTAACTCTTACCTAACCAAGTTTCTACATGAATTTATTAGCACCATGATCCTACTTGTGGATCAACACTTTGGTAATATGAAATATGAATTTAAAATATTTTTGACAACATGTTCTCGATTTTTTCTTCCCTTCTTCAAAATTGCTGATTCAAGTGGCCTGTCTCTTCAATGGGAGAAGTAGCGGCTGTATTTAATGGTCTCTTTTGCATGCTCACCTGTGAGCTGGTGACTGTTTTAAACTCAACAGAGCTGTATGTTGCCTCAGCAGAGCTACTGTGGGGCTGATTGGAGGAGCGTTGTTTCTCTCGCTGACAAAAACTGCTAGCCTGTTGGAACCTGGCACACCATTAGGAGGAATTAATGCGGCCTAACAGAAGTCACCCCAGGAATCATAGCCGAATCCAACCCACTTTTCCCCTGGAGGGACAAGGCAGATTGTGTTCCACTGCTGAGAACCTCTGATCATAGTCTGCTGATAAAAAAGCTGAGGCTCGAACCCATGTCTGTGCAGCCCAGCCAGTTCACATGGAAAGCAATATTACATTCTTAGCCGCCCATAAATCCGTAGTTATTTATTTTATTCAGTTTTATTTTGTGCAGCTTCTCCAGTCTTATCTGTTTCACTGTCCTCACAGCACTGGTGTGATATCACAGCTACACACTGGTGCAGCATCTCTCCCCTGGTTTTCGATCCTCTCACTATGTGTGCTGTAAACTAATTACGAACATAATGACCTCCAGTCGATCCACACTATGGATTAATCCACATCGAGCACAGTTTGTCGACAAATTCTGTGCATATGTCTTGGTTTTTTAAAAGCCTTCTTTTTTGTTAGTTGCGGTTCATATACGGGCAGGAGTCTCTTATGTTGATCTTCAGCATTAGGTGATTTATTCATTGGAACCTCTGTGAAGGTTAAGTATCTGAAGGTTAACAAGTTAAGTCAGCTGGGCTAAATGTAATGATTTATTTTATGTGCAACTTAAGCACCTGATGGAATACAGTTTGACAGAGGCAGCTTTGGGGGTGGTGGAGAAGGGGCCGGGGGTGCCAGGGAGAGGCGAGCCAGGGTTGAGCCGCGCCTGTCCCAGTGTCCTCTCCACCCCATGCTTGCAGTTTGGCAGCTCATTACACAGAGAAACACTTGTTTAAGTTCAGGTTTCGGAGAGACAGATGTTTGGGAATCTTTCAGTGGACGCATTCATGCATCGGATCGGTGGCGTGTTGCTATCGGCTCCAGTTCACTGCAAGTGCAGCCTCACTTTTGCCCTTCTTCCAGCACTGAGCTTTGAGGCCCTCTGCCTGTGAGTGCAGTGACATTCGATGAGGCGTTAGTGAAAGCGGTGCCGTGCCTTTGCATGTGCACGTATGTGTATGTGTGTGTGGCAGTTCATATTAGGATGAGGGATTATGAATGGAAAGCCCGCCCCCAAAAAACCCCCCTACAGAGAGGCCCATGACATGAGCACCACCCTGACCAATCAGAAGCATCCTTTCCTGTCAGAGCATACATAACAGAATGGGGATTATCCCTGAGAGTAATGTCCATATGGGTTAAAAAAACATTCAGTGCTGAAATCTCCCTCTTCATGGTGTATTTGCAGGGGTCTCCTGTCTTATCAAAAAAGAGCTGGTGTAAGTACAGGCTTTTGTTCTTCCCACAGCACTAAAACACCCTTTTCTGCTAATCGGCTAATCATGGTCTTCAGTCAAGACCTTTGTTAGTAGAATCATATTTTTTTTTGTTGCTAGGCAGGAACAAAATGGGATGCCCCCACTGGCCCCTCTCAGATAATATAGGAACAACAAGAACCACTCACCTCATTTTATGGCTTGCCTCATAATCTAATTGGTATCAATTCAGCTACAGCTGAAGAAAATGTGAGCTTCTCACATGGAGATATGCCAGCAAAATAGAAACCTCTTTGGTTTCAGAAGCAATCGCAGAAATACAAAGGTATGTCAGAAGTGGTGTTTATGATCATCATTAACCTAAACAGCCAGCGAGATTTGTCCTCTGCCCTGTCGCAAACACTCACAACAATTTATCTCACACACATACTTACATAAACGTGTACACGTACACACACACATGCACACTCAACACAAGTACCTTTGAGCATTAATCAGGATAGGACTCTGTTTCCTTGCTGCAACTGATTGCTGATGATTAAGTGCCAACTAAGTGTAGTTATTCCTACCTGTTTCACAGTCACAGTGAACACACTTATCTTGGACAGAAAGCATGGTTTACTGCATCTATACTGGTGGATATTTACTGCAGCAATTTGGTGAAGTACCTCAATTTCCTACAACCAGGTTGTTGTCTGACCATTTCCTGCTATACTGCTATACAACCCAACTATATCAGTGGCGCCAACATGTGGCATTAGTGGCAAAGATATAGCGGTTCCAGACTGCTAATACTCCAGCTCAGACAGGCAGTAGTTTACCAATGACATCATCAGGATATGGTTGGAACACCGCCCTACATGACTGCATAAGTACAGGCCTGGACGTTAAAATAAACAGGATGGAGAGGCAGGGCTGTCCAGTCTGCCCATGCTCGTGAGTTGAGTGCTTTGGACAGGAGTTGAGTAGTGTTCCTAGATGGCCACTATGTCTCCTGGCCAGACAACCTCTCCTGGCTTTTATTTAGTCATAGAAGAACCCGCGGTTTGCCCTAACCCATCCTGACCGTGCATCCCGAGCCCCCATCTCCCCACCATTCCCTGTCCCCTGTCCCCTCTCCTTCTCCCTGTCCCTGTCCCAGTCTCGACTCAGACTGAGCCCCGCGGACATGTCTCTCCCCCCAAGTCACAGCGGCTCAGTCAGGCAGTGCCTCCGACCTTCCCCTGTCCACTTCCATGCCTCACCAAGTTGGACAGCCTCCAAGGAATTCAGCGCTTTGCGGACACCAACGCCCACTGCCCCTGCGTTTGGGCCGAGAATGCGCTTACAGCATGCACCCCCCCCCCACCACACACACACACCTCCCGTGCACAAACAGTATCGGGGCGTATCCTGTTTGTGTGCTTTTCTGCACCCCACCTACGCTCAGTTGAACCTAAGGGTCGCACGGGTGTTTTTGAGTTGAGAAAACGCAGGATTGTCTCCAAGTGCCACTTGTGAGGTGATTAGATCAGGCTGATCGGCGGTCAGTGTTTACAGACTTGAGCTCATAACTTTCTCCACTACCTTGTCATTTCAGATCAGCCGGAGGACACAAGATCAACTCCGCCCGGACAGGTGAGTGTGTATGCCCTCAACTGGCATGAGTCAGTGCTGGCTTGTTAAACTCAATAAACATGTTTCCTCCATTTTGGTAAGATGTGACCAATCTCTGGAAGTGTTTTTCATGAATTTTTTTGACTTTCTTGACAATGAATGATGTATCTTAGAGAGAGACTTGTCACATTTGGAGCATACAGAAATCTTGGAACTGAAATGAGGATGAAGAAAAGGGCAGATGAAGGGTTCTAAACAGCGGTAAATGGGACAGACAGATGGGAAATAACCAGTGTGAGTGATTTTAAATCTGTATGACCACCAAGGGTGAAATGTATTTGGTAAGACTTTCTGAGCATTTATATATCAGCCTTGTAAAACCACCTTACTTAGCATGTTCTTTATTTCCCCGCCATATATTTTCCTTGAGTTTAATTTTCAAATACTAAAGAAATCTCTAGGAAACTTAAAATAATCTTTTTGAGCTCCTAATGATATATGTTACTCACGTGAATTAATCATTTCAGGCTACTTTTAGTTTGAAAATGGTTTGGTCTGCCAGCTAACTACTGGGTTGGCATTGCACAGACTGGGGAGGAGCAGCTTAAAATGGCACATGGGGCACTTCTTTGTAAACCGGAGTGACTATCCCTGATGACTGAGTTAAAATGGGCTGAGCTAAGGTCCCAGACTGCCTCCGTTTCAACATTTGAGTAGCCACTACTGACCCTGGACTAGTGGCACAGACAGTGATGGAGTTCAAATAAAGAGCTTCCTGATTGGTCTTAAAATTGTCACATGATTAACTACCAGAGGTGGGCTCAAACATAAACATGTCTGCGCATTGCAGTTGGACTTTTTCCAACTTAAGTGAAACTGCAACTTAAGTTCAACTTTAGATAAACTGCATAGTTTGCAGGAATACTTTAAATTTCACCTGAGGAGAAAATCCTATTAGTTCAGAGAAAATGTTAACTCAAGGTGAAGGCACAACACCTGGAAAGAATCTTGAAGAAAAGTGAAAGCAGGGTTGCATAAATGAGACCCATAAATAGCACAACATCATCAGAGCCAAATATCTGGATTTTATTTCCAGAAACTCTAGTAGTTTATTTACTTGCCACTTCTGTAAAGGTGGAGTTAGAGAACATCTGGCCTCTCTCCCTTCATGTGGGCGTACTCTTCCTCTAGGTGGTGATACTGAGTAGGGTAACTCTGAAGCGGTGAAAGACATTGTTGAGAAAGCGATTGTGAGGTGATGTAGTGGCCGAGATCAGGAACCATCTCACTGGGATCCCTGTACATCAGTAATATGATCTTGGGCTGCTTAATGATGGATTGCTTAAGGTAGCCCAGATGGAGGAATTAAGATGGAAAAGCGAGAGTTAGAGCAATGGATAAAGGAGAGAAAGGGCGAAGGATTACAGTGGCACGGATTTAGATTTCATATTTCAGCTCAAGATAAAAACTGCTGGGATACGAGACATTGCACATCCATTAAGGAGATCCTAAGTGTGCCTATAAGTCTGTATCTGTGTGTGTGTGTCTGTGAGAGTGTGTGTCCATGTATACGTGTGTTTATCTATGTCCATTTATATATCTGTATGTATCCATGTGTATGTGTGTGCATATGAGTGTGTGCGTCCACGTAAGTCTGCCTGCATGCATGTGTGCCCTCTGTCTGGCACACCACGGAGTCCTAATTATTTTGACAGAGGAAGTTCAGGGGAAGAGGAATGAGTGGAAGAAATGACAGAGTTCTGGAGAAGGAGAGAGGTGACTGAGAGAGCAGTGAGGCAGAGGGGAGGAGGCGAAAGACCAGGGAAAGAGGCGTGGAGGGAGGCTGCATGTTGTAGGATGGCGGAAGTAAAGAGATTAATTTAAGAGTGGGAAACGGCTGAGTTATAAAAATATCCCATGGGTCAGTCTAAAGGAGACTTTGGCTGTTTATCATTGACGAAAACCATCTATGCAGGCCAGACTGGAGTCCTCTTTGTGAAAATGTACACACCGAATTATAGGGAGCTTTTCATAATTTGGGCTGGACTTTCAAAACTGTAACTTTGTGTACACCTGAAACTTTTTCATATCTGCTCAGATTGAGCTTTTTAAAGTTGCACATGAGGGAAAACAAATGTGATCTTTCTCGAACCAAACAAATTAGATTACTATATTACTATACCATTTCACCCAAATTCTCTCTGGCTTTCTCTCTGTATGGTTTTATTTTTTGCAAACCCTGGTCTTGGAGAACTGTAGTGTATGTGGTCATAACAAGTCTTATCAGGACTCAGTTGATCAATTAAAGCAGTTAATTACACAGTTAACTCATCCAGCGTGGTTTCTGTGGTCTGAATTAGTTGCTGGTTTCAAGGTGAAAACAAAAACCAGCTGGCCCAGCAGTCTCAGGATTGTGGACCACTAAGTCTGTGGACATTTTGGCTTTTTGGGAGAGGGAGAGAGAGAAAAGGGTAGTGTTGTTATGCTGATTTACTGTCATATGCCTAAAATGAACTGACATTGTTCAGTTCTGAAAACGTCTCCCCCACTTTTTAACATTGAGCCTGGCTAGCTCAGCAGACTCATTTGTCCTCCTCTTTAGTTAGTCAGGGACTCCCTCAGCACACGGGGCCTGGAGCCCAGACCCAGACAGTCTCTGTGGGCCTCCTGCCCACATAAGCATTAAAGGAATATGGCCTGCTCACAGTGTGAACATCTGGTGACGTCCCACACCGGGCCACTCGCGGAGACTCACAGGATGCGCCCCCCTGTGGTTTGACGAGTAATGGCGGCTGAGGCTGGGGTGGGGTCAACAGCTGGCATCTATCGACAGCGGCACACCCAGATGTGCTCATTTGGAGATGTAATTGAGATGTCGGATCTCACAGGCTTTGGTATTAAAATAAAGTGAATGCATGTATATGTCATTGCTCTTTTGAAGCCTCCAGTGGCAAATGTGGCTGGTTTTATGAGGTGTGGACACCAGAAATAAACTTGGAAAAAAAACCTGAAAGCCATGACACTAAGCTGTGTGGACACGCCCTATCTCTAAAACGCATGTGTTGATGTTATAATAAGAGGAGATTCTGGACTCTGGCACAAGTGATTATTATTTATGTTCACTTTTGAAAGGGGCTTGACCTTTGGCCCTTCTGCCATTTTCTTTGCCTTCTCCATAGGACAATGGACCTGAGTTTGACCGATGCTCTGACCGACGGTGTTCCCCAGTCTGGCCCAGAGAACCTGGTGCAAAGGGACTTTGTGGCTGCTTTGGAGGCCGAGACCTTTGATGACAAGGTTGGGGAGACCGTTGGAAAGACAGACTACCGCCCCCTACTGGACATGGATGGGAAAAGGGAAGGTGAGTTGACTGGATACAGACTGTACAGGAACCTGAAAAGGATTATGGAAGAAGTCATGCTTTAGTCTCTGCATTGACAGTTGAAACTTCACACCAGAATGAATGTGTGGATGAACCACAATCAGATTTGTAGTTTAACAGAGGCATACACAAATACTTGGAAATGGTATTTTGTCGGCCCATGTCACAGTTGCAGTGATTCCTGGGAGAATGCAGCGAAGCACATGGTCTCCTCTGAAGTGTGTGGTGATAGACGTCACTACTTTCCGCTCCTCAGAGTGCCAGCTGTGAGTTGTGTGGTTTATGGTTGGAAGTCATGCACTTTATACTGTGCTGATGCAGGCAGATGGTAGACCTCTGTAACTCGTGAGCAAAGGGAAAAAGAAAGAGCTGTCAACTGAACCACTCTCTTCCTAAGCCACCTGACTTAGCACTGGCATATTGGGGTGCAACCACACACTGAAACCCAGTGTTTTAGCAGGACAAGCTACCTAGCAATAGCCTGGTGCCACTCATCACAAAGAGTCTGGCTACTTGTTGTGATATCAACAAACTCTTCAGTAATGAGATTATTACTGGGGACAAACTCTTCAGTAATGAGATTATTACTAGGGACAAACTCTTCAGTAATGAGATTATTACTAGGGGGTTGAATCACCCCCTTTTTGATTTGACCAATCACTTTCACTGTTTATATCCAGCCCCACCCCCAAGTGTCACCAACTGTCACTTATATAAGATAATATAATATATTATATATTGTTACTTGATCTAAGATCAGTGAGTACTGTGTGCAAATTCATAAATGTGTCGGCACCATTGTGTTTATTATCTGTGAACCAGGCAATAATGTGGTGTGCTTGGTTCTTGAGTGGATTATTTCTGTTTAAGAGAGGTAGCCAGACTCCAAGGGTACAGCTGGTAGAGCTGTATAATGAGATTTTGTCACAGCAAAAGGCAAAAAGTTTGAGCTTATGGTAGTTCATGATGGTGTGTATGAAATAGCAAAGGATACATGGAATGATGGAGGGGAAGAATGAAAAAGCTAGACTTTTTGGGCAGAAAAGGGAATACACATCAGTCAGACATGGCAGCAAATGACTGAGAGCGGTTTGACGAGTTTTGATCATTGCTCGCCGCCTAACAAGATTACACCTTATAGGTCCGGTAATCTCATTAAGGACTTCTGCAGTGTGAGAGTTGAGGAGAAAGCACACTAAATCCCCTCTCCACTTTCACCACCCACAATTCAGTGGGTGACACCTAAGCGCTCCTCTGCTCCTTGTGCAATCGTATTATAGCCACTCAAATGAAACGAGCCTCCTGTTTATGGTCTTGGGTTTCTCAGGAGACTGTGAGAACCTGGCCGCCAGTTAATCCCCGCCTGTTGTTTGTGCTGAACCGACGGCAGCAGAGGCGTGAAGTCGTCTGAACACGGAACTCACCTTGAAAAAAGTGGCGTTTTAGTAAAATACAACATTTTTATAATGCTCAAAGAAGATGCTTACTCCCTGGAAGTAAACAGGGAATTACAGAATTAAAAGACAGACAACGCTCTTCTCTAAGAGATTTTTATTGAATCAAGGAAAGACTGACGTGTTTCACAGTCAACCTCCTTTATCAGAGACTCAGAAATGCGTCATACTCGCCATTGATTTATGAAATGTTCTTCAAGAAGAGTGCTCTCCTTAAGGTTAACTCTGTAGTTCTGTGGAACACACCTTCCCCTCAAGTTACCCTTCAGGGAAACATGTATTTAAGTGAATGTCGCAAAATAAGAAGTGAGGAAAAAGCAAACAAAATCTTACGTTCATCAGAGAAACAGAAAGTCAACATGTGGGGAGCACAAAAACCTGGTGCTGCCCAACCAGACAGGACAGGGTATTGACAGCGATGAGCCATACTGATTTAACCAGCTTTACCCCAGATATTTCCCCAACATGGCTGAGCCAATCGTTGCCCTCCTGTCATACTCAGTAGTAGTGCAGCTGGTACTGCATATCTCTCAGCCGTCCGATGCACAGCTGCAACCCAAAAAAATACTCCTTCGATCACCTTTTCGCCACTGTGTTGACCATGGTGTGTCATCCAGGCTTTTGGCAGGAATTTGCCCGTGCTCAGGAATTTAATGTCTACGTTCATTCACAGTGTCCTCTGTCTAAGATGTGAGATTTATTGTACAATTAAAAGTTTAGAAACCATATTTACAGAAAATGATGTAAGAATAGAGAAATAAAACAAAAAATAAAATACATAAAAACTAAATACTTAAATTGTAAAATTAGATGGTAGATGGATAGTAGTACTACTAATAAGAGATAGTTTCCTATGCATTGGTACTATACAAGGTAATTCAGCAGCACTTTTACAAGTTATTTTGAGTGCTCTGGCAGTTTCAATTGTATATCCTGGTATATTTATGAGCAAAAACTTGCATACGCAGGTGCTTGTGTAAACACCTCATATTGTTGTAGAGTGCCTGTAAATGGAGGATAAATTAACAGTATTGCATAGTGAATGTTATGTGCGACTTGTGCCTCTCCCCTTTTTCACACTGTCAGTTTGATCTCAGTGGATCTGCGCTAATGTTTCGGCTGCCTCTTCCGAGCCTCACATGCACTTTGGTGGCAGCCCCTGCGTTTGTGTCAGTCAAAATGTCCCAGAATCCTCGGCATCTGGAACCCTGTGGAACTCTGAGCCGCGCTCCTGGCGCAGAATCTGCCCATTGCGTTAACGATCAAATTTAATTGTTAAATTTCCTCTGAGCAGTTTATTTGCACTCTTGTGCCTTTTCATTCGAACCTTAACAGTCCCATAGCAGTGATACTTATCTAGAACCAGAATAATGACACTGCCAGAATTAATTAAATCTCTACATTATTCTGTGTGAAAATGAATTCTATCTGAACACAATGGGAACCTGCGGTGCGAAATGTAATTAAGCGCGGCTAATATTTGATAAGCCTTGAAACTTAATTTTCCTCTCATTTAGCAACTGACTTGAATGTTGGCTGTGAGCTCCGGTGAAATTTTGGAAAGTGGCTCACATTTTTACAGTGTCAATCCGAACAATGGAGTGCTCGTCTTGTTACGGCTTCAGACATGTTGATAGGAGAGTTTTTATGAACCCCCATTTTTGCTGTAATTGGTGTGTTACATGCATATGTAAGTCACTTTGAGGTAAGAGGTCTATACACTTCGTTTCCGAGGTGTAAATTAATTGCTGGTTGAAAGGAAAGCTCAAAATCCTGCATATAGTAGAGTTTGACTCCCTGCCATAAAGGACAGTGTTACAGCTGTCCTTAGTAATGTAGTGAATGAAGTGAATACTACTATTGTTTTTATTGATCTGAGATATTAAGCTGGGATGTCCCAGAACTGGACCGGCTGGGTTCCGAGACAACATAATGCATGGCATTCTGGTACGGTCAATCATGGACTTGTTTTATCCAATCAGATGACTATGTTTTCAACAGAAAAAGAATAGGATAAGAATAGTTGAAATCAGCAAGTATCTGATAACGCTTCACTCTCTAAATCTACATTTGTAAATCTGGCTGAAGCTCTTTTCAAGATTGACTTGCATGCTTAACATTTTTGTCATTCCATTTGTAAAGTTAGATACTAAATAACTTGCTCAAGGTAACAATTGCAGTGCCCTATCTGGGACTCAAACCTGCAAACTCTAGGCACTCTTTTAAATGGTCCAAATGTGTAATATAGGGCAGTATTACTATGACTCATTGCTGCCGTGTTTATTTCACAACTATGCGGCATCAGTTTCACACAAATGGACTGCAAAAATCAAGTGGCTACAAGGGTTACATTCCAGACTGATATCAAATAAACTTTGCACTGACACAGATATCACACAAGTCTAGATTTTCAAATGAGTGATGCACAAAATAGTCAGTGTAATTCAGCCTTTTTATCATTGCCAGGACTCTGGACTGTCAAAATAGAGCCCCCTAAATCACAAACGATGTGCCCTAAGAGTTATACTATACTGGAGTCGCGTCCCATCACACACGCCTGTCCTTGTCTGTCCTTCCTTGTCTTTCACTCTGTGGAGCTTCAGCCCGCTGACAGGCCACACCCCACGCCCGTTGCTAACGTCCCGCTCTTGGCTGTGCAGTCAACCTCATCATGTTTTTTCGTCTGCTATTTATAGCCTCTATACCGGGTGCTCTAACCTCAAAAATGCATTTGGATTGTCTAATGAGCAATTTTAAGGCCACATCAGACAGCTGCTGCAAGATGTCACTTCCCTCTGCCTGAGTTTCACAGATGTAAAGACTAAACAACAACAGGTTTCCATTCTGAACACCCAGATGTATTATTGTGGATCATTTGAATGTTTGTGTCAATGGAAAGGCCCAAAAAAGTATTTCAGGCTACCAGGGGTTTGTAATATGTACACACTTATTTAATGTAGAGCCAGCATAAAAAGGGAGCATAGGCATACCATACTACATTATTTGTCTTTGTTTACAATTAGTGCCACACCCTCTAGCATTACAAAACAAAGGCGTGATGATGGTTATGTAAGAGTTAAGATCATGTAGATGTGTGGATGATGGCAGGTGTTATATGTCCCTGCTGCAACAGTACACCTCTTTACACCCTTTTGGAGAGAGATGTTCCTTTCATAGAGCAGAACACTGAATGGGGCTAGCCTTGCGTGCCTGCAGTGCATGATGGGAGCTCTGCACATGTGACTGCGGAATGTTGGCTCATCAATAACAGGCTAGTGTAAAAGGGATATGATGTCACATGGAGAAGTATCTGCAGTATTTGTGAGTGTGTGTGTGTATTAATGTCTATATGTGCGTGTGTGTGTGTGTTTGTGTGTGTGTGCGCATGTGTGTCTATGTGTGTATGTGCAAGCATGTATGTGTGGGTGTCTGTCTGTCTGTGCAAGCTTGGGTCCTTCTGTGTGTGCATGTGTGTGCGTGTATGAGGGCCTCTTAGTGTGAGCGTGGGCATGCTGATTGCTGATCTCAGCAGAATTCCTCTCTGCCTGCTGATTTGATGGCATGCTGAAAGTGGGTGGAGCCTTAAAGATCTGGGCTTCCTGGTTTGTGCAGATTCTTTATGAGCTCCTCTTATACAATTGCTCCTCAAAAAAGTAAATTGATAAAAACTAAGAAACTAGAATGAATAATCTTCTAGTTTGGGAAAAGACATAACAGCAGGCATCTTTTCCCCTTCTGAATTGTTTAAAGTAGCAGAATGAATAGAATTGAGTGCTGCTTTAAGCAAACTTATTCTCTTAACTGAATGAAATGTCACTGAACAATGGGGAGCAAATGGTTATGTAAGATGTCTCCTGAGATTGCCACTCAGACGTCTGGGTGACAGCAGGTGTAATACGTCCCCCAGAGGGCGCCGTTGTGTCTGCCGCCATAATCTTCAGCAGCACAGCAAGCGGTGGCACAGACAGAGGGCTTTCTGTGTGTGTATATGTGTGTGCGTGCGTGCGTGCGTGTGTGCGCGTGCTCGCTTTATGTGTACATTGAATTCATTCATCCTCATTACACTCTGCCAGCAGAGGAAGTAAGTAGGTCAGAGAGTTTAGAGCTTAATCCAGAGAGGGGAAAGGGAGAGGGCTGAGCCTGTGACATAGGAACATCCCTGTTTGGGTGGGTGGGGGGATGGGGAGGGAGGGTAAACACAGTGGCATAGCAGCACATTACATACATCACCAAGCACCAAGCTCTGCACCCTATGAAGCAGTAAGGAAAACAACAACAACAACAACAAACAACAACAGCAATAATGACAGCAGCAATGTAATAATATTAATAATATTATATTTATAATACAGTAATATATTAAGGTGTTTCAAAGTGTAGAGTGATTGACAGAGACAATAATCATAGTAAATAATCATAATAGTGCAAATAAGAAGGGGAATAGCAATAAAAGTGACAATAATAGAAATGATGGTGATGGTAACAGCAGTAGTAACAGTAATAGGGGGCAGTGCTAAGTGCACAGCAGTGCTGTAGCAGTGCAGTGTCTGATTGTGAGGGCTGATGGGTAAGGAAGTGACAGGGCAAGCTGACAGTCTCTCAGAGCCCTCTCCCTGTCCTCATGTGCTCTGGGTCCCGGGCTCTTCGGCGCGGGGGCCGCTTATCTAACTGGTGAAGCTCCGAGAGGAGGGGGGTCGCGCCAGTCTGCGGCCCTCCTCAGCGCCGCTCTCATTTCACCCCTCGGTCGGCTGGCCTGGGATCAGCGCCATCCAGCTACTCGCAGGCAGAACATGGTTCGCAGGACAGTCGCACACAGAGGGCGTCTGGGCGTGATTATGTTTTGGGGAGCTTTGAGGCTGCTGAAAAAATAAAGTGCAAGTGCCCTACCTTAGCTGACACCAACATGCAGTAAAGATATGAATAGCTTCCTGCACTGATGACTCTTCTCTGAATGGCATAATTAGCAAAATTTGGCTTTGGTTAAGTCAATTGTTCATTACTGGCTAAACCCCAGATCACTAAGAGACTGAACATCAGGCAGCAATCCCTCAGGCCCCTGCAACATACAGTGCAGCACCCAAACATGCTCCATCGGGGTGATGGCTGGCAAGCTATGCCTGCCTCTGGTCACACTCTGTAATTTGAGCTGCAGACTGCGAGATATTTTCCCCCTCCGCCCTGCCCTCGCCCCAAAACAACCTCACCACCCACTTCAGGGAACAGCAGCTTCCTTTGTCATCGCCCTGTCCAAACAACTTTTCCGCAGCCGCTGCTCCAAGGCGGCGCGCCTCGCACCGTGCTGCTATGTTGCCTCTTTGTCTCCGCTCGTTTGCCTCTTTGTTTCTGGAACGTTCCGTGGATGTCTTACGTTCTCTGTCATTTGCTGCTGCTGTGATTCACCCCAGTCTAGCTGCAGGGCAAAGGAGGAGTGTGTTTGAGGTGAGTTACGCCCTCACCACTATGAAGGGCATTTAGACCCTTCAAAGGGATGTAACATATAAATGCAAAATTATTATTATTATTATCAGTTGTAGTTGTAGCATTCACTTCCCATGTATGTGGTGGGGAATAGTCAGATGCACTCTCCTCCAGTGGCAGTGCTGCAGATCTCCCTCTTCTCTTTGAGGTACTGTGTCTTCACTTCAGAGCACTCTCACACACAAAATACTGTTTCTGCATTGTTGCATTGATTGTGTTCTGACTTGTGTTCTGACCTTTCGTTCTGATTGTCTTTTGTCACTGTTTTTTTCTGCAATCCTGACTTCCCGAAATCCCCATAAGACTTCTCTCTGCAGCTGGAGTTTCTCCATAATTCTGTTTCCCCATTAAAGCACAAGAATCATATGAATACAAAGCAGGCTGTTCAGCCCATCTAAGCTTATCATTTACCTGCTGCCTAGAGAGTATCCAGCTTTGTGTCAAGCTTGGAGTTGGGTATCCTGAGGGTCTCTGCCAGAAGTACAAATGAACTGATTCTGTCCACCCAGCTCCTCTACAGCTATGCATGCTGGGAGTGATGGTTCCACTGAAGTAGTAGTCAGTATTTCCTGCTGAGACCCTTTTGTCCCAGCTGAGAATGGTACCCCCTCCTGCAGCCAGACATCAAGCCATGTCTTGACTCTGACCCCTGACCTGATCATGTGTACTTTTGAACTGCATCATAAAATCATAGTTGCATCATTCCTTCCTTCTGTTTTCACACTTGAGCTATGGTGCGTTAGCAGGCGAAAACATTATTGCAAAAACCTCACACGGCCAATTAGAAGTCACTTCGGCTAAGTGAAAAGGTGAATGAAGGAAGGGAAGAACCACACTCCTGAGTACTCAGACACCTCACTTGGCACCTCTGTTCCTCCACAGTCTGACTCCTTGCCCTTTCTCTGAACTTTGGAGCATACAGAGTAGCTAAAACATTTTATGCCTAGCAAGACATTTCCTCAACAGGCAGCAAAGCTATAATGTCTGACAAGAATCCATAAAGGTAATGACCCAAGTGTTGACTGGTACAAATCCTTATGTAATGTGCATCATTTTTTAAAAATAGATTGCCTAAGATATGTGAAAATGTTTCAAAAATAAGGAGGATCAACTTTTATTCTTTTCACTCTTTTCTCTATCTTTATTTGAGATACACACAATATTGTAAGAAAATCAGGAATCTCTTTATTAGAGTGGAATGGAGAAGTTAACTGCAGTTACCCTGTTATATAAGACCTCTGCATTCATTCACCTCATGCTGTTGTCCCATTATGTGAGGTCAGTATTTAATGAATTACAGTGTATAATTAGCTGTGGATTAACGTATTTACTGGCTATTAAAGTTATTAAGGGTCACATGTAAACCCCTTTTCTTCTCTCCTGCCTGGATTATTCAGGATCACTGTTTGATTACCCGCCATAATTGCCTGGAATCGGTCCTAAAACAATCGGTGGAAATTCCCCTAAAAACCACTACCAAAGTCTTAATTGATCTATTAAAGAGCACTCTTTTACTTTATCTGTCTCTTCTTCTCTCTCTTTTTCAATCACTCTGTCTACAGAAGAAATCCCTGGAAATTTCTCCTGGAAAGCACCACGTCAGCCTTCATTGATCTATGAATCACCCCTCTTTCATTTTCTTTTTTCTTTTTTTTTTCAGTCTCTGTCTTCTTCCAAATCAAATCCCTGGAAACTTCCCCCAAAAAGCACCACCTCAGTCTTCACTGATCCGCATATCACTCACTGTCTCCTCTCGCTTATCTCTTTTCTCTCTCTGTCTTTGGCTTTATCTCACACCCTTGTACTGTTATTGCTGGAAATTCAGAAACAAAGACAGGGCATCTCTTGAGAGTGTGATGCAACTGTTGTATCATGCAGTCAGTTTGAAATAGAGGCTGTGTGCTTTGGATGGGAGGGGCACAACGCTATAAAATTAGTATTTGATTATTTATTGGAACATTGGATGATGAGATCACTATTTCATTATACGAGGAGTCCATATTGAAATACTTTTTAAATGAAAAGAGAGAAAGGAATTTAATGGGATGGAATTCAATGTCCCGAGAAGGAGGAGTATAACTATGTTATGTTGTTATTATGTAATTCAGCTATTGATTTTCCTGTCTGAAAGTGAGTGAATACACATAGTGGTGAGTCATTAATTAGAGTAACAGAAAGGTCCATGCACCGCAAAGGGAAAAAAGGCACAGAGCGGTAGGCATATATGATGTAGTAGCAATAGTCATACCAGCACAGGGGCTGTGATAGCACTGCAGTTTAAATGACAGTAGTGAATGCACTGTAGCCATAATAATAGTAATTCTGTGACTGTGACACAGCTTTTCAGCCAAGGCCTGTTTAAAGATCTCAGATATCCTATCTCTATTATTCACACAAAAATAAAATCAGCCTTGAAATGACATTGAAAAATATGTCCAGCAATAAAGGAGGTTTGTTCATAGTTGGGGGAGTTTGAGAGGGAAACATCTCCAGTAAAAGAATAAATGATATATCACTGATAAAAAAAAACGGCATCACTGGTAGCACAGTTACTCATTGATGACCCATACGTCTTTGTATGGCTCAGAGAACAGAACTGTGAACTTTTATTTGGTCCCAATGGTAGATGTGGGCTCATTTCCAGAAACTTCTTTCTGTCTTTGAGACGAAGTGTTGAAGTCTTGGCCTCTTATCCAAGTAATCTGCCAGAACAGGTTTCTGTTCTTCAGTATCTGATGAAGGTCATGACAGCTGAGGCGTAATGTTATTTTGAGTGTCACTCCATTTATCCTACTCTAATGATTATATTTGAGGTGGCACCTTGTCTCAGTTGTTTTACACTTCTCAGATTCTTCCTAATAGATTTTTACTAAATTGTACTGTCTCGTATGGACATGTACTTCTTCACAGATTCGCAGAGATAGAGTTTTTAATACTGACAAACTATTCAACATACAAAGACACATGGTGATTTATTAAATGTTACAAACTCTTCCACACACGCTCATAAGAAATGTAAACTGTTGAACAGACTAATTTAAACAGATACTTCTTAACTCTCAGACACTTCAGGCAAACATTTCAATGCAGAAAATCGAAGGCGGTCTCTAAAATAGGTAGGCATAGATTCCATTATGGAATCGAATCACACATGCAATTCCTCCACGACGGACTTTACATTAAAACATAACTTTCTTTTATATTTCATTGGATACAATTGAACAAGCCCTTCTCATTTGAAAATTGAATGGCATATGCTCTCATAAGACCAGGGTTAGTTAAAAACAAACTCCAGAGTATGAGTTTACTTGCACAAATGTTCCCTAGAATAAAGTCTGGCAGAGGGTCATTCTTGTTACATTTTCTTACATACACTTACATAAATATTAAAGCTTGAATGAAGGTGAGTCAGTGTCTGTTGATATATAATTTAGCATAAACTGAACTTGTCTTTCTCCTATAGTTTTATTTTCACGATACCTTTTCTACTGACCTACATTGCTTTCGTGGGAGTTTTGTGATGTTTTTATAGCTAGTGATTGGAGAATATGGTTTCATAATCCCCATAATGGGCAGAACTACTATGAGCTGTCAATCATTGGCTTGTTTTATCCAATAGAAAGAGTGTAGTCCCAAAAGAAAAACCCAATGATTGGTTGAGATCATTGTGTCACTGATAGCATATGGAATGATTGGTCCAAATTGGTTATCTGACACCTGATCCCATTACTGACCATGGCCCTGCCTAAATCTCATCATCCCTCACACCCTTCCATCTGTTCTTCATCGATGCACTGATTCTAAATGACTGTTTATTGAATAATTGAGCTTTCACCTGCCCTTGCCAAATAAATCAGGTGAAGGAAGCATGGAAGGACATAACATGATTTTTTTTATACAGCCATTGAGGAAATGTGTTTTGATGTAGCGTCACTTTACTAGGGTGTCTGTACATAGACATGACCTCTAGAGCACTCTGGTGTTTCTGACAGTGCTGTCCAGTGAACTTCCAGGGGCGTTAACCAAGACAGCTACATGCTGCTGGATGGGCCTTGTAGCAGGGTGCCCACTTGGGTCAGGACTGACAGCTCCCAGGAGGGAGAGCAGGAGGGGGAGTCTCCTGCCCATGGATGCCCCAGAGTGGGAATAAGGGGGTCAGGCAGAGGAAGGGGAAAATGGGGGTGAGGCGAGTTCAGACTCCAGGCAAAGGCTATATAGAGTTCAGCTCCTCACTACCTCCTCCCTCTCCTTCCCTAACCCCCATTCCCCATCCGTCCAAATGTGAGAGAAAAGCCCAAGATGCTGTCAGGAGAGGATGGAACAAAAACACCCTACAGCTCAGCTGTGCTTTCCCAGCCTCTCCGCCTCTCCTCTCCCCTTCTGTGTGTTCATAAACACAGCACAGGCCCGCTGTCTCATCTGCAGCCTGTCATGCACTGACCGTACATCTGAGGGTCATCACCACGCCCCACCATTTTGCTGTTATGGACCCAGCTGTTGGCCTCACTCTTCCCATGCCTGTTAGTGTTACGAAGCGCCAACGCACCAAAGGCCATGGCTGTACTAATGCTTTGTCTTGCTCCGCCCTCGTGACCTCTGACCTCTGGGTGCAGGGTCTGACAAGGATCTTATTTTGGCCAATGGCTTCAGCTCCCGGAGATTCTCAGACGCCTGTAAAACTCTGGCTCCCAGGAGGGGTTGGAGGCCAAGCACACCTCGCAAATACCACTCTGGGATTCTGAACCCGGATGCGTCTGCTTGTGAGTCGTTGTCAGGGCCTGTTCAAAGTTCTGTTTGGAAATTTCCCTCCTGGACAGAGTTTAAAAGGTGGGGAATAATCCACCCACCAACCCAGACATGGTGACTCCAGATCAGCTCTCCTCATGTGGGCCTCACTAACTGAGCTAGGGCTGTGTGCTATAATCAGTGAGTGCGCAAGAGGACGACTTCTGGTCCTTTCTGGCACTTAGGGCTGTCTGCTTGTAGATTACTCTCACATAACCCCTGAAATCCTCTCTTCGTGTCGCTTGTGCTTCTGTAAGTTTTAAAATCATCCATTAGAGGAAGATTTTAGTGTGATTTTAAGAGCTTCCTGGAGAGTACACAGTGTGAGCTCACATGGGGCTCACCCACTATTTCTGTCAGTGCAGTTTAAAGTGGACACTGTCCTGCAGAAAAAGCACACAGCAGCTGTCTCTGTGTGTGCCCTTGCTCACACATCTGTGTGCTTCTGTGTGTATGTGTTTGTATGAGTCTCTGTAGGTTTGTATGTGTGTATGTATGTGCATCGAAATATGTGTTAGTCTGTGTTAATGCAGGTACCTTTGTATGTGCACCCCTACCTGTGTGTGCGCGTGCATGCATGTGTGTGTGTGTGTGTGTGTGCACGCGTGAGAAAGAGAGAAACCATGTGTTCGTACACTTTCATGTAACTGCATGTGTGTGTGCATACATATGCACATGTCAGTGCTTTAAATTGTTGCGCTTCTTCTCTCTGGCACCACAATTTTAATTTCAGCACCCCGGACAGGGACACATGGTCTGTTTCCCATTACCTCACCATGTCCCACGCTACACATCGATATCCCTTTGAAAAGAAACCAGGAGATGTATGCATGCATATTCTTCACTGACATTGCGCTGATACTGGTGGTATTTTTGGCTTGGGTTTTGAGATGGCCGTAGGAGACCCCCTGGTGTTCTCAGGGCTGTGCGCAGTATAATTGGATCTGCAGGGTCGGGTAGCGGAAGGCGGCGAGGCGCTGAAGCGGCAGCAGGGTTTAAATCAATCATTCATGCCGCTGATGGGAAGTCTCTCCCGCAGGCACCTTGAAAACGCCCCTTTTCTGCCTGTCCAGCAGGAGCCATCGGGCCTGGGCGTCCTCCCTTCCCTTCTCTTCCACTTTGGAGTATTCCGGAGGGGTTTGCCATGGCGGGGGGGTGGGGTGGGGGCGGATCTGTTTACAGGGACGCTACACTTCTTCCTCTCATTAGAACAGACAGAGGGCCGAAATTTAATTAATGCTGCCCTTCGCTTCCAACAGCCAGGAGAGAAAACTGTCACCAGTGATCATGGGGGGCCAGTCGTGCTGTGAAAATTCTTTTTTTTTTGGTTCACATAGTTAATATCAATCAAAAAAGGGACAGAAGGGGTAAAAAAAGATAATCTGTTGTGGTCCACTGGCTCAGGAAAGGTCAAAGGCTGTAGAGGTGGAAGAGGAATGGCTTTGCCCCCATACTGCGATATGCTCTTTGCTTGTGTACCATGCTGTACTCCTGTCACCCTGATGGCCCTCAGGGCTGCAGTGTGGGCCTGAACGACCAATGAGGATGATCAGAGGCTAGCTTCACTGCAGGGGCGGGATGCTTTCAGTGGGAACTAACCTGAGTTTGGTTTGTGTTTCCCGGTCCTGCAGGTTCTGGGATGGTGCCGGGGGGACAGATGCCAGCGCAGCACCAGGAGCCGCAGGGGGATATGTGGTCCTTTCAGACTGAGCAGCAGGTCTTCAACACAGACTTCCTGTCAGGTGAGTCTCATGCCGATCTGTCACACCCCACCTCTCTCTCTCTCCCTGCTCCCTTTACCCTTTAACACTGATCAGTGGTCAGTGTTCTGTCAGTGATTTTTTTGAGCAGCCCACATTTAGTACAGCAGTGACAACACTTACATGACATTACCTTTTCGTCTAATTCAGGTCAGCTTTCAAAATTGACTTTTTGTTTTTGAAGTGGCTATGTGCAATTGATTTATACAGGACATCATTATATTTAAGGACAACATTCACCTTGGAAAATGTATTGTACCATAGGAAAAAGCTCATTTGGTTGCTACGGTTGTTGTTGTTATTGTTGTTATCATTGCCATTATTAGCGGTAGTAGTAGTACTGGTAGTAGTAGTATGATTAATGTTGGTCACACTCTTTCATAATACTTTATATGTTTGTCTGTCTTTGTTCTGGTGTGCAGGCCCAGTGTCAATGGGTGGATTTGCAGATCAGTGGGGTCACCAGCCCATGGTCCCCCAAACCAAGGACAGCAGCCTGACAGGCCCATTCACAGGTCATTATCATAGCCCTCTCTATTACAGCTATCATATTTTCTTATCCCCTAAATAACAAAAATAACTGTTATACTTTACTTTTGTGTTGACATGTTCTGTTCATATGCTTGGTTTAAATTTTATTAGTCATTGAGCAATAGAACGTTGAGAGTATGCAGAATATGTTTTTCTGTATCAAAATCATAAATGCCAAATAAGGAGATACATGAGTGTTCACCATGACAATGGCACTAGGCTTCGAGGGCACTTAACTGTATGTTAGGGCACACAAATGCACACACATTCAGACTCTCTGATTCTCTTTATGCATGTAGAAGTCAGGAATCTCAGTGTTCACTGCCAGGCACACCTGTGTCTTCCCATCTACTGTTGTTACTCTGCACTTACCTGAGCAGTTAAAGCAGCTCATTACAGTTTTCTTGTCTTGCCTGATTAGGTTGGTCTGATTAGGTTGGTCCAATTTGGTCTGAATTGCTTGGTTAATGTAGGTGGAAACAATAGATCCTGCAGCTTGTCAAGACCAGTGTCAGACACCACTGCCTGACACAATTAATTAGGGTTTCATAAGTAGTTGTCCATTATTATAAATGGGTATTGTTGCAGTATAACTGTGTAAGGCCCCTAAATAAGGATACCAGCCATCTGCTGGAAATAAGGCTAAGTATTAGTAGTAAAAGCAGCAGCGAACATTAAAGTAGGTTTTGTATAGGGAGCATAAGCTTCACAACAGGTATGGTGTTACGAGCCTGATACATGCAGTCAGTGGTTTACTGAGCCTTCCTCCCTGCGTAACATTGCTGCCTGCCCTTATTTGCCTGAGCTAATGGTCATACCCTGATTTACAGTGGTGTATGTGCGTGAGTCAGAGTGACTTTGTGCTTATGTGTGCAGATCTGATCTCCCTCAAAATGTAATGGGTTTTGTCATGTGCTTTTTTCTGATGGTCACGAAGGCTTGTCTGTTGAGGGGATGACCAACTACATTGTTTGTCAGACAGAATCTATCTATCCCTGAGAGGTAGAGAGAAGCCCAAGAGAGGAAGAATGGGAGAGAATGAAAGATGCTGATTGGCAGTGTTTTCCTTTAGGAGTAGCACATTAGGTTTTGATCGATTTCTAACCGTGTCATCTTTCTGATTGAAGAGGTGTTGGGAGGCACGGTGTTCTTTTTCCTGATTTCCTCTGACATGGAAAATTCCTTCATTAAGTATTGATTTGTAAAGCAGAATTTCCCTTATTCTAGCTGTTATGAAATAGCTACATTTTATACTTATTAATCATTTATAAAGTTCAATATTTACAAAAGCAGTTCAAGTTGAGTATCTTTCAACAAACTTCTGACTTAAAACTCTACTCCTCAACTGTCGCACTTGTCATACTGATATTCTGTTGCTGTATTAGTAACATTGTTGACAGCATATCACAATAATTTTACCTTGGTGTTTCTGTTCACTATTTGTACAAGATTTTAAAAATAACTATTTTTGCTTCGCCTCGCTGTCTAAAAGATAAGAATTGTGTCGTCCATAGCAGATGGACTGCACTTTTCTTATTTAAAATAAGTGTTTCACATGGCTTTTATAGACCGTTGCAGTATATCTCTGTTATCCAGTGTTATTGGCCTGTATGTGTGAGGCTTCCACAGTATAAATAAATAATAATAATACTAATAAAAATAGTAATAGCAATTCAGTATTTCAAACCTTTCATTATTTCAGATTATTTACAGTAAAGGAAACTCAAGCTGACCAACACTGATTTTTACCTCACCTGGGTGAGGCATGGCAGCCATTTTGTGTGGCAGCGCTCATCAAGTATTGGCTAACAGGATCTGTCTGTTCTCAGGGTTCTCTGATCCAGGGATGATGGGGATGATGAACATGGATGTGGGCGTGGCCCCTCTTCCGACAGCAAGGCCCCCTAGTGTTGCGGAACCTCAGCAGCCCCCATCGCTCTTCGCCACCGAACCCCCAAAACTGGCTCAGTCACCCAGCAAGCCCAACAACCAGAATCCCTTCGGCAACCCGCTTGACTTCCTGAATGCCCCTGACACCACTGCAGGTGAGGGGAAGGGTGGGGCGAAGCGGGGTGGGGGGCAGTGGGCAGGGTTTCTCCCTTGAGAGCTGGCAATGATAAAACTAGCCCGCAATGTGCAGAGTTACATCTTGACCTCGCATGCCAGGCTTATATCTCATTACTATAAGCCTTGCAAAAGTAGAGATTCAGAACTATAAACCATCCCACCTTAGAAATTTAAGCATCATTTTCTAACCAACACAGGGATCTAAGAAGGTGGCAATGTAGATTGGAGATGTAAGGCTGTACCAAGAACTGAACCCCCTTTTGAGCATCGTGCGTGGTGATCACTTTCACGGTATGCAGCTTACTGTTCCCAGACAGTTAGGCAGAAAGTGTCTTAAGGTCTCGCAAAATTTGACCATTTTGATTATGAGACTGCATTTTGACCGCTCACTCAAAGTTACTCTGCCAGTTCCTGGGCAGAGGTTGTGTTCATTGCAACGGACTTTGTATGACCTCTGCGAGAAAGGGGGCTTTAAGGGGGTCAGAGCCCATGACCACAGTTTAATTTTGATTAACAACAGGGGGGCTCTCGCCTCTGTACAAAGTCTGAAATGATCAGTTGCTCTGTTCATCAGGATGACCTCTGTAAGGACTTCATTTGCGTAAACTGCTTTGGTGCCCTCATGGCGAAAGCTATTGGTCTCAATACAAGTCTGCAATGAGGCAGCCTTCTGCCAGCCGCCTCCAGCAAGAGCTGTATTAGGGCAAAATTAAAAATAAGCAGGAACAGGCTGCCCTGTCTGAACCGTTTTAGTAGTCACCACATGCCCCCACCACCTTTCCAGACACAGTGGGGTCCAGCTTTTACAGGGGATTGTGGGGATTACAGCAAGGGACCCCTGCTAAGGCAAGTCTCTCTCCACAATCAAATCCAAACCCTGATTCTAAGGGTCTTAAAATGGGTGGTGCTCTGGTCCACCAGTCCACCAGGGGGAGCTGCACTTCATTTTGGATCCTCTATGACATTTAAAATATTGCAGAGGTATCAGTAATTCCTCCCTTTGTCCTGTTTAAGATATTCACCATGATAAAATCTGGAGGGGGGTATTTGCTGCCCCAGTGTTTTTGTTGAGTTGCATGCTAATACAATTCAGCAATTCTCTTAGTGTGTATTGCGCTGGTTTATGGGTTTCTCATAAGACTGAGAATTGAGGTCATGCTGACCAGCTGTGGACCCAGTCTCTCATTGGTCAGACAGATAGGAACATTTTGCCAGCTGCACGCACATCAGTAAAAGACCTGTTCACACAGTGGCAAGGTTTTTGCAAACTAATAATGTAATTTAATGTAATATAACATGATGGATTACACAGGACCAGTGTTATCTCCATCATAGTTAAGGGTTACGAATGACTGCTTTCTTGTTGGCCAGATCAGTGCAATCAATAATTTGCAGAGCGGTAAGCCTTGCTTTTGTCCCACTATGGTTGTCATGATCAGGGAGAGATAGCCTTCCTGTTCACCTTTCCCTGAGAAATGTGTCATGTGTTCCTAATCGTGATGAGACCTGACACTATCTTCACAAATGTGATTTGAAAGATGGATCCAAATTCTACAGCTTAGCTCTGGTTTCTAATATTGGCTCCTGGGGCGAGGCAGTAATGCATCTTCTGGCAGATGGCCAGTGGTTGAATGAAAGGCACTTTGTGCTTTTTAAACAGCAATATTGCTTGAAATATAGATGACGGTGTGCCTGGGACTTCTTCAGGGGTCCTTCTTTATGGTCACAAAATCAATTAATTACCAGACCATCTCTCTACATTCAAGATCAAACAGGGGAACAATGCTTGGATGTGAGGGAATGGTTCTGGATTTTGGTCATGAGAACATGCCAGTGGAAGGTATGATGCAAGGTCTGCTGCTGCAGAGTTGTGCAGCAGTGAAATGGGCTTATGAACACTTTATTATTTTTTTAATGAGAAAACAGAAAAAAAAAACAATTGTCTCTCAATTGTTCAATGAGCCAAGATTTGTGTGATTTGTCATACTGTAGGTTTCAATAGTCCACACTATCTGCCCATCCTGTGTTCTGGTTTTCACTACAGCCAGTTATGTAAAACATGGGTTTCATGTTTCATAATTTTGTGTTTAACTGGATTTGAACAAAATGCTCATAATCATTTGTCCTTCCATCACTTTGATCTTTTACTTTCAATGAATTACTTTGTTTCAATGACCAGGTGTCTACATTTTTAGCAGTAAGAAGTCCATTGCTTTCAGTTGTTGGTCAATTAATTCATTAAAAATGTAACATCTTTCAATAGGAATCATTTGCCACACAGCACAGCACATTACACAAAATGATCACATTAGCTGTCTTTGAATGATCTAACTGATAAAAACCCTTGCAATATTCTCTCATAATGTGGCATTAAGAGGGTGAACCATCCCTCATTAACATTAGAAGTGTAATTTAAAATCCATTAATAGCTCATTATACTTCAGGAGCTGCACTTATAGTGTGAACTGAAATACATAGGAGGCCCCCAGGAATGGGTTTCAGAACCCCTGGGCTTTGCAGTCTACTTCCCAGATTGTCACCATTAATGAAAATTGAGATCTCAGTTGACCTTCCTTGTTAAATAAAGGTTACTGAAACGAATAGAGGAGCCCCACTGTGAGTGAGTGAGAGAGAGAGACTCTCATTGTGCATGCGTGAATTCATCCATTTGCATTCATTTATTGCATTATTTATTTGATGATCATTAATTGTAATCTACGACACCTTTTTAATGATTTTTTTGCATAGCGTGCATTTATTCAGGTGGGTATTTACCGGTCGTTTTGCCTTGATCCAGGTATGTGAGCAGTTCTCTGCATGGGATTTGAACTAGTAATGACCTGGTTTCAAGCCCAGGTTATTCATCTCTAGGGTGAACACCTGTTTATTCATTTGTCCTGTGTGCCTTCAGGTGGATCCAGCTTGCTAGCACAAGCAGCCTTCCAGATGCTGTGTCAGTGATCACAGACACTCACAAGCACAAGCACACACACACACAATATACACAAACGTATACTCACTCACACACACATGCACGTTCACACCTACCCTACAGCAGGTTTGACTGTACAGAAGACAACATGTAGAACATTCCAGAACACTTTTGTGTTTACCCTTATTGCCTTTGATCATTCCTTAACAGGAGTGCTTAACAGGAGCATAGATCAGGGTGACTGTGTCCATGTTCATTTCTTTAGGATATGTCCGCTTTTCCACAAAGGGCTCAAGGCTATTTGCTGTTGTAATGCATGCTTTTGGTTGCATAAGGTGGAAAAACACATTTGAAATGTATACAATACAAATGCCTGTCAAAAATATTCATATAATATGACATGTGGTGTATACATTTTTTACATCTCTACTTTAACCTGACATATTTAAATAATACAATGTGTGCTCTTTTTATTTGCTGAATCACAGACTTTACAATATGTTGGTGTATTTTACCTTTTTATGACTGATGGGGGCTCTGTTACAATAGTTGATTTAAAGTGCCACAGGGGTCAGATGTTGGTTCATTTTAAGGTTGAAGGTGCACGCCTCTGTCCTCCAGCATGGAGTGTGACTCTCTCTCTCCCTCTGTGCACGAGGAGCCCCGGGCGACCCCTGGGCGGGCGAGGGTGGGCTGCAGACGGACCTCCCCTTCACACCCAGTGTCTCCACGGTGATCAGTCGCCATGCTGACGAGATGGCAGAGGGCTCCCCCGAACCCTCGGGAGACACAGAGGAGTACCAACAGCAAAGCGGTGGTGGTGGGGAGGAGAGGGGGAACGAGGGAGGAGGAGGTGGTGGCGACAAGAGGCAGAAGAAGAAGAAGAAGAGGAGGCAGAGGGAGGAGGTGTATGACCTCCTGGAGTCTCAAGCGGAAAACCTATCCCCAGGTGACGGCCCCCACAGGGAATGGGAGCTTGATGAGGGGGAAGAATTGGGGGCAGGAGCAAGAAGGGCAAGAGCCGAAAAAGGATCCCAGAGGAGTGGAGTGCCCTCCAGGACACAGCCCCAGCTGTCCCATCAGCCCCACCCCAGGAGCCCAGCACAGATGCAACCACAGCCCCATTCGCAGATGCTTGGTCCACAGACACCCAGTCCCAGGATAGCCCTGTCCACGAAACAGGGAGCTCCCCATTCTGCCCTGAGGACAGCAAAGCCCCCTCTGGACCTGCCTTCATACTGAGCCCCGAAGCCCCTCCCTCTCCGCTCACCAACCTTGACAGATACCTCGCCTCGGGCGCTGATGAGGACGCCGATGACACCAACATGGAGAAGGACCTGTTCCCCTCAGATCTCACCGAAACCCTGGATTCCCTGCAGTCTCAGCATAAGATGGAACATGATGGCGAAGCAGTGCCTATGGAGGACTCCTCTGAGTCAAGCTCTTTGCATGAGTCCCCCACAAAGGCTGCTCCTGTCCATGATGTCCTACCCCCTTCCAAAGAGTCCCCTGTCCCGCAGGCTCCCCCTCTCACTGAACCAGCAGTCCCTGTCCCTGCCCCATCTCTGTCTCCTGTACCCAACGTAGACATGAAACATTCCCCGTCCCCAGCTTCAGAAGAGGCTGCAGCCCCCAAAGATGATGTTATGGGGTTTGCCAGCCAGGACATACCCCTTGCTGAAAGCTCCGCCCCAGTTTCCCATGACTCCTCCCAGATGCCACCCATTTCCTCACAGACCCAACCCCTTCTCAGTTCCAGCTCCCCACCCCCAGCTCCCATCCCCATGGTGAGCTCGGCCCTCAACCCTTCGGCCCCGCCATTTTACCCCAGCCTGTCAGACTACCAGGAGCCCTGGTCGGAGGGCAGGATGGAGGATAAGGGGCCGGCAGACCCCTCAATGCCTGAAGGTTGGTAAGAGTTGATCTGGCAGTGACCGCACGCTGCATGACTGTGTAGAGAAGGGGTTGTGCTAGAAAACTCTGGGCGCTCTGCATCTGTGTCTGACTATGTCTCTAGAGTATGGGTTGGGTTTGTTTTGGTGGCTTTTTTCGCTCTCTATCTCTGTCTCTCTCGCTCTCTGTCTCTCTCATCCCAGAATGCATTTCCAGCAAAGCATTGGTCTGATGGGCTGTCTTTAATTAAGCATGTATGAGCTAAAGGGATCTACTAATCAAGCTTTGAGTCTGCAGTGTCAGTGTGGGGTTTCTCTGTCTGGAGCTGTGCTGTGTTTTGTCACAACGTTTCTCTTTTACTGCATTAATCTGCTCCTAACATTCCTTTTCTCTTCCTCAACATTCTGTCTTGCTTGTTCTTGTGATTCTACATGGGCTACTGGCCAACTGCCGGGTCCTCTCCAGGAATTCATTCAAACATTTTCAGTTATTGATATACATAATAGTTTTTTTCTTGCAGGCAAACTGTTTTTTCCATGTGACCCTTTTACTAGTATTAAATCTCCAATCCGTCAGTACATACAGCAATTACTAATCCAAATTGTTGAGTTTATGTAACACAGTATAAGGCAAAATTAATGACTTTTTTTGTCTTTTTTTGTCCTGTTTCTTTACTGCCTGTCGTGGGAACTGCACCTCTGCATTGCGGTTGTGGGTGGTGAACAGGTAAGTTCATTGTTTCTTCTTGGGGTGTTCTTCATGTTAATGGGGTGAGGGGGTGGGGGTCACAGCTCTGTGGCCAGACTCAGAGTTATAGATTATACAGGAGTTTGGCGAACCTAGTGAACGCCATGCTGAGCCCAGAGCTTCCATGGAAATACATAGGAGAACGGTGATTTAAAAAAGATCTGTTGTGAATATAACTGAAAGTAATTGAAGGGGAATTGACCAATCAGAAATACTTGTTTGTGAATTGCACTTCACTTTTCTTAGTTGAAGTAGCTGCTGCTATCAGAGAGTATCATGAGACTCTTGTGTAGTCTATAACTCTGCCCGGTTGTGGATACCATCTTTAGACAGGCTTTGGACACTGGTGTTTGACAAAGGGTGCATCAGATTTTTCAGTGAACAAAAGAAAACTCAAGGTTTCATTCACAAGCGCTGAGCTAGACATTCAAATTATATATCAGCAATAGAATTTATTATCCAACTTCTACACATACCTGGAGTTCTTTTCAGAAATTCTGAGACTTTACTGAGTATCATGATGGAGCTGGTAATGAATGCAGCCAGGTGTCCTGTGATTTGTTGCAAGCTGGACCCAAGTATGGTCATCAATGTATTTCTACTTCCTCACAAAAACCTGGCCACCCTGGTCAGTTTTCATGTGAGACTGCACAGCTCAGCTGGTGGATTGCTATATAAATAGGAAAGTGGGTGTACAATGTGAATAAAAATTGGAAACCTGTAGAAAGTCTCAGCTCAGTGTGAAGCTCCAGTTAGGCACATTTAGAGTTGGGTTATGCATGGCGTGTGGTTTAGAGCATTCCGTTTCTTTTTTTTTCCTGGAGAACAGCCCCAGATGCTCTTTAAGATGTGTGGTGAAGGGCAGCATCTCAGCAATGTCAGGCCGTCCTTGTTTAGTGTTTTTCAATGCCTCTGTGGAGATGGCGGTGGCAGGGGAGAAGGAGGCTTTCCCGGAGGCCCTGGCTGCGCTGTGCTGTGCTGCGCTGCGCTGTCTGGCCCCCTGTGCTCCCTGCGCTCTTCGCTGAGGGGAGATGCAGGAAGGTTAGCCGGCCTCCCATGAAGCCGCTTATGTAAGCCTGGTGCATCAAGGCTGGCAGAGGAGGGGTGGGGGGGACGAGGGGGAGGAGGAGGAGGAGGAGGAGGAGGAGGGGCGGGAGTGAAAGCTCTCTCCAGGCTGTGAGACAGCAGTGGCGCGCCTCCACCCTGCCACGCCTCGTCAGGCCTGCAACCTCAGATAGACCACAGCAGGACTTTCCTCTGGCTAAATGAAGTGCTGCAAGAAAGGATGTGTTAAATTCTAAATAGCTGCTCACAGGAAATAACAGTAAAAGTTGTGTAAGGGAAAAAGATCAAGAGCCTGTGTAGAAAGGCTAAGTGAGACTATGCTAAATGGAATCCTGAAGCTCCAGGCACTACAGCGGAATACTTGCTTTTTTTAAATCCTTTATTGCGGCAGGAAATGACACGTACTGGCAGCATTGCTCTTCTTCAGTATTACTTTCCTACTTTGATGCTATTCAGTGGTTAGCATGAGAGTATGAGTGCATGCATATTTTCTGACAAAAACTGATCGTTTTGCCTGTGCAGGCTTGTCATTTACCCACTGCAAGCGTCAGCAAAGTGGGCTGGCCATATCTGTATAGCATGCCAACTTCTTCTCTTAATTATTTTAGTTGCCCAGTCATTTCTATGATCTGAAAGTTTAGCTCAGCTATTTCATGAATGACAGCTGAAGTCTGTGTTTTGTGTTTGCACATGAAATGCCTTACTGTGGTCTAATCTATGAGTGCACCAGCACTGACGTGTATAGCTAATTAGCTAATTGAGCCATGGTAAGTGAACAAAAACCTCCATACATGCAAGAATCTCTGCCTCTACTACATAACCCAGCCAGCTGCTCTGCACATTGACAACTCTTTGTGTAAAAATAAATGCTCCCTGATATCAGTGTCTCAGGAATTTACCTACTTGCTCTACCTGTGCTCCCTTTGTTCTGCAGACAGTACTCAATCTAAAAACTGTCCTTGTTGCTTTTTGAGTTTGATCATGTTTTGAAATGAATAGGGTCTGTTCCAGTATTTTATGTAGCAAATCATTTACACAGGTGTGCACATAAACTTCAGGCACAGAATTAAAAGCAACTTCCGACCTGCACAATCCATTGTCTTATCAGCATTAGCTGTACTTGCCAAGACAGTTACTTCCTTCTTTAGCACCACTGCAGGACAAAAGACACAAATCAGGAGTTTCACTGTACCTCTATGTGTGCTCTGTGTAAAGGGTGTATAAATAGGTTACTGACATAGAGTTTAATGCAGAGTCCCACTGGGCGCATATATAATTAATCGGCAGAGAAGCTTTTCCCCTCTGTTTTCCTTCTCGCCTTGTTGGATTTCCTGTAAATGGAATGCTGAGGAGGCTGAACCCAGGTGGGAAGGGAAGGTTCTTTTGGATCTGGACTGCAGGAGCATTGCTGAGCCCAGAGAACAGATCAAATCAAGAATGTTCACACACACAAAAACAGAAATGGTAGTTCCTGCAATATCTATCCAGAACAGAACACACCAGACAGCCTGGCTCCCACAAAGGTCGATCGATACAAAAATCTCTCTTTCTCTAAGGCTCTCTCTCAGTGGATTCCAATCATCTGCAACTACAAGATGTTTAGAAAGGACACAAAATGGTTTGTTCCCAGTGGGAGGTAGTTCCCATCCTTTCACCAGACTGAACAGAAGCTGAGGGTAAAGTAGGACCATGAAAAAGTAAGAACGTGCTCAATTAGAAAATACCTATAAATTGTCTGTTTAGGTTGCTTCAGTCAATGAAATGGTGCTCAAGAATAAAAGCAAAAAGACAAGCAAAAATACAAGTCACCTTTTTGTGTGATGATGCAGGTTTGGAGCTGTGGCATTTCAGAGCTTAGCCCTTCCTTACATGTTAGGCATTTAAACAAGAACTTGACTAGTTTCTCATAGTAATAGGGTAGAACGTTGCTTAATGTACAGAGATGTTCTTTGCTAATAAGCCAATGGTCAAATACTACAAATACAAGCTTGTGGTGATGGTATGAGAGGGTGGCAGTACAAATTCTTTTGTGCTGTCTCCACCATTTCCCCAGCTAACTAAACCCTCCATTGGAAATCTGCTGGCACCAATAACATATCATTTGCCACAAAAATGAACAAAATCCAGTTTGGCCCTCCCTGCAAGACTGGACATCAGCAGTGACATCAGTGTTATTGTTCTTTCATTTAGAAAATCTTTAAGTCTCGAAGCCTCTGCACATTATCATTGTCAAGCAACAGGCAGTGGAAATTCTATCTACCATTGCATGATTATACATAATTTATGTGTAGTGTGACACAGATAAGAATGTAAGAAAGTGGTATAGTATATTGCAGAAATAAAACACATTGTAGAAGATAGCCTATCATGTTTTTTTTTCAAAATCAGCAGACATTGATCCTACAATGAATGAAGTGTTTAAGTGGTTTGAAAGCATTGTAGATTCTTTATTGATTATGTAGAGGATTGCAGTCGATGTGTCTGTCTGGTCCCAGCATGCATCATTATGTGTTTATGCATGTCAGGGAGGGTCCGTGTAGAGGACCTGAGTCTATTTGTGAGTCTGCATATGTGTTTGTTTATGTGTGCATACATGCTAATTATTGAGTGTGCATGTGTATGTCTATCTGTTCCTCTGTTTGTGTGTATATGTGCCCATATGTGTGTCTTTGCATACATATATGTGTGTGTATGCACGTGTATGTGTGTATGAATGTGCGTGCTTGTGTGTTGTGCACGACTTCCTCCTGCAGTTCAAAGGTTAAGCGGAAGGCTGTGTTCTGATCCCCTCTCCTCACCCACCAGCTGTGTTATTTATAGCTGTCGGTGTGTGAGAGCATAAAGGAAGGCATCTGTATGAGCTTCCTGTGCTTAATGCAGTATTGATGGGCGGCAGTGTTTGCTGGTTACATAAGCCCAGAGCAGCACTTTTCTTTTTATAGCTGGGATAGGAGTGTGTGTGAGATGGCACTCTGGTGTGGCTGCAGTCAGTCATCATCACACAGCGCCAGCTGCCTGGGCTCCCCTGCCCACGGCGTGTTAATCACCATGTATCGGTGATCTGCAAAGCCACCTGCACCACATATATACACACATATACTCTTACACACAAACACTCACACACACGTACACACACTTAAACTGTCTCACACATGTACATGCACTTCCTCACATGAACTGTCTCACACACATAGACACACACGTACACGCACTTAAACTGTCTCACACACATAGACACAAACACTCACACACGCGTCCACACACATATACTGTGTCATACAAGATACAAGATATACAATACTTACACTGTCTCACAAACATATGCTCACGTAAACACAAAAACTTAAACTGCCTCTCACACATACACTCAAACACATGCACACAGACACATGACATGCACACACACATACATACACACACACACAATCACACACACTCAAACAATTATAAAGTTTATCACATATACACGCATAAAATCTTAGAAACATGCTAACAAACTCACACAAGCACACGTGCACAAACCCACACAAACACATGCAGTCAGACTATAATATGCACACACACACACACACACACTCACACACACATCCATGTTCTCTTCCGCAGTGCCCCCACCATCCTTAGACACAGCCGCAATGTGCTTCCCTGCAGTGCCACGCCCAGGCACATACATGCACACACTCACACGCACGACCAGACACAGAGGATGGCAGATCTGGTGGATTTATTCCTCTTCTTATGATCTTTTCTGTACTATGGGATAGAAAAGTTGTTCATGGTAAAATGTGCTTCTTATATCAGACAAGTCTTCTGACCTCAGTAATGCTTAGGGTAGATGATTCTTCATTAATATTTCTACATTGTTCTGTGCAGCAGATGTCCCTCCGCTGACAGGACGCTGAGGGTCTCAGAGGTGCAGGAATCAAGGTGTTTATTTTTAGGAAGGTTAGTTAGGGGGATTGCTGGACCACATTAAGATGACACACAGCTACCACACAAGTACAGAGAGAGAGATATGGGGAGAGGAAGTAAAAGGATTGTGCTCATGTTGTTTGATCAACAAAGAAACATATCTGGCTCTCTCTGCTCCAGTGCTCATAGTACTCCTGTATATATTAATGTGCAGAAGTGTGTTTGTGAGTTTATGTCCCTGTACGTGTATGTTACTTCAGGGACATGTGCTTGTGTTTGAGTGTGTGTTCTGCATTGTTTTTATGTGTTTATGTGCGTATGCTTGGTATGTGCCTTTGTTTGTGTGCGTGGGTGCATGCATGTAAGCAAGCATGTTTTTGTACATGAGCTGAGGAGGGGTTAAAATAATTCTGCTCTGTAGAGTTTGTGTAACAACCATACAGTCACAGCTGTAATGCAGAGAAAGTTGCTAGGGTTTGCATGTGTGTGTTTCGGTGTGTGTGTGTACATACGCACGCATGTATGTGTTTGGGTGTGTGTGTGTAAATACGCACGCAGGTGTGTGTTTGGAACAAGTCCCACACACACTGCACCAGGGCAGTGCATCAGAGCGTGGAATCTGCATCTCCCACTGCACCCCACAGCTCGCCTGTTCAGCACTTAGGGTTCTCTTTTACTTTTCTCAGCTTATTGTCAGGTTGTGCCTCTGAGCCCTCGGTCAAGCAGAGTACTCTTAAGCATCAGTGATTCCCAGTTCAAATTTTGTGCTTCATTGTTGGTATTGTAGGTCCCTAATTTTTCTTAGGAACATTCTGCACCCTTCTTCATGCACAAATCTGACTTCTGACCTTATTGAATGCGTATCTACAGCACTTTGTGTCATACTGTTTTTTGAAAGCATTTTTTATACTGAGGATGGAACGTTTCTATTTATTATCCTTGATCAAGTTGTACAGCAGGCGACTGCACGTGGATGAAGGCTCAACAGCTTGGTGGGCGTGACTGAAGTGTGAACGTTGGTACTTGATGTTCTGCATGCAGGGGCTGCTGGTACATTTTACTCTCTGAATTCACTGTTCCTCTTATTCCTCTCAATTAATGCCCTCTATGCATGTTAATTTTGGCACATACTCTGTTAGGTATAATTACACAGTAGTGATGGCAATGGTATTTATGCCATCACATAGTGGAGCAGCATGATCTCTGAAACGTACAATGAAAATAATAACAGTGTGCAGTGCTGAGAAATGCAGAGTAACTTAGCTGCTGTGGAATGGGATGGAAGGTCAAATATTTGACTCCTTATAGTGACAGACCCATCATTCTCTCCACCCTCAAGGGAAGGGAATGTCTGGGGGGGCGGGGGGATAGATTTGGGCCTGTCTGGTTGTCATGGTAACGAAGCTGCTGGTGTGGATGCTCCTCTGGCAGTGAGGATGGCACTTCAGAGAGACAGAAGGCTGTGGTCTGAGACAGTATGTGACCTGCGCATAGACACCAGGCCAAACCCAGTCAGTCATATAAACCCACAGAGGCACAAACACAGACACACACACAAACACAGACACAAAGATATCCAGCATTACAGGTTGAGAAACTCCTACAAGTGTACCAGCTCCAGCTCAAAGTCTCTGTATGAGTTATCAGTTCTAGTTCTAGTTCTAGTTCTATTTTTGAGAAAAATCCTATTTTCCCCCTTTCTCATGCAATTATCACAAGATATTATTACAAACGGTCATTTTGACCCAGCCCTCCATATCAGAGTCATAATTATGCAGATATGTAAATGAAGCAGGCTTTGGATCTATTTTCACAATAGGCAGAGCAGAGGCAAAAGAGCAAGTGATGTCTGAAAACAGTGATGGCAAGGGACAGTGTGATTGTCAGTGGCAGGTCTCTGCCCTGTCTCTGAAGCTTAGCGAGGAACGTAACCATGCCTCTCCATGCCACCAATGATTCAGACAGGCGTGACGCAATCCTGCCGCAACATGGTAACTGATACAAAATCCCCTTTCTGCGACAGTACAGAAATACGCCGACCACCGCTTTAGCATGCACATTGGCTGGGATGCTGGAGCAGTCGGTTATCACATGCCCAAACTAAATCCAGTGGGTTTTTGAAGAAGGAATCCAGGCTCAGATGTACTCTCCACCAGAACATGCAGAACAATGGACCAGCACACATCCATCTTGAATGTTTTTGGCTTGCGCTGTAAGCTTTTGAACAAATGGAGCCAAGGCATTTGCATACATTATGTATTTATATGATACCATGAGGAACTGGTATCAGGCTGGGATTTTAACACAGAATGCAAAGCACTAGCCAACAGCTACAAGGAAAGAGGAGCAGCTTTTTGTGAGATGTAAAATACGCAAAGCTTCACAATTTGATGTATCACTACAGAAAAATAGCAAAGCCTGGGCTCTTCAGTTCATGCTTGGACAAGCCCAGGCATACGGATAAATGGATATTGAACCGAATTGAGTTAATGAGCTCTAAATAATCACCCTTCACATTTTGTCCGACTGGACAGAAATGAATGTTTACTTATACCATTTAGACGAGATGGGAGTTTAGAAATTGTGGGCTTTGTTGCGTTGACAGAATATTTACCCGCGGGTGACAAGCGTCTGGATTGGAAATTAATCTGATGTTGGCAAACTGGATCGCCGAGGGGCAGCACATACATATTGAATAGCAATGAGCTCAGAACTAGGGCACATCTGAGCCGATACCAGTCATTATAAACAGTGGGGCGGCGTGTGAGGGCGGTGGGCTCATCGCTCGTGATAGCTGAGACCTCACTTATTATAACCTTTTTAGTTGTTGCCCTGTCGTTGCATAGAATGTGCCATTGCCAACACAGAAAATGCAAAAGGATGCAAACGTTTAACACAATGTTATATAAACATTTTTTTAATGGTCTCCAGATCTCCTCCTTTGTGTCTGAATGGCGCAGTGTGTTTGTTTCCTTGCATCCAGTCTGTCAGGGTATTGATTTTGCACGTTAGCACGTGCTAAGTGTCTCCATGGGGTTGTAGCCTTGCACTACAATAGACTAGGTTAAATCATTCTGTGGTGGCGCTTTAACCAGGGGGAGTGGGCTGAGAATCAGGGGGATGTCTTCTTTATAGACTCCAGAGTGCCGCAGTGCAGCACACACGCTCACCCTGGGCCATAACTTAGTGACTTTCTCCTTTAGATGCTTATTATCCACAACTACCCCCCCTTACTACCCACTTCAGACTAAAGGCCTATTGACTGCAATTTATAACAGTGCTGAATGTGTAAATGAGGTGTGAGTTGTAATGCGTACTGTGTCAGTTAGTGACACATTTATTCAGTAAATAAGAGAATTTCAGCAGATCACAATCTCCGCTTTAACACAGAAATCTGTGTGCTGCGACTCTGTGGGTTAGGTTCTGCGATTGGGATTATGTCTCGCCACTTCTGGTGTTTCAGGTGACTAATTCTATTCTTTGCTTTCACAATGGAATAAAAGACCCCAGTTTCATGAAGAAAGAAACCAGGAGAGGAAAAAAAGAGGAGCTGAACAGGGACCTGGGAAAAGCTCTGTGTGGTGCGGTGCCTCTGCTATAAGCAGTTTAGTCCGTGCTGTATGAAGGGCTCGGGTACAGAGTGTTCTTGTTTTCAATGTCAAGCCATTTTAATTCCCGCCGGTACCTTTTCACTGATCACTTTTCACAACGTCATTCATCTGTACCTTTGGTCCATTTTAACCCCCACAAAATGCAGAGGTCTTAAGAAGATAATGGTTTTGGGATTAATTTATGCTATTTGGTAGATGTGATCAAATACAAATATTATTAGTTTCCTATAAAAATAGCAGTAATATCCTCCACTAGCATCGCATCATCTGGATATTTTTAACACTCCAGTGTATTAGCCTACAGACTTAGTCTGGTAATTTATTCCATGTCTTAAGCGGTCTATTGTAACTATCTGTTTGAAACCAGGGTTTCAATTTCGAGTCATAATATGGCAGAATGATGGGATTTTGGGTAATCAATGTAGATAAAAACTGTAGATGTCTGAATTAAATCATTTTGTGTCTTCATTAAATGTGTCGTTGTGTTTCACTTGATCCAACATGATTTCCTTGCCCTTTGAAATTTGAATGTCAGTTAGTAAGAGGATTGTGGGATAGGCTGGACCAGGTGAAGTCACACTGTTAATTGCTGCTACACTAAGATGGTATATTCAAGATAAAGAATGACTTAATCATCCGTGGCAGGTTGAGGGTTTTGATGTAGAGTCATTAAAGCTGACTCACAGAATGGAGCAGGTGCCACTTGTGGAATACCTAGAAATATAGACCTTCTGTGCTGGTTTCTGGCCTTCATTCCCTTTGTTCTCACCTTTCTTATCATCCCCTCTCTCCTTGTTCTCTCTGTCATGTTTTCTTTTCGTTTTCTCTCTTTTTTCTGTCTCTTCCTCTCATCTCTCTCCTTCCCTTTCCTCTGGCTGCCCCTGTAGCAGAAATGATACAACCCAGCGACAGTCTGCCTGTTGCCATGGAAACGGGAGGCGGTTACCGTGGAGATGTAAGGAATAGGGGCTGCCAAAGAAAACAATGGGGTGTGACATGAGGGGGATGCCAGAAATAGAAACACAATGATAGACTCCCCACCCACAGATCACCCCTGAACCTCCTGTCTCTCTATAATACACCCCCCATTCTCTCTCCCATTGCTATTACTCAATTCAGTATATTACTATTTATTCACTATTAATAGCCATTATTTCCTCATTTCAACAAACACACTGGCCTCTAACCATTACATCCTTTGTTCTTAACTCTGGTTAACACATTCACGCTTGAGATATGGTTATTTTGGTTCATTAAACCAACACATTTCTATGATTTTTTTATTTCTGTGTAATAAAAATGCAAATAAATAAATAAATAAAGGAACCAAAAAATGTGCTCAAAACCAAAGCACATTTTAACAGAGTAAGCACTGCCCTGGTTTATTTGGCTGGACCTCATTTATCACAACTAGTTATCACATTCATTCCATTCGTAAAACAAAAACAAAACTGTTCATTAATTTAATCTTGCTCTGTTTGCACATTAAGGGCTTTGTAGTGCCCTTGAGGTTTTTCCTGGGGTGTTAATTCTAAGTCCATACCTCTGGTTGATTCACACCCCCAGTAAAAAGTATGCCTATAAATAGGAATGACAGGAAAGTAGTGTGTGTAGTCATGCACTGATTGTGTTTAATGATGTTAATGTCCCATTCCTATCTGGTTGTCTTTTTTAACTGTCGTAAAGAATCCTTAAACCCTAAGCATTTACCCCTCATCTGTGCCAGACAGAGACAGGGTTAAAATGAACGCTGATCTGTCTGCACTCTCAGATAGCAGATAGAGCGCTGAGGACAACTTTTAAATTGGCCAGGGAATTCTTGGTTCTCAGCCAGTGGGAACTTTCTATAATTGCACTGGTTTTGCACTCTTGGTCACAATGGGTCAGTCGATGTGTGTGACTCCAATGAGTCCGTTTTCGAAAGCTCAGTCTCAGTAAAAAAAAGCATAATAAATGAGTGACATTGTTTGTTTAATTAATGACTTAATATCACTTTTTTTGGTAAGCTCCTGCATTGTTCAGTCAGGGGCATGCTTTGTCTGGGGTTGTATAAATCGGGGATCTGTTGTGCACTGTGCTTATGTAATAAGGCCTATTGAGAAGCCTGTTCTGGTGATGTCACACAGTAACATGAGAGAGGGCCTCTGTTTTCCTCTCCACGAGTGCTTTGGGTGTCACTATGGAGAGAGGTGCCGCTGTGACGCATACGGGTCATTTTGTCTGTCTCTGTGGCCCAATCTGATTGGTTGGCTTTTTGTCAGCATCTTTACCTTCTATGTGTAGCCTCTGTGTCGCACATATTTATACACAAACACACATATATACTCAAACACATACACGCAAATTTCAATTCTCAGTCTTACTGAGGAAGTGATGGGTAAAACAGTACTTGCACTCACACACAGGGTAGTTGCTGGAGGAGGAAGCTGTCACCAGAGCAGTAGGTTTTGGGTTGGCTCAAGAACAGTGAGTTTCATTATTGGAGCTGTTTCTGGTTTTCCATTATGTCACTAAGTGTAGTCTGCAAAAAAGAATGTACAGATTTTTCCGCTCACTCAGTGAATAGCATTCTAAGACGTGTCTATGAGCACAAGAAAAAGGACGCGAATGAACGGAAGTGTTCATATCCAGTTTGTTGGAGGTCATGTCAGTAGCACTACATGACAGTGGATGGCTTGCCGTTGCATGTTTCCTGAGCCCTCACAAAACTGAATCATGCTGCTTTTTGTTTTTTTTGGTTTTTTTTTTTGTTGAAAACTACGGCCTCCTGGCTCAGACCCCTGTTGTGCGGGTTGCCCATAGAGAACAGCTGACTGATTGAGGAATTATGTAATGTGTGCTCATTAAAAAATGAAGATGTTGTTTTGAGTTGTTTTTTGGAGCATTGAGCATGGACTGGCAAGGAAGGAAACAGCGGGTGTGCTAGCTGCAGAATGTAAACACATGTGTACTCACACAGACACAGACACATGTACACATGCTCACACTCTGACATACGCAAACACACATACAGAAATGCATACAATCACACACTTATAAAGACATGCATAAACGCTCATACTCACACAGGACAGAGTACTCTTACATAACTGGTACTGCAGAGCAAGGCTCAAACTCTCTAAAAGCATTGCAGGGTGCATGGATGCAAATGGGGTTGGTCCTCACTGTGTCTCCAAAGAAAAAAGGTAGCCAAATTCAAGTACAAGGAGTATAGTTCTTATACTAAAAGGTTGAATTGCTCATGAAATTGTTCACAAAGAAAATATTTATTCATTTATGTTGATCCCATTCCCATTTAAATTTGACATAGGTTAGAAGCCTATTTAGTGCAAATGGGAATTTAGGATATTGGACCTAATGTTGTATTTGGGCTATGTGTAGTTTATGGAATACACAAGGTAAGACTGTGGGGGCTACATTATTATTTCACTCAAAGCAGAGGTTGCCCCTAAGCACTTATACAGGACCAGCAAACTCCATCCAAATGCAAACCTTAACCATCAGGTAGAGAAACACAAAACTGATTTCAGACCTGTGCTCAGTAGCGACTTCCAGCTACACCTGGGATGGCACACATCTCCGTTATCTTTTTCAAAAAAAAAAAAAATGTTCAGGTTACTATTTGAATTTTTGAATTTAGAGTTCCAGCAATCAAATGTTCAGTTCAGTATTTGTACAGAAAGATGTCTGGAGTGCACTTACTTACGACTATTAGTGATATGTTTTGGTATTTGTATGATGACTGGAACATTTTAGCTGTACGACCCGGAAGGAATTATGTTTCCTGGGATGATGTCATGCACCAGCTTGTCATTCTCATCAATAAATCATTGGCCACATGTGACTGCAGTTTAAAAAAGAAGGACAGATCTTCCGCAGTATAGTAGTTTTGTTGTTGCTGCTTTTGATCTGTTATAAATGTTTAATCTACCCTACAGAAACCAGTTAGATGGGTGTTATTATGTCATAGACGGTATGTCCAGATTTCTGCATTTTATGAGGCATATTGGCTAAAGAAAAATAAATCTTCTGGTAGAAGATTGGTAGTGATTTTATTATGAACCTTAGGTTGTTGAGTCAACTTCCCATAATATACCTTATCATATGAAGTGAGGCAGAATAGATCCTGTGAAAATTGAGCTACGCCACTGTAAAATAATGCTTAATACTGTTGATTATTGTGTTTACCATTATTGCCATTAATAATAACAGTAATTTTCCTGAAACCAAGTAAGATCATCACCCTCACTGTGTGAAATCCCCTTGTCCTTTCCCTCGCTGGTATGTTCTATGTTGTTTCTATGACAACAAGCAGACCTGCCTCTCAGTGTATGCAAGCCATAAGTAGAGCAGCAGTATTCTGTAAGTCTTAATGCAGGGTTTAACTCTTTTAATGAGAACCCATAGCTTGGTCTTTTCATGTTTGTTTTTGTGCCTTTTTGGATCTATTTCCCTGGAAATTCGTTTTTTTTTTCCAACATCTTTTTTGTCAGTTGTCACAGACTTTGACACACTCCACTTTACAAGGTGCTGGAAAGCCAGGTACCTGTGTGCTCTGTCCAGTCTTGGTGGCTGGAGTTGAGGAGTTGTTGTCAGTTCACCTCCCAGTCCTGTCAACTAAGGAGAAAATGGGTGGTTTCCTATGAACTGACTGACAGTAGCTTGAGGGTGAAGTGATGTCATAATGGAACTACAGTTCCTAGTCGCTCCGCCCCCTTAGGTCTGCGGAATGTGACTGGTCTGTTTTCCCCTGAATGAATGGAATCAACCTCATTGTGTATTTAGTGTTTCCCTTTATAGCTTTCTCTTACATGTGCGTCTGTGTGTGCATTCCTGTTTTTCTTCCTGTGTGTCAGTGTGCATGTTTGAGTGTGTGCTTGTTTTTGTTTCTGTGAGTGCTGGATTATGGTGGTCGCTCACGCATGCACAGCAGTTGTCACTCTGATGAGAGCAGAAATGACAGGCGTCAGCGGAGATTTTGTGTGGCAGCGGGCAGGTTTTCAGAGGTCTTGAATTCCTCGCTCTCTCTTCTTCTCTCTCTATGTATGAATAGTAGCAAGGCAGTGCTAGAGTCAGGTCTCTGCACAAAGAAAAATACTGCAGGGAAAGGACCGTACAGCATCCAGAACAAAATAGAGAGGTCCGACTACACACCCCATGAAAATGACCTCTGACCCTTTATCGTTTAACTCTGACCCCCTTCAAGGTCAGGGTACAGACTGTTCTAACATGTTTTTACTGTTGATTTACGGTTCATGTGAAGGATTACTTTTGCAATACCTTGCCAGTGTGTGGTCATTTCAGTCAGGCTGAAAGAGATCCGTGACAGATCGTAATAGGTAGAGCAAAGAAGATGCGAGAAAGAAAAGATATTTCTGTCAGTGATGGAGAAAAGACTGGGCAGGAGAGGGAGGAGGCGGGGCTGCTTAAATAAGTAAAGCCGCTACCCAGCAGACGCTGAGGGAGGGTGGCAGCGAGCGCAGAAGCACGAAAGTCGTTGGAGTAAAGCGCAGCTACAAAGGCGGCTGCCAGGCTCCTCAATGTGCAGCCCCAGGTGGGGTGTGTGTTGCGTCTGAAGATGTTTTCTGTACCCCTGGCCGTCAGTAGAGACTGTGGGCTGTGGAACAGGCTGTGGAAGCTGGAGGTGGGAGGGGGGTTGGTGGGGGCTGAAACATGGGCAGAGTTACAGAGAACAACAAAGGGGAGGGGGAGATGGGACAGACTGTGCTGGTTGAGATGAGAGGGGAGGGACTCTGTGACTCTGTATCAGCGAATGGGGAGCTGCAGTGGAGTCATGTGACCAGAGCCACGGCGAGCCAGAGAGATAGGGGAAAGCAAGCACGTCCAGTTCAGCCTCAGAGCTTCTCCCGATCGACTGCGAGTGGAGAGGCACAGAGAGCGCATCTCAGACGCACACACCCACCCACTGCACACACCTTCTCAACCTGACAGCAAGGAAAGCAAGAAAATCCTCAGCCATATCAAGGAGGGACAAGAGAGTACATTTAAAAGAGGAAGAGAAAAGAGAGGGAGACTACAGAAAAGGAGAGTGAGAGATAAAACGTGAGAAAGAGAGGAAAGCATGTCTTCTCTTTCCAATCAGCAGCCGACGTCTCCATTCTCGGAGTACAGTGAGCTGTGCAAGGTGCCTGGCGTACCGCCAGCACAGCCCTCCCAGGCCTGGGGGTGGCAGCAGGGGGAGGCAGTAGCCCCACGGACCACTGGGGGGTCCCCAAGGGCCACCAGGCTGACCGACGAGGACAAGCTGTGCTTCTTCGAGGGGCCAGCAGGAGGGGTAGGTGGCGCAGACTCAGAACTGAAGGTGCCGGGCCGGCTGGGCAGTGCAGGGGACAGTCCCGAGAGCCCCTACTCTTCTTCGCCCTCGCCTGCCTCACCTGGGAAACCGCCCACCCTGCTGGGCTGCGGCAACAATGGAGTATCACCAACATCTCGTGCGCTGCCCACTAATGTGTCACCAGACCAATCCCGTCCTGCCACATGGAATCCCACCTTTGGAGGGTTGCCTGAGACAGGCCTAAAGAACCCCCCTGGCCAGGCTCCGCCCAACTACCACGCCCTCGGCATCGTCAACGACAATTATCTGGAGGGCAGGGCTGACGCGCTGGGAGCATCCTCTGAGGAGAGTGATGAGGACGCAGGGCCGTACCTGAGGGGAATGCCAGAGGGGCAGGGCAAGGCTGCAAAGTCCCCGCTCACGTCCACGCCCTCACCCATGCCTGCCGGCCCCCAGCCACACGACAAGCTCCCAGGTGGGTTGGGTAAGCCGTCCTCGCCAGGTGACGGACTCCCCCACCTCCAGTCCTTCACCACGAAGCCTTCCCTCACTGTGGCCAATGAGCAGCCTCCAACCCCACCTCCAGCCGCCACCTTAAAGAATGACCTTGGTCAGGGGGTGGGGCTGAGCTCATACCCCGCCCCAACCCCCTCCCCCTTCCCGCCATTTCAGAAGGATGTTGGGGGTTTTGCAGGTACCACTGTGGCTGAAGGCCTTGGGTTTGTTCTCTCAGGGAAAGACCAGGGCCTCCCCTTGCCCGCCCCCATTGGTGGCCAGACTGTCAGCAGTGTCAGAGCCAATGGCAGCATGGAGGGTAGGTGATGTCATCAGTGCTGGCCTTCCACTGTGCAGAAATCTGCCTGGATCTGTGTAAGAGAAGGAGGTTGCTGAAAGATCCCACAGACTGTGTGTGGGTGTGTGTGTTTATTGTGTTTGTATGTGTGTATGTATAGTGGGAGGGATCTTGTGTGGAGGTCTAGAATTGTGCTTTCTTGAATAGCTTCCATATTAATGATAAAGAGCTCAGCTAAGAATGCTTAAAGTGTGATGAGAAAGGAGAGGTAGGCTCTGTTTGTCTGTATGTCTGTCTGACCATCCGCCCTGTACTCACAGCCCCTGATAATACTCTGGGATGGAGCAGGTACAGACAGACAGAGAGAGAGAAAGAAGGTATGTGCAACAGGAAAAGCGGAGGTGGTGAGGGGGACTGGCAGGAGGAGTTCAGGAGAAGTGGAGCAAGAGAGTGTCTGTCTGTCCATCTGTCTGTCTGTTCGAACCTCTAAAGCTGGCACAGGCAGAATGAGAGAGTTCAAAGAGAGAGTGTAATGTTAGAGGGTAGTTGAGGGGGTGTGGCAGCAGGCAGGACAAAGATGGAGCAATAGGATATTGTGAGTGCGCGTCTGTTATGTGTGCGTCTCGGGGAGATGGTTTGGATCTAAAGTCGGTGAGACAGACGGCTGTACTCACAGATGAAACCGCCAAGGACAGGCGATCCATCGCCCCCGGCCACCAGCCTGTGCCACCCCTCCCTCGCCCACAGTACGCACCACGATGAACGCGGTCAGTATCAGTATCACCAGAGCAGTGGGCTGAGGGCTGATCTGGCTGGGTGTATTCGGACACAGTCCAAAACAGAAGAGCGTCACGGCTTGTTTTGAGGAATGAACGCCGTACACTTAAGTTCCATACACTATATTTTATTACCAACATATCGACCCACAGGTCTTCATCAGGGCATTTCTAATCATGATCACTTCAATCACCAGCACCTTGTTAAAATTATGTCATGCATTAATTTTATTTTTCCATGGTTCGTTTCTCCAAATGGAGTAGAAGAGATGAATGAATTATTTAAGTTTGAGAACTTCAAAAGCAATCCAATAAAGAGGACGAATTTGTGACAAATTCAGACACATTGCATGTAGTAGTTTTATGCAAAGCCATTATATTACGGAATGCTTTTGATGAATGTTTTTAATGAATGAAGGTCTTTCAGAGACTGAGTCCGTGCACGTCCATGTGGACTGCATGCATTCACACAGCACAGCCTCCCAATCACTACACCTGCTTCTGCTAGCGATGGTCTTTGTTTGGGGGGGATGACGTGAGGGAATGCATTGCAGATGCTTCGGGGAGACAAAGGAGGCGAAGCAGGAAGTTTGTCTGGATGTGCCGCTGTGTCTGCTGAGCAGAAGGTGCCCGTCTGTGTGTCTGACCCTCTGTCCTGCACTTTCAGCTCCAGAAAACTCCTCTGGGTATGAGCAGGTACAGACAGACAGCGAGAGAGAGGGAGCAAAAGGTGGAGAGAGTGAGAGATAAGAGAGGTGGAGAAAAAGAGAGTTGAGCCTGAATTTCAGTATAAATTAGGGATATCCACATTCTCAATTATTTTTATTTCTCTGGTGCAATTAGAAACTGTGAGTGGAGTGTGATGTGTTACGTCTATGGCCATGATAAGTTTTGGCTTTCCACTGTTGAGAGATGATATGCAGGTGGCTTGTGTGAGTTGTTTATGTGTGCGAGTGCATGGGTGTGTGTTTGTATGTATGGTTTGTGGTGCTGTAAGCATCTGCAGCACAGCTGTAGTGTTGACGCACTTCAGTGATACTGCGTTGGTCTGACCCCTGCTGCCATCTCAGAGGTTGAGCTCAAGGCATGTCACCACACCATGTTGCTATGACATCATCCAACCATCCTAGTGGAGTATAGCTATGCAACTTGAGTGGGGTGGACAGGAAAATCACAGGTGCCAGACCATGAGTTTGAACCAAAATGGCATTCTGTCAGATGGAGGACAGTGTGGACATAATTTGGAAATAACCACGGTTGCGCATTTTTTTAAAGCCAGTTAAAATAAAAATGCCCCCAGCCAATGATGGTTTTAGAATTTTTTCAGGAGACATTTTGTCCAGAGAGAACTGATGAGTTTTAGACTGTATGCTGGTGTCTGCTTTTGTTCCTGAGATTTAACATCCAGAGTTCAAGAACAATGTGAATCCTCCCAACCAATTCATAACTTGTTGTTATGGAAACAGTTGTTCAATCTGTTAACCTTAGTTTTGAAATGAAAACTATCTATTCTAGTCTACACTGCTGCTTTTATTTGAATTGATCTTAAAGGTTAGTGTTTTTGCACTCCAGCATCAGTCACCCTGTCATTGCAGTTCTGCTGAAACATTATGTGGAGAAAGCGTGTACCCAAAAGTTCCTCATGCTGTAAACAAACCATGAATGAAATGAATGCTCAGGCAGACATTACTTGTTTCCCAGAGACTATGTTTTTTTCACATCTTCTGTCTGTGTCCTCCAGCCAGTGTGACTAGGCTGTCTACTAAGTTTACACAAGCCCTCTGTAGTCATCACTGGGCAACATGCAAATCGATCTGCATAACACTGCCATGATTAATAGCGACACAACATCCTGGCAGTTTGAGTAACTACAGTCAAGTTCAATAACTTCATTTGGGGGATTAAATGAAAACACACCACAGTGTTTTTGAGGAAGATTTTGGCATGCTCTTCTTCTGAATGAGAGTGACAATGGTTGTCCAGAGTTTTATCTTATAATTAGTGATACATGTGACAGTGCTCTGCTCCTCTTAGGTATGATTTTGATGTGTAATTGAAAAGGTGTGCCTTTACATTAGGAATTATCACATTTTTTTCTTTGGCAGGCTGTCATATTTAAACCAGCAGACTGTAGGTTGAAACTTTGGTGAAACTCCACATCACTGCTGGTCACCTGACCACTTACGAACAGCCAGTCATGCTTCAAATGACCCCCTAAGAAAGCTCTTTCCAACAAACGTCATACTTGCTTGTCTGGGTGTTGCTATGTCATTCGTGCTAAAACCCTGTGTTTTTCTGTCTTTCATCATTTCCATTCCCTGCATGTCTCCCTGTCTCACCCCCTCCTTTTCCCCTCTTCTCTCTCTCTCTCTCTCTCTCTCTTTCTCTCTCACTGTGTTCCATGCTCCCCTCATGGATTGTTTGTCTTCTTTTTTTGGGGGAGTGCAGCGACGGGTTATGTAAGAAGCAGCCCCCAGTTCCACAATGTGATTTTTGTCAGCCAGAGGCTCTGTCCCTTTTGTACCCCCACTAATCTGTCTCCTGTCTGTGTGCACTGACTGACCTCAACATCAAAAAAAAAAAACTCGTATCCCCAAAACGACAACAGAAATTACACAATCATTGAGGCAAGTATCATCTTCCTGTATCAAATGTACAGATTATTTTATGCTGACACCAATATGCAGACTAAGGGATTTTTGTTGAATTGTATCTGATGACTGCGGGAATCCCTGCCTCTCCCCCACAGCCAGGTGCCCCTTTTTGCCTGTATTTCATTTATGTTCATGAGGATCACTTCAGTACATCACTGAATCAGACGCTGAATCAGTAGTAAAACTTTCTCTCCCTCACATTACATCTGCTACTGATCCGTGAATTTCACAGCGGATGCAAGAAGATGATCACAGATCTCAGCGATAGCTGTTTGTTGGTGGCCAAATGTGCTGACCTGTGTCAACATTTGGTTACATTAAGAGGTGATTCATTCTCAGGGCTGATACAGCATTTTCTGCCAGATTACGCACACTGTCATTTTCCTGAGATGGGAGACTGTGATGGCTGTTGGCTTTTTCACTCAAGATTCAGTCAAGAGTCATCTAACATTTCATTTACCCATCACAGACTGCTGGACTGTTGCCTCAGATGCTTTCAGTGAGAAGGCTTGAAACGAAGATTTGTTGGCTGCTGAGTGGCCCATCCTGCTAAGACACTCAACCCTAATTTGTGGATGTACCCCATGGTCTGGTGCTGAATTTTCACTTTGCTTGAACATACTGAACGTGGTTGCAACATATTGCCCCAAGACGTTCATCTGTTTCACTGTAGACTAAAAGAAGCTCTGCGATTCGTAGCATAAGGAAAGCTCCCTCCAGAGAAAATTTGTTGGCATTACCCTGAATTGACAGACGACATAGCTGCAGTGCAGCGGATCTTAAATACATGGCAAGAGCCCTCCAATGGATGTTCACGATTTGCTCAGAAACCATCTTTTTTTACTTTTTTTGTTGCAAGCACTGTCAAATACCAAATCTTGGAGGGGGCAGGTGCACGGAGATGTAAATAAGGCATTCCCCATGTATAAATAAGCAGGCGAGTTATGATCCTCCAGCAGTCGGGTTGTTTTCTCTTAAACTTATTTATTCATTTCTGCTGTTTACAGTATTGCCATTGGCTGTTTTTGAATCCTGCATTTCCATCTTATTTAAATAGAGCTGTGCTTCAGCAAGCGCGGTAATACAGTAAGAGGACTCTGGGAGGGTTCTGGAAGGTCAGGGCAGAGATGGGGCAGGCAGCGCATCTCTGGGAACCCGTGGGCTCTCTGTGGTTCTTTGGACCATCAGGTCAGAGTGTTCCAGATGGCAGGAAACAGCTGTGCTGCCAGGGGGTGTGGCCAGATGTAGTGCAGGAACACACCAGTGGGGCTGATTGGGGATAGGGACTAGCTAGGGGCCAGGGCCAATCGGGATGACTCTGTAAGCTGTCGTTTACCGGTGCCCTCCTGTCTGGTAATAACGTCTGTCTGATGTGTAAATGTACGTTGTGTGATTCCTTTTTGTGTGCATACGTGGCTGTCCACGGTAGTTTCCCACACAGTGATTCAGTTGTAATACCTGGAACTGGCACTAGACTGCAGTTTTTTCTTACGCTCTTGAGTATATACTATGGGACTTATCCCAAGGACTGATCGTAGCACCTGTGGCACAGTTGTAAAAAAAGTTGGCTTATTTGTGGGTGTGGTTGGGTTTTGGTGTCATTATAGCCAATTTTTGCCTTTTCTCCCTTTAATATATATTGTCCAGGAGGTACAGAGTCACCACATGTGTGCTCATGGTACCTCAAATAAGCCTCTTCAGTCAAATTGTGTTAAGAGAGTCTGCAAGTGATGTGCGGTCCTGCTTTGTTTTTTTAATCTTGATCTACCAAGAGTTAAAAAAAACAGCCTTACTGTTACAGTGAAAATATCAATACACACTGTACCCAGAGAGACATTTAACAAAAATTTTCAAATGTGATATTTCCTTTTCCCCTTAAGTCAAGCACCGTATCTTGTAAATTTTTACATCATCACTGAACAAGCTGTCTGAGGCTCATATGGCACATTGGCTAGACCATAATGCATACCCCATTTCATTGTCGCTCTCATAAGTTATTAGCTTGGTGTCATTTTATTTCATGGCAAGCTTTAATTAAGCTAAAATGGATAATGTGATCATTCTGATTCCAATGTTCCAATTGAATACTTTTAAATACAGAATCAGTAAGAGTAACCAGTGCAGGACAAACCCTGAACTTTTTGGGGGCTGTACTGGGTAGACAAATGGGATGCTTTGGTTGAAGTTGATATTTTGTCAGTTGTGGTTTCATTCTACGTTTACATTTATCAGGAGCGACATACACAGTTTACACTTCTAAACACTGTTTGTAGAGCTGATTATCTTACTGAAGCAATTTAGGTTGAGTGCTGTGCTCAAGGGTACAACAGCAGTGTCCTATGTAGGAATTGAACCCACCATATGTTTGTTGGAAGCTGAGCTACATAACCACTATACTACACTGCTGTCCATTATAATGCGGGTTTACATGCATTTACATGTTCATTTTTGCCTTTTTTTTGCCTGTTTCCGCAGTGAAAAACGAGAAAACAGACAAACCAGAGAAAATGGACAGCTTCCCGAAGATGGAGAAAATGGACTTGTTTGAGAAGGAAGACAAGCTTGAGAAGAAGGATAAACAGGAGAAGGTGGAAAAGATGAGCAGCTCCCCGATGATCGATAAGTTTGACATGTTCGATAAGGCAGACAAGCAGGAAAAGGTGGATAAGGGGCATGAGTTGGCGAAAGCAGACAAGGAGGAGAAGTGGGACATGGTAGAGAAGATGGAGAAAACAGACAAAATGGAGACTGCTGAGAAAGTGAACAAAGACAAAGAGATGGTGGACAAAGAGAAAGAGAAAATAGAGAAAGAGAAAATAGAGAAAGAGAAGATGGAGAAAGAGAAGATGGAGAAGGAGAAGATGGAGAGAGAGAAGATAGAGAAGGAGAAGATGGAGAAGGAGAAGATGGACAAAGAAAAAGAGAAGATGGAGAAAGAGAAGATGGAAAAAGAGAAGGAAAAGATGGAAAAGGAGAAGGAAAAGATGGAAAAAGAGAAAGAAAAGATGGACAAAGACAAGGAGAAGGTGGACAAAGACAAAGAAAAGGCTGAGAAAGACAAGGTTGAGAAAGTGGACCAGCAGGAGAAGGGCAAGAAAGTGAACGATAAACCCGACAAGAAAGAGAATGGAGTGAAGACTGAGAAAACAACAGCAAAAGCAGCTGGTAAATCTCCAGCAGCTAATGGGACCAGTGCAGCGCCAAACAAGGACCTGCCCAGCCCTGATAAGAAGACTAAGGTAAGCCAGGGGAAAGGAGATGGAGACTGCCATGATGTTCTCGGTGCTTTGCAGCCTCTACAAGGTCTGTGCGTGTGTTTGTGTGTGTGCTTCAGAACTGGGGTCTGAACATTTCCCTTTTTGTTTAAGCTATCCAACAGCGTCTGCATTACCAGATAATGTAATGTTTAAAAATGTATTCATTTTTCTAGGTTGTAAAAGTTTTGACTAGAGTGCTGCATTTCTTAAGTATGTGTTTATGAGCCCCTTTTCAGAGCGCATGGTTATTTTTTCAGCTTAAAGGTTTATTTTGAATTAGTCTAAAGTCTGTTTAGTTGCTGCTTCGGTTTATGATTTATGCTGCTTTGCTGCTTTGGCCCTGTTATTACCTGTGTTTGCATTTTGTTTTCCGTTTTTACCCTCTTCTTTTATCCCCATCTTTGTTTTTTTTTTTGCAATGCCGTCCATCCCTCAGCCTGCTGTCGGGGCAGCCAAAGCGAGCTCCGCCAAAACGCGGCCAGCCTCGCTGCCCGCAGGGGCCGCTGGCGCCGCCCCCAAACGCCCATCCCCTACCTCCAACACCGCCTCTGCGGCCCCTGTCAAAAAAAGCCCTGCCCCCAAGGCCACCACTCCCACCACTGGTGCCAAGCGGCCCTTGCCCACAGCTAGCCGCCCCTCCACCACCTCCACAGCCACAGCCCGTGAGGTCAAGCCCAAGGTGAGTCCAGCCACGCCCCCTCTCTCTCACTCTCTGACCATGTCTGAAAACTCTGAAGTCGCATCCTTCCATCGTTAGCCTCATCTGTAGAGCATGGTTGTCGAGCTAAAATCAATATGTTGGAACACTCCCCCGCTCAGTCAACTATTTACTTCAGCTACTTACTTCAGATCAGTGAAGTGATGAAAGGAAGGCTGGAGGTGGCAGGATGCTACTTAGGAGTATTGGGACAGGACTCCTGTAGTCATCCTCCTCACATACACTCTGCTTCCCCTGCAGTGAATGTTGGGCTGTAGGGACTCTTCTCTGTCACTGTGCTGTCACACTTTCAGTGACCACCTTGCCCCAGGTTTCCCCCCTCCACCCTCAGCCTGTGTGCCCCTGGGCCAATGTCTCTTCTGTGACTTCTGTCTTGTTCCTGTCCTCATGCCTGCCGTTTATGTGTCGGTCAAGCAAGCCTCACTTGCCACACTGGTAACTGTGAAACGGACTACCCTCTCACTATGCGGTGTAACTCCTCCCATTCTTCAGGGATGTGCCTTGCAATTAAAATAATGGTCAGTCACTACCTCTGAGTAATCCTACACAAAAGAGTGAGTGGCGAGAAGAAAAACTGCCTGAGCCAGCCACATGCAGTTGATGTTGTAGTTGTTGACATTTTGGGGTGTGCTGCCATCAGGATACAGGAAGCCTAGGTCAGCATACGTTAGCAAGACGTTATCTGAATATTATGAAACACCAGCATTTGAAAGTTGTGAGAGTACTCAACCCCACTTTTGGGATCTCAGCTCCTCCTTGCTTCCTCCCAAGCCATTAAGGAACTATTCAGTGTTGAGGGCCATTAACTGACTAACAAAAGCTGAGGCTCAGGGATGAAATCCAACTGGAGCAAGTTCTTTACCTTTTTGTACTCACATTGGTCACTGGTCTTGCAGTGTTGTTAGCCATGACTACATCACTGTTTCTCATGTAACTCATTTGGATTCTCTAATGTTCTCTTTCATTGCTGGATAAAAGCATCTGTAGATGAATGTCATGTAACTTTCAGCTCTCACACACAAGGGCTAAATACCCTGCCCCTCTCCACTTCTGAGTTTGTGTTTGAAGAGGGAGGGAAGTCTGTCCAGGTTGCATATATAAATAGTAATGATGCACTAGACACTTCCTGTCCTATATAGACACAGTGCTTATACCACAGCTGTAGTACTTCATCTTTGGAGTGTTATCTTTATCTGACAAGACTTCTCATCATCTTAGTGTCGAAAACACTGCTCACAGTGGTGGTATCGTTACCAGCACTACGTAACCAAGGGCAACCATAGGAATGGAACAACAGCTGCGGCTCCTCCTCAGGCTGTGGGGGCTGAGTAAATACCCACAGGGCCTCTGGGGAGATGGGGTGTAGAGTCAGAATGCAAAGGTGAGTGCTGGGAGTTTTTCACAGGGAGGTGATGTGCCCCATGTAAACCTCACCATGAGGAGAGACAAAGGGGCGGGGCTGTTACAGTAATAAACCGCTGTGCAGATTCATGTCAGCGCCATCTTAGCTGCACCTCTCGGGCACTGCTGCATGTTCCAACCATGATCATTTTTTTTAATACTTTTAGATTAAAATTACAGAGAATTAGCTGTATATGAGATGTTCAGTACTGGAGAGAACTACAGAACCTCTTTGTTGCGTATATTTATGAGCATAAAGGGAAGATGGACTCAGATTGTTTCATCTGTATGAATGTTGACGCATGAGCTGAGCCCCTTTCTTTTCAAGCTGCACATGTTCTCCCACATTACATGGATTAGACTGTACGTGATCATACATGAAGCTTCCTCCCATGGTCAGCCATCTCCCTGTGGTGGTGAACAGATGTAACAACTGGTAGTTTTAAAGGAAAGTGCTACACAATGTACTGTGAGTAGAATATGAGTGAAAGGCTGAGTCAGTTACATTTTGTCAGATAACACCCAAAGCAACCAGAGCAAAGCAACCTGAAAAATAAGTTGAGGAAACTGGGTAGAGGAATCAGGGTAGAGGTGTGATGAACCTTTGGGAGCCTGCCTGATGACCGTAAAGACCAGATTGTGAGTTCAACATGAAGTCTCTGTACAGCTGTTGAATTGTGCTATGTCAAAAAATTATTGTGTCCTTTACATCTTGCTCTGAGGGGGTTTCTAGCTCTTGTTTTTCCCTGTATCTTTCATCTGTCACTCTCTTCAGAATTCCCTGGTCTTTTCTAGCCATCTCCCTCTCTCCACCTTCTCTCCTTCACGCCTTTCTTACTTTCATTTCCTTCTTTTTTTGGAACAGACTGAAAGGCGCCCCCCTGTGCCAAAGGCTAATGCAGCTTCATCCACAGCCTCCAAAAACGGGACCTCCACCACCACCACCTCTAAAACAACTGGGGCCCCCCGCACACCCCTTTCCACACGCACGTCCAGCAGCGCCCCCTCTCTGCGGCGCAGTGCACGTGAGTTCACCCTTGCCCTTGCCCTCACCCCTGCCAACACCCACACCCACACCCACACATTACTTACATCATAATAGCTAATCTGCGCAAGACCAGTGGCCAGAACTCTCATTAGGCCGGAGCAAGTTCACATTCCACACTGCTGATAAACAGTATGACACAGCACTCCATATTCTCAGTACCGCAAAACTCCAAAAACAGAACTTTTTTATTGTTACATTTCATTTGAGTTTTGAGTTTGGTCATATGGTGTTTTAAACCCTGTCAGTCATCAACATCAACAATGAAACATTGACTGTACATAAATATTGATGCAAGCTTTGTATTCATGCAATTTTGTATTCATCAAATTCCAACTGAAAAAAAAATTGTGGTACATGTTGCTGTGAAGTATGACACTGGTTTGAGATATAAGGCATAAGCTCATCTCTTTTCCTTGAAAAGGTACTGTAATGTCTCACATTGCTTGTGCGTTATCAGCTGAACGTTGCTGTCATTATAGACGACTAAGGGATTCTCAGAACTGTCAGCTGAGACGGCAGTTTGAGAACACCTGAGTCCGTCCATCCTGTGAGGGTTTCACTGCTGGCCATTTACTGCATGATTACTGCTGTCTGCCCCACAGCTGCCAAGACTGAGAACAAAGCGGGCGAAACGAAGAAACCCAGCACTGCAAAGACGACACCAGGTAGCACCTCGTCTCCCTGCGCTTTCATCTTCTCTCACTCTCTGTCTTTGTTTATTCCCCACCTGAGGCTTTCCTCTACTGCTCACCAGAGTTGCACTCGGGTTAGAGAATAAATAGAAATTAAATTCAGTCACTCAGCAGCTTTAATTTGTGCTTGAGTTTATCGGATTTAATTTTAACAAGCCAAAGTCGCAGGTGCTTTTCAGGATACCAAGGACTCAATTTGGTAATGATCTCTTGTGACTATTTGAGCCTCAGGCATGGATTGACACTTTGACCAGTCAAGGGCTTTCATTTTTCCTCTCTTAACAATCATATTTTAAAATACATCAGCTAGTGAGGATTATTCATGGAAGAATATAATTTGTCATATATTAATAGATAAAATAAATACATAATACATAAATTCTCTCTCACGCTCTCTCTCTCTCTCTCTCTCTCTAACATGCTGAGAGTCATTTGAGTATTTTTTTTATTTTACCCTCTGGTTTCTGTTTTGGAATGGGTTTATTTAGTATTTTAGGTTGTTTAGTTCACAGTATGATTATAATGTATGATTATAGAATGATAACAAAGCAATGGCCTGTTTTAAGGGAGTGTTAAATGAAAGGCTTTTAGAACTCAATGTCTCCATCTATTTGCTCTACCTACAGCTGACAGCAGCCGCCCAAGGACCACCCCTGGCACTGGGGTGGGCAGCACGGCCCGGACCCGTGCCACCAAACCCGCCACGCCCACCTCTGCCTCCACTGTGCCCGAGAGGAAGCCCCCAGTCCCACGGGCACCCCGATCCTCCGCCCGCCCCAGTACCACCACCTCGGCACCGGACGTCAAGAACGCCCGCTCCAAGATCGGCTCCACTGACAACATGAAGCACCAGCCCGGTGGGGGAAAGGTAGGGGGATGGAAGATGAGCATCTCCACCGGACTGAACGGAAATGCGAACTCACAATGGTTTATTTCACAGGCCTGAACCCCCTAGTGCACTCACTGTCAGTGTAGGTATAGGGCCGTCAGTGCTATGCTCCAGCCGATGTAGCTGTGTCTGCCATGCTTAGTATCTTCCTCTGCGCTGTAGCTGTCATTACCTGGATAACACCTCAGTTATCTCACCTGACCTATGTTACCCTGTGTGAGCACCTCAACACTCAGCTGTTCTACCCATAATCCTGCTCTGCAGTTAATTATTGCCTTGCCAAATCTAATTTGCATCCAGTCCAGCTGTCACCACTTTCCCCTGTACTCTTTCCCTCACTACCTCTCTCTCTCCTCACTTTTTCTTTTTCTCTTTCACTAATAGCTTTCTCTCATGTGTGTGCACCTCTTCCTTCTAACTGGCAGCACTCTTTGCTTGTCTTGCGAACCTGTCACTAGTAGTCCTGTCACTACTATCTAAACTTTCTGCAAAACACCCTTTAAGGAGCTATTACACTGAGTCCTCTGTGATAGATATTTGAACATGGTTTTGTTTTTATGTAGAACAGTGATATACTAGCAGTATACGTAGCGAACAATGCTTCACTTGCCCCAGAAAGAGACGATGGGAAGGTATGAACCATACCACATCCTCTTACCAAAATCTTGGTTTGATTGCTCTTCCGTTCTTTATCCACCAGCCTCTCCCTTCACCTGTGTGGTATAGTCCAGGGGTGGTTGTACACCTTGCTCCACTCTCCTGTGTAGTATTGCACAGGGAGTGGCTGTTTCTCCCTGCTCCATCCTCCTGTCTGGTACTGTTCAGGGGGTGGTTGTCTCTCGAAGCTCCACTCTCCTGTGTGATATTGTCTTGGGGATGTTTTAAACTCCCCCACATTGTCCTGTGTGGTATTGTCCCAGGGGGTGGCCGTCTCCCCCCGCTAAACTCTCCTGTGTGGTATTGACCAGGGGGTGGCCGTCTCCCCACTAAACTCTCCTGTGTGGTATTGACCAGGGGGTGGTTGTCTCCCCAGGTATCATCACAGGGCAGGACTGACACCCTGGCACAAGGCTCCCTCTCCAAAGAGACCAGCCAGGGCAAAGTGAGTCCATCCCATCTCTCAAGTGCTCGCACTCTCACTCTCTTCCTCTTTCTCTTCTTTTCCTGTCCTTTTCTCTAATTTCTCTCTGTCCCTGACCACACCTTTCCTCCCTTTCGCTCTCCACCCTCCCTCTCCTCTTCTGTCATGTCCTGTCCATTCTATGGGACTGGTATGCCCTACCTCTCTCCTTGTGTTCCATGACCAAGCTGGTTTTTTTGGCATGAAAACAGCAGTGCTACCAGTCTGCCATGCATTTTGTCTGTCTTGGTAAAAATGCTTCCAAGAGACAAATTTCTTCACTGAAAATCCCTAACATTAGCACATTGAACACTAGTACAACATTCATACAAACTGCCATAAATACACAAAGAAAGCATACAGAGCACTTAAAGGGCCTGCATAGTATACAGCACAATATATCCAAACATTAATGGTGATAATTATCTAAACACACACACAAACACGCACACATGCACACAGCTTCTTTGTTTCTTTGTTGTTCTGTGCAGTTTGACAAGTGCTTGTGGTCTCTGTGATGGACAGACAGAGGGGCCCAAGGGCAGAGAGGGCAGTTTCAAGGGAGACTGTTCTTAGCTCCCTTCCTCACGGAAAAAGCCCTGCTCTCTCCTTGGACGAAGTCCATATCATTTGGCCCCATTTGTAGTTGGACTGTCGCAGAGTGCCCATTTTCCAGAGGCAATGAAAAAATGAAAAGCACCTCCGTGTCTCTCCCCTCCTCGTGTTTCTCTGCCCTGTCAAAGCCCGGCCATGCACCCATTATTCCCATCCTCCTTTCACCGTAACAGCCCTGAGCCTCAAATCGGTCTCCCTAAACTCAGGTTTACGTTGGGAAATGAAATCCGTTTGTCCCTCCACTTCCTCAGTTGGTTTTCTTACTGGAAATGAAACAGAAGGAATGGGGTTGGGTTATTGAGGAAAAAAGGAAACACCAGAGGATTGCCTTTGGGAAATAATGTCCACTCATGTGTTTGCAGCTAATCGTTGATGTAGAGAACGAGTTAGCTTGTGGTTGTGCGTGTGTGTTTGGCTTTGCCTACCTGTCTCTAGCCATCCTTCAGTGTGACAAACATGCTGTTCAGTTCAAAGTTCAAATCAGATGAAAGGCCACCTGCAATCCCTTTATGCAGAACATAAACCCAAGGAAAGTATTAAGCTAGGCACACCAAGAATTTATCTGTCAGCCTAGTAGAAACCATATATTTAATTTTTGCTTGGTGTGCTCAGTGAAACATTACTTGGATTTCATACTGTCAACTCACTCAGTAGTTCCCAGGATCTTAGAAGAGTCTTTTAAAGTGCCTAGCGTAGTATGGGAATAATCCAGTCAAGATTATTTTGTGGCATTTTTTGCTTAGAAAACAGAGAGTAGTCCAGCCAGTCTCAGAGTACATTGGTGACAACAAATAGAATAAGATGTACAATGACTGGGAGATACTTTTTGCCTATACTTCAAGGCTCCCTGTGGGTATCCAGGAAAGTGTCTACCAATCACCATTGGCATTTTTCTGTTAGTAGTTTCTAATGTAATCTGTGATTGGTGATGGTCGTCTCTGTTTTCTATGTGTAAAGGAATGCCACGTCTGCATCCATGCTATTTTCGTGATGGCGTTTAAATCTAAAATTGAAATACTGATCTTTTTTTAAGAATGCCATTGGGATGGCCATAGTGTAGATCAGGATACCTAGATCAGCACTCATGCTTGGCTGTGTCATCTCTCCTTAAACGCCTGGACAGCAGGAGGCCGTAGCTTGTCCCACAGAGCCATCGATCCCAGTATAAAAGCCACAATAAAAGAATAGTTCTTCCACTAAAGCAGACAGAATGAAACATGTCAGCTCAAACTGTGAAAAAGATTGGTATCCATAAAATTCAGGATGGAGACCAAAGGAAGAGCCCAGACTTGGGCTTGGAGGGAAATAAGCTCAGAGTGAGGCCTGGTCTGTAACTGGCCTCAGATCAGAGCCTGTCCCCTCTAGCATAAGCACCCACACATTTGGAGACCTTCCATTTGCAGGCTCTGGCTTTTCTGTTCAGGGACTGAGCTACAGCCTTCTGCTGCATAGTATGTTTCTGTTTGTTTTTGAATGTGTGTGTGTGTGTGTGTGTGTGTGTGTGTGTGTGTGTGTGTGTGTGTGTGTGTGTGTGTGTGTGTGTGTGTGTGTGTGTGTGCAGTACATGCAGTCTTTATATGTGTACTGTACATAGGTGCGTACATGTTGGTGTGTGTTTGTATGTTTGTACACTGTGTTAATGTGTGAGTACTACAGTTATGCTAGAGTACTATACAGGGTGTGGGCACATAAGGATCCTGTGTGTGCGTGTGTGTGTGAGTGCGCGTGCATGTGTGTGTGTGTGTGTGTGTGTGGTGAAGAGGGTACAGAAAAATGCAGGGTTTATCACTTCAGCTGACCTCTGGCATGGGGTTGTTATCGAAAGTGTACAAGTCAGTTTGCCCCATGTCATTACCACTATATGTGTCCAGAGAAGTGTGTTTGGTGCTTGGTGTTTGGTGTCTGTGAGTATGATTTTCTGTATGAATGAAAATTAATCTCAGGGTGTGAATTTCTATTATGGTACAAATTCCTTGCTAAAAAATCTATATGACCTTGGCTCAGACTTAATTCTAAAATTACATTTGGAAGTGCATGACATTTGAATACAGGACATTTAATTCAAATTGAATAAAGGGCACTGAATGGATAATGGATATTCCAAACCATTACTTTTAATATGGATTTAAGTGCAAAAGGGAACTTTTGCACTGAAATCCAGGAAATGTTTGGACTTAAATCCATATCAAGATTGTGCCAATTAAAAAAAATCAATCAATAAATGATTTAATCAGAAGCAAATAATGTTGTGTAAGATTGGGCTCAAGTCAGAGTAAGGAATGTGCCAGAAGGATTTTGCGTAAGGACAGATAACTCATTGGTGTTCTAGAAGCTTCTGCTAACCTGCCCCCACCCACCAACCTCCCCACCCCCTCTAACCCGGGGTCCCCTGGTGATCCTGCCCTCTCTCCTGCTATGCTGTGTTATAGGTTCAGATAGTCACCAAAAAACTGGACTTCAGCCATGTCACCTCACGTTGTGGCTCCAAGGACAATATCAAGCATGTTCCCGGGGGAGGGAATGTAAGTACATAGCCTTTCACTGATACGTCAGATATTACTGTCCAACTTAAACCCAGAATCACTTTAAATAACACCGCTAAGATCATTTCCATTTACACCTGTAGTTGTATGTGAGAAATAAAAATACGTTTAGGAAAGGGGGCCACCAGCGCTTTTCTCAAATTCCATATTATTCCCATGATACAGTGACTTCCAAACTCATGTACAGGCATCCTTTTTATGGACATCAGCTCAGCCTTTAAGGCCAGTTAATTCCTTTAAATGTTGTAATAAACTGCTGGATATGAATATTAACGCAGTACAGTGTTTGTGTTCATTCTGGGCTTCCTACTAAAAAGATGTAAATGCAGCTCCCAGCTCTGTCTCATGACCTGCCCGCATTTTCCCCTTGAAATAATTATCAAACCCAGTGACTCACTGAATCACACAGCATAGATTAAACCCTCATGAATAACATAGCAGAGCGTTAACGCATATCAAAAAGTACAAGATACTGTATCAAACTGAGTGATGTATATGGTTAAACAGCCTGAGAATCACGGATACTTTGATCGTTTGACACATACAGTAACACTTGTGTGTTTTTCAAATATCCAAACAGACCACTCTGAATGATGAAATAAAAAATCAGAGTTTGAGAGCAGGGTAGTACTATCTAACATCAACCAGACACAAAAATAGATTCTGTGTTTACATTAATTGTGAATAGTGACATTAATTACATATTTAACCATGAAGCAAATCAAAGTATGGAGTACATATATAAATAGTATTTGAATTAAACAAGTGATAAAATGTCTACGTTATGCCTACCTGTAAACGTTAATGAATAACTACGCCAGTAAAATGCTGTTTAATCACACTGATCACCTTCCGAACCAAGTTCTCGCTCTCATTCTTTCTCTCTCTTTCTTTGTGTCAGTTTCCTCACTCATACAGTTCAGTTTAAATTTACAGCAGGACAGTGTGGCAAAGGCAGACGTTCTGTCTATAATCTGCCTCTCATTATAGCACTTGCCCTCACTGAGTGATTTTGCTCTGACAATGAGCTGTATGTCCTCATAACACTATAAGTAGACCTGTTGTGTGCTTGAGTGATGTCAGAGGCCAATGAGCTTCATTGGCAACGTGTCTGTTTACTCTCCTGTCATTGTAATTTCAAGATCCAATAAGTTCAAGATTAGCTTCTTAGTTCCTTTTGGAGAGCAAAGTCAATCATAAGGGATAAGGGAGAGGCCTAGGGTATCACCATGTTGTACTTCCAGTTAGATAAACTTCTCTGTCTTTCTCCATTTTAGGGATGTAGCCTAGTCCTGATGTTGCTGTGGCTGTTATGAAAAGCATTCACCTTTCTTTTATGCGGTTCCATAAGCCCTAAAGATCTGGACGTTCCTGGCTCTGTAAATAGAGTTAATTGAACGTGGTTGTTACAAATAGGTTTTTTGTGGGACTCCTGTAGTGATCTCTCTCAGCATCAACAAAACAACAATAGTTGTTCTGGCCTCTGAATCTGTTCTGATTGATCATCAGCCATGAATGCAGAACTGTCCTGATTTCGTTCAGGGTCAGTCTGCTCAAGGTTTTGGCAGGGCTATGACAGAGCAATACCTCTATAATTGTCCACCTGTATACATAGGATGGAATGCAGAATATCATGTATTTGTACCAGTGATAAAAGCCTCAAACTACAAGGTTCAGCTTGTGGTTCCAACCTCCATATTAGCAACTGCGCATTGATATTCAAACAAATACATGATTCACTAGCATGCTCACTGTTGGTATGGATGTCACATTTGAAAGAGTGAAATTGCAAGTCATGTGCATTAGATTGATGTTAAGTGTGAAAATATATTTATATTTTCTTTTAAAGAAATTCTTTCTTTCAAGTTTTCCTCCCAATATGGAATATCTAAGCACAATTGTAAGTAAATTTGATTGCCACAGCAGCTGTCCACAGCTGCTTCTTTTACTGTGCAATCACAGTAATTGTGCTGGAGGACTATACATGTTGACAGGAGCTGGTGAAAGCAGTCTGCAGGCAAGCAATTAACCTGAGGAGTCAAAATTGCATGTAGAGAGAGAGAGGGTATTACGACAGGGGCAGCAGCACTGCCAGTTATGTACAGCCCTGTAAGGGGTGTATCACTGCTTCAAAGTACAGTGCTTCCACTGGATATGCCACCTTTCAACTAAAATGCATCCCTGTCAGAAGACAATTATGTATGGGATATAAAAAATGCATTTGTTCTACTTTCTATTTGAAATAATTCACAAGGAGTTCTGAAATGTTCTCCTAGGCTTGTATGTCTCTGTCGGATTTGTGAGACTTTCTCTCTTTGCTAAATTGGCCAGTCACATTGGGTGCATTCACGTCACAGCAGTTTGTTTAGTTTCTGTTTTTTGTGTTACACAGATCCAGATTCTCAACAAGAAGGTCGACTTGAGCAAAGTCACCTCCAAGTGTGGCTCCAAGGACAATATCAAGCATAAGCCAGGTGAAGTGTCCTTAGACCTATAACTGTGTGTGTGTGTGTGTGTGTGTGTGTGTGTGTGTGTGTGTGTGTGTGTGTGTGTGTGTGTGTGTGGTAAGCTCAGTTTCATAACTGGTGCTGGAGGATTTATTGCTGGTGTACTGAGCACATGTCTTCTGTAGGAGGTGGCGATGTGAAGATCCAGTCCCACAAGGCTAACGTCAAAACTCAGTCCAAAGTGGGGTCATTGGACAACATGAACCATGAACCAGGGCTTAACCTTAATAAGGTAAGGTCATGGAGTCTTACCAGCACACAGCGAAAAACTGTCCATGATGAAAGGACAGAAATTCATTATTCTTGTTCGGTACCATAACTGGAGTTTTAGCATCTCACATTGATTTTGTATCACTCTGTATGTGATTTGCTAAAAATGAAATAGTCAGTTTGACAAATAACCAGTTTTGGGAGAGGCACATGACATACTAATCCGCTAAAGCTCACCCTCCACCCTCAGAAACCTGCAGGCATCCATCATGTTCTCCAGAGGATTTAACAAAGCCAGTCCTAAGCTAGAGTTAACACTCTGCTTCCATACTGTGTACTGACAGGATGGTAGCCAGGGAAATGGAGCTCCCACTAGTGGAACCCCAGCCTCTGAGCCAGAGAGTGTGGCAAAGGAGAATGGGCTGAAGGAGGGTGTGCCCTGCCTGGGTGAGGGCTTCCGGGACACCCAGGGCCTGGACACACGCATCCCTGAAACAAGTGCGTACACCTTGCCCTCACCAAACCCTGCCTTGTTCAAATCAGTCTTACTTCACTCTAATTCTCACAACATCCCCTCTTTTTGCCATCTTACCTCTCTCTGCTGCCCCTCTACTTTTCTTTCTCCTCCTCTCTGGTTTCCCCCTGTCTCTCTGCTGCAGATTGAGTCTCAGAGGCCGTGCTTTAGCCCAAGCGCCCCTGGGCTCGCAGCGGACCACCGTGCTGACGTCATCACCTGGCCTGCTTCGGGCGGCAGCCTTGCCCCCCTCCACCCCCACCCCACCCGCAACGCAGCACCTCTCAGCGATTCTCTCGGGTTCCAACTTCCTCCAACTGCCCCCTCAAACCCTGCCCCTTTCCAAACCCCTCCCCCGATTCCCCTCCTTCCCAACAGTGAGGAAGGGAGGGGAGGAGGGGGCAATTACATGCTAGCAGGAAAAGGAACTCAATCTCAGTCTTCCCACCCTTCAGACACACACAGACATACATGTGCATACGTTCCCCTAAACCTCCTCTCCAAGTCTTACCTTTATGTTTTCTACCCTTCCTTTAATGCGCACCCATTTGGCCTCCTGATCTGATATTGTGTGCAGACAGTAGGCAGGATGAGCTCCTAGACTCCTCAGACCTTACTTCTCCTCACTCTGGTCTCGTGGTTATGTGTGAGATTTTAACTCCTGGAGAGATGACATGGCGTCGTTTCCATGCATGCTCCTGCTCTCGTCTCACCACCCTCCTCTCCAGTATTGTATCCTCCCTCCACCGAAAGCATTAAACCAACACTGTAGCACTTACAGTCTTTGTCACTATGCAATACCCCACCCCCAATCCTCAGTGTCTCCCCTATGACAGCATAATCTCATGGACTACATCCTGTCCTACCTGCACCTTTGGGTTAACACAGCTATGGGAACCCTACAATTCACCTGAGGTTTGGTTAGTTGAGTGTGTAAAGTTGGATCCAACAATTAAGGACATCCCTGCCCTCTCCAATCCCCAGCCCTCCCCTCGCATCCATGTCCTGCACTTCACTCTCCTCCACCCTCCACCAAAAACAGAACTCACTACAGTTATAAACATGTAGATTGTCTGAACAGTAGGCTATATGAATCACTTAAATTTCTGTGTTTTGTGACCATGTGTTTGCGTAATTACTGTAACAGTTGAGCTGTGTTGTCATGTTCCGTTTTGTTTACCTCCCTTTTTTGTTGCACTGTTTTGGTTCTCATTTTTAAATGATAATAATGCCGCATCTATGCTGACAGGGCACACAATATCCTCATAAACACACTGTAGTATTGTTAGGGGAACAATGGGAAAATGGCTGCCAGTTCAGCTCTCCACTTTTGGTAAGTTTTGTGTGAAAGCCTCAGCCAGCTGATTAAGTACAAGCTACTCAGTCTAATGACTTTTTCACACAACCTTACCATAAGCATAATGCATGACTGACAGCTGTCTTCCCCTGTCACTACTTTCACCAAGCTAAACATGTACATAAACAGTAGACTGTGGTGCAGTTATACTGAAAGACATACCTCCATTCAGGGCTTTGAGACTGAAGCAGGGTGTCAGGAAAACACAGAGGAGTGAGACAGACCATAGAGAAGGAAGGGGACGAGAATGGGGGGAACTGGAATTCTGAAACTGGCGAGGAAGAGCTGAATTGTGGATGAGAGGATATACATTTTTTTGCCTGTGATGTACGTTTTTGCCTTGTACTGAATGAACAAATAACTTTTAACTGTTTCCATGCCCTGGCAGAAATAGAGGGATCCAAGTAGAAGAAAGAGGGCAGGGCAGCTGTGCTCGAGCTTTTTCATTATTGTGTTTAAAATGTAATTACCACGATGAAATGCAGTCCTGAAAGGGCTGGCAATGGGAAATTGGTGGATATGACAATGTGTCAAGTATGTGCCTCCTTCTTGTACAGATAAAGGGACTCTGTCCCTATAAAAAGACAGAAGGCCAATAGTAAAAAAAAAAAAAAGATTGTTTGGCGGCCTAGCACACCTATAACCCTTAGAGGTTCAACACTTAACTGATTTAACTGTGACTTGATTTGTGTGACTATTATTTTTGTTTTTCATATTGCCCTTGTTGTGTTGCCTAGTGCACAGCTTTCGTTGAATGAGTCAACTTAATGGAAATTTCCGTAGATTAATATTGTAAAAGAATTTCATGCAGGGAATGGCAAAATAATAGGGGCAGGAGCATAGCTCCTTTAGAGCTGAAGGGGGCTGCCTAATATACAGTATCTTGCACTTGTCTTGTTTCAGTATAAGTACTAGTAGAGTATTTTTTCAGGCCTCTGCGCACCTTGAACATCTGTAGAAATGTTGTGAAACTTATAGTGAATAATGTGCTGTAACTCTGGAGTTCCTGAAGCAAGAACAGACAGAGAGAAGTAGAGGGATGGGACACCTCTATATAACCCTACTGTAGTTCTTACCACAGTAAAAGGTGGCACAATATGTAATAGAGCATTACAATTCTCAGTAATTCTCATCTAAGTATTACTTAAGTACATTCACATACATTAACATTACAAACATCGATATACTCAATGGTTGCCTCTTAAATGGGAGAGTTAAGACAGTAGAGAGACAGAGATTAGCATGCAGGGGGGATAAAGGGGGTATCCGTCTCTGAAGCTTAATCCAGATGGATTGAATCATTCTTACAGCTGTCAAACCGACCTCTCCCACTTCAAATCAGCAAGAGAAATACAAGGAATTTGATGTCACCATCATGCAAATGTGCCACATAGACTTAACAAGACTCCACCATGATGTAGGGTAGTGTACAGAATGCAGAGCTAGTGAGTGAAAGCATTGGAAAGAAGCACCTTATATATTATATGTGAGAGTACATTATGATGAAGAGTTATCCTTCTGTTATAAGTATGAGCATATCTGTTTACTTAAAATGGTACAGAGAGCCCCCTTTCACCAAATGAAGGAAAAAGAAGCTGAAGGATATGGGAAAAATTTTGGCAATACAAATTCTAACTTTATTCATGTAATGAGGTTAAGCAATTTTATCCAGCTTCAAAGTGAAATGTAAACTAAAATCATGATAGCTTAGGAGAAAAAATGTAACACAACCAGTTCCAGAGTAGAAACATTCGTCCACATCACCATAAAACTACAAAATGTACATTTTTTAAATGATGCAACACTACATATAGAAATCAGGCATAATTTGAGGAGGGTTTTTAGAGTCAAGTGCAGCATGAGGGAGAGTGGTCTCTGAAGACATTGCTTATATACTCCTAGTGGTGAGAGTTCTCACTGCAGCAGAGCTATGTGCTTCTGGCACCACTGTCCTTGTCCAGTTCTGTGTGTGCCTGCCCAGGGCCATTTTTATGATTGCTCACCTTCCCTGGTCTTTACTGATGGTTTGCACACTTCCCTCTGTCTTCACACAGTTGTATATAAATATATATCTTACTGTTTATACACTATATCACCATGGAAAATAAAAAAAATCTTTTTAGGGCCATATGGATGTTAACTACAGCTATAACGTTCATGTACCTTTTGACTATTTCTGGAGAGTGTAGTTTTTTCCTGAAATTCAGTAAGTTTGCCTTTTTTTTTAAAAAGGGCTGAAGTAAAAGAATGTTTTTAAAATATAATGTATTAAAGACGCAAGGTATATATACAGTATATATGTGTAATGTATTTTTGTTTTGTTCTCCCAACCACTACGAGGTGGGTATGTGAGCGAGGAAGATGGGAGGGTTTATGTGTGAGATATTATTATGGAGGGTGACACACTAAATTCAATTTGATTGATTGACTGGTTGATTGATTGATTGTTGGAGGTGTGTGCCGAGTCCAGTTTGGGGACAGCTAACAGTCAGCAGCCCAAATTAGTGGAACGTAGTGTCTCCCTGACTCTCTCTGCTTTGGCCACATGTTCCTGTCAACTCCCCTTTTTAAAATATAATTTCCAGGAAGGACCTCCTCAGTTTGACTGTAAAAAGGGGATTGAAATCAGTGTGATAATAAGAATGTTAAGATTTCAGACATGCCATTTTGGAGCTGAGTCCCTTTTGGAAACAGGATGTGGGCAGAGAGGTTAGGGGTTATGTATAATTTGGAAATAATGAACCTACTTCCTCCCTCACACAGAAACACTGAGGTGTCCTGGAGATATGAAAGCCCTTCCACACCCTCATGTGAGACTAACAGTAGCTGTCGATTGGCCTGTGTTATTTAGAGTGCCCCTGGAAAAGCAGCGAGGAGCTCCCTTTGTCCCGCTTTGGCTACTAGAGCACACTGAGTGTGTACACACACTAATAGAACACACCGGAAGAGCATGCAGAAGACAATGGATTCTATTAGGTAGACATTTTGTCATGTGCAAGATTCGGTTCTTTTTTCCTTTTAATTTGGAATTTTTATTGTCTGGTTTGAAAGAGATGTTTATTGTGGTTAATTGTTAACTAGTGATGTGGTTATTAATCATGGAATAAAAGAAAAAAATGTTTGTCTGTGTAGTTCTTTTTTGTCTTTCAGATTTGTATATGTGTTATTTCTTTCAGGTTTCACTACCTAATAGCATTAAGGAAAAGAACCCAAGTTCTCTTTATTTATTTATTTTTTATTTCTAGAACTGATTACCAAACTGTATGCTATGAATTGCCAAACCAAGTGCCTATTCAGAAGTACAGTTGGTGCTACACACTGTTCATTTTAAGACACAAGGTATGTCATCTAGCACAAAAAAATTCCTAGGCAGTTTGTCACACCAAGGAGTTTCCTTGGCGTTTGGGAATTTGAAATATCTGGTACCATCTTTCCTGATAAGATAATTAAAAGTCATTTGGCTACCAAATTAGGATTCAAACACATTCCTCACCTTTTAGTTAAGGAAATTACGACTATTAAGGCTGACAGTTTTTATATTTGCTCCAAGGACCAATTGTTAGTGTGTCCGTATTGAGTAACTTGCTTCCACCAAGAAAATAGCTTCATTGTTGACTGTCAGAAATGAGTGATTATCTGCAAGCTGAGGATCATCTGAGGTCACAGCAGTGGTGTTACAAAACAGGAAGAGAACCTCAGAGCCGTTGTAGGAAAGAGAACATGATCACTTTCTCACCCATTGTGGACCGAAGTAAGGCCAAGGTTATGTTCCTGCCTCAATGACCAACAGAAATTTACTTTGAATCGCCATCTCATGGGCTGGGTCTTGTTTCACACTCTTTGTCCTTCAGGACAAACATAGCCTTGTGAAATTCCAGCCAAGTCCCTCTCGTTAATTGAGTAGAACAGATTGTGAGGCACATGAAAGTTTAGGCCAGCGTCACAGGGTATGGAGAAGATTAGTAAGAACAGGTGACAACCAAAGGAAGGGTCTATTTAAACTTACAAAAAAGACTAGAGATTCAGATGTCCCTTATTTAAAATAAGTGTTCCATGAGAAAAAACTGAGTTCTAAAATACAGTAATGGTCCCAGGGAGAAAACATGCCATACATTTTGTTTAAAAAAGTGAGAGAGTAGTGCTTTTACAATAGGAAGAATATGGCTGGTTGAGAATGACTCTTCTGAAGATTGATGCACACCAGGAAACATGCTCAAGGATTTATCTTTCTTTGAATTTTAATACTTCAATAATTTGACCAGAAAGGTTTCTTTCCCACTCTATTTTACTAATTAAGGTTTCTGAGAACCTTTCTTGTAATAGTTTGTAGCCATTGCTTCCAGGCAAGGTTGTCACTGTACACCAGACTTGAGAATTGTGTTTGTGGTCCTTTCAAGCTACAACTGATAGCTGAGCCAATAAAATTGTTGTCACCTCTCAAACAAGAGCGTGGCCCTGATACCTTATGGCAGCTGGAGTCAGTTCTTGCTGTCTAAACTATTCACACAATCTATGCTGTGTCTTGAAGGGTACCTGACTGTAACTCAACTCCCCTCTTTTCTTGTCATGTAGGGCTATTGATAGAATACTCTTGTGTCTTTCCTTATTGAACTGAAGCACGTGGTTCATCTAAGGTCCTTGTCTTCAACCTCCAAGGTCCCCCCATATATTCACACAGCTGAGTAGTCATTTCTTTTGTCTCTCACTTGGCACAATTGCTGTTCAGTGGAGACGGAGGGGTGTTGTGTATTTTAATGACGGCAAGTTCTGCAGTGGAAGTGCAGTTCTTCAGACTTTAGCTGTGTTCGTCGAATTTCCAGATTTTGACAGACTTACGTAGTTCAAACGGATGTCACCGCTTACCTCTATTAAATTGTTTGCCCATGAACAGTAATCTGTGTTTTGATAACAGAACCTCTGCTATAGGTATGGGCATCTAGGTTTGGTGTCAGTGGATGGATGTTATCGTTGAAATCTCAAAGAATCTGTAAAGTATTATTCCATTCTAAAATGGATGTTTGGAACCTACGGAAGTTCTTCAGACAGGTCAAGGCTGGGGCCTTGGGCCAGTTGCTGTGAGAGAGACATGTTGGGAAAGGTGGCGAGAGGTGGGTGTTTCAACTCTCCTACATAAAACAAGGATGGATTCTCATGCAGCAAGACTATAGCAACAGGAAGGTAAGGATTTAAGCATCAATTTCCTCTTCCTGAACAAACATTAATTTTGTTAGTATTTTACAATATTTACAAATCAAGTGTGCAGTTTTTGTGACTCTTTTGCCATGTTCTTTAATTATCATTGTATGGTGACATCTGTAGTCAAGGTACTTTAAGTAGTATAGTGGTAGATAAATGTGCCTGTGACTGATTGCAGCATAAAATTGGATATGATGCATGTATTATAAATGTACTGCTCTGGTGATTTAAATTTTTTTTCAATTATTTATTGAAACTATAACACATTTTAAAAATAATCAGCATACTTTTTTTATAAACATTAACTGTCATATTTATACATTTGTGCAGTACTAAATCAATCAATGTCTTACAAATATTTAATTCAAACTACATTGAGTTCAAGTGATAAAAATGAGCAAATTAATCCCATTTTGTTATGGTCAATAAACTAGCTATTATCATCACATCCTTCACACGAGTCAAATTAACATTGCACCTGTCATGTTGTCTGCACTTCGAATGAACATCAGTTATTCTTAATTTTAAAACATGTTGGGAATGTCACTGGTTCCAACTAGTGGTTGCTTACTTGGATAGAGAAATATAGGAAAGATAAATATAACTGGCCTGCATTAAGATGTTTTGTGGCTTTAGCCACGAGCCAATGGCGAGCTCGTGAGTTGTGAAATCGCTATGTGACCGTTAAAACTTCAGAGACGGTAAGTTGGACTCACGTTCTATAGGTTACAGTTGAAAAGTTGCCCTTTTATTTTGAAAGTAATAATTATTTGTGAAAAAGGTGAACCATTTATGTAGGTGACATATATTAACGTTAAACAAATACTCATGTTTTCTCAGTCGCTTAATAATAAAACTACTATGTCTCAATATTTATCGAGATGCAGCTCACATTATCCTATCCTATAACTAACATTAGCTAGCTAACGTAGCACCTGGAAAGCTGCACATCTGATCAGTTTCTTTGAAGGTCACCAGCTAACTAACGTTATCGTAAGATTTTGATTAGTGTAGGAGAAAATCTGATGTGTGCGATTTTAATGAAATGTTTTAACAGTCCACGCTGGTAGAGCAGCCATAAAAACCGTAAGATATTTACAGTGAGTAATTGGCGCGGTATGTCTGAAACCCATGTTTGTGTTATATTTGTTTCACGGCATGGTTAAGTTTATAGCACTTCGGAATGCAACCTTTTTTAAATTAACGCCAGTGCGTAAAAGTAAAAATCCGCCACAAATTTGTGGAATAAGGATCATATACTCAATTTTAGTAAAGGACTACGAGTCGGGACCATTAAAGTCGAGGCATTGATCGACGCCTGTGTGTACCACCGAGAAGCCACAAAGTAGGAGTGGCTAAATTGACCTGCATATTGATAGCAAGGTATCATTTGGTTGATTCTACGTTTTAAAAAGCTTTGTTTATTCCATGAAGCTATTTGCCACAATAACCGCAAACACCCCAGATGACATATTATGGTGTATAACAGTAATGTACAGTATATGTGGGCGTAATACTGTACTGGGTTTGTAATTGAAATACCAAATAACTCAAGCAAAATCTCGTCACACCTAAGAAACTATCAATTATAATCTGTGCAAAAAGCCACACTTATCCACACTCAAATTTGTATATTGCTAGGACTGTAAGGTCACACATCCATCCAGCTAAAGCAGTGATGCCCACATAGGCTAATTGAATTTGAATGGTGCTAATGCACCACCCAGAAAAAGAGTGGGGTGGGATTATTTGACAGAGGATGCCCTGTTCTTCTGCATCGCAGAATTAAAGGCTGCTCATCTGTTAGGTGCTTGCAGTGTGCATGGCTATTGCAATGACTGTATCTCAAAATTTCTTAGCATATTAAAGATAAAAAATAAGTATTGGCTGGCACCGCAGACTTCAGAGGGCAAGCTGTGCAACCCCTTTTGTCAGTTCAGGAGAGTTTAGACAAGCATGGAATCCTCTGAAATGCAGTATCTCAGCCACCGTAATCTACTAGTTGTGCTCACAGACATTAGTTGAAGCTAGATGCTGTATCTTAGGTTTTGTATTCTGTAGTTTATGGGTGCCAAACTCAGCAACAGGTTTTTTTGATGAGAAATGAGACATGGGCATACTAGGTAACCAAATCCCTCAAATATAAAAACAAAATACAACAGTAAATACATGAAGAAAAGAAATAATTTGCAAATGTATTTTATTCTGTCAAACTACAGGAAGGACAAAAGAAGAAACTACAGCACAGCAGACTGGAGAGTTTTTCAGAAAGGTCCATCTGAGAGCTTCACTCTTCATCTTGACCTTTCTGTGATGGGAAAACAGTTGATTGAGGAGGATTTAAAGGTATTATATACAAAGATCAATTACTTGATTACCACACTGTGGCACTAAACTTGTAAAGAAATGTTTCAACCTTCAAAAGATTCTTACTGACCTTTGAGCCCACATCACGGCTCTTAGCACGCAGCTTGTTGACCTGCGACTCAGCGATGTCAGCCCTCTCCTCTGCTTCATCCAGCTCATGCTGCAGCTTGCGGAACTTGCCCAAATTAGAATTAGCCTGTTCCTCCTGTGCCACAGAAAACATAGCAAATCATTGCATCCTGGTATAAAAAAAACAAAGCTTTAAGCTTTAGGTAATGATATTTACAGCCACCAAAACTGCCTTTTAGTAGTCAAGGTTGATACTTACAGCCTCCTCTGCACTTCTCTTGTAGGATTTCACCTTCAGTTGCAGCTTATCCACCAGGTCCTGCAGACGGGCCAAATTCTTACGGTCCTCCTCTGTCTGAAAATATGCAAGACCACACAAATGTATGACTCTAGAGGTTATATGATGATACACATAGATACATCTCTGGATTGCTTGTACATGATACTGTAAAATATTCTTCTCCATAGAATAAAACGCAAAATAACCTGGTAGGTGAGCTCCTTAATACGTCTCTCATATTTACGGATTCCCTTCACGGCATCGCTGCTTTTCTTCTGCTCCATTTCAACCTCATTTTCCAGTTCCCTGACCTACAAGAGAATTTCAGTAAAGATTTTAATAGCTTTTTGAATTATGTTTTATATATTACATTTTGTATTTGTCCTGATGTACTCCAGAAAACAAAGTTTTGATTATGGTTTCATTGATATAGATAGGGAAATAGTTAATAAATTGTGAGTTTACACTTATGTGAAAAATTATAGTATTTACATACATGAATTTGACACCTACCCTGGCTTCCAGTTTCTGGACTTGTTTCTTGCCTCCCTTCATGGCGATTTGTTCAGCTTCATCCAGACGGTGCTGCAGGTCCTTGATGGTCTGCTCCATGTTCTTCTTCATGCGCTCCAGGTGAGCACTGGTGTCTTGCTCCTTCTTCAGCTCTTCTGCCATCATGGCAGCATCAGTGATGGCCTTCTTTGCTTTTTCCTCTGCATTCCTGCACTCCTGCACAGCCTCCTCCACCTCAGTCTGAAGCTGGGATGTGTCACCCTCCAGCTTCTTCTTCTGGTTGAGCAGGCTGGTGTTCTATATCAAAAGTTAAATGATGGCAAATACCCAGAGTTACCCAATGATCCACGGTTTTAATGAGAACTTTAAGGTATGGTGATAATTTGTTGCCTTACCTGGGAGTGCAGCAGCTGCACTCTCTCACTGACATCCAGCAGCTCTTGCTCAGCCAGTTTGCGGCCTCTTTCTGTCTGCTCCACCATGGCCCTTAACTCCTCCAGCTCTGCCTGCAGCAGGTTGTTGCGTCTCTCTACAATGGCAATGTTCTCCTTCAGGTCATCATTGGAACGGAGGGAGTCATCCAGCTGCAGTTGAGCATCCTAGACACGGTTGGAATGTTCACAACAAAGAATTCCAGTAGTTTAGTTTTGAGTTATAATTCAGTCTGACCTGTATTGGGAGAAATAAACACAGAAATATCAGGTTTACCTTGAGGTGTGCATGGAGACCTTTAAGCTGCTTCTGAGCCTCAGATGCTTGCCTGTTTGCCTGGCTGAGTTGGATCTCCATCTCATTGAGATCTCCCTCCATCTTTTTCTTGATCCTGAGAGCTTCATTCCTGCTGCGGGTCTCTGCCTCCAGAGAGCTCTGCAGAGTATCCACCACTCTTTGCTGGTTCCTCTTGGCCTGCTCCATCTCTTCATCCTTTTCAGCAAGCTTGCGCTCAATATCAGCTTTCACCTGGTTAAACTCCAGCTGGGCTCTCAGAATCTTGCCTTCCTCATGCTCCAGAGACCCCTGTAGGTACCCAAAATTCTCAGTTAGTATAGCAATGGCTATACTGACTTGAGTCTACAATGCACACAGCTAGACTTGCCTTGTCCTTCTGTGAGAATTTTCTCCAGACACCATACTATCCATACTCACTTCAGCTTCCTCCAGAGCTGCTTGGATCTCTGCCTTCTCCTGTTCCAGCTGCTTACGGATCTTCTCCAGCTCATGGATGCTCTTTCCTGACTCACCAAGTTGCTCAGTGAGGTCAGAGATTTCCTCTGAAATAATGGGTTGAGAATGTCAATAAATGTTCCATTTAATTGGTTTTAATGTATAACTTTATTGGTTCTTCACTTAAAAACGCAAATGATAAAAGTGAGGTCAGAGATTTCCTCTGAAATAATGGGTTGAGAATGTCAATAAATGTTCCATTTAATCGGTTTTAATGTATAACTTTATTGGTTCTTCACTTAAAAACGCAAATGATAAAAGTGAGGGTCAGACCTTGCAGGTTCTTATTCTCTCTCTTCATTGTCTCCAGGTGATCCAGTGATTCCTCGTAGGAGTTTTTGAGCTTGAAGAGCTCAGTGCTCAGAGACCTGGCCTCCTTCTGGGAACTTTCCAGTTCACTTTGGGACTCCTCATATTTCTGCTTCCACTCCGCCAGGACCTGATGGGGTCATAAAAGTAAACTTGTTTACCTCAAATTCCTCATACATATTAAGGATTATCACAGAAATGTAAGTTTTAATGTGACCTTGTCAAAGTTTCTTTGCTTCTTGTCCAGAGCGGCAGCTGCTGCATTGGATCTTTCCACATCCACCATGAGATCTTCAATCTCATTTTGCAGTCTGTGTTTGGTTTTCTCCAGGGAGGAACATTTAGCATTTACAGCTTCCACAGCCTCTTCTGCATCTTGCAGTCGCTGAGCCAGTTTCTTCCTAGAATGAAAAAGGATTTGAGAGACAAGATTCATTATAGGTGATGTAGTTAATCGCACTACAGTACCCAGGTAGTTCGCTATTTTAACAGGTGCATTGTCATCAAACAGACAAACTGTTTTTCCTTAATGTATGAATACAAGATTAGCTGCTTTGATTCAAACAGCATTTAATGTTGTTTTTAGAACAAAGAAAGAAGATAGCCTGAGCTTTACGATAACTTGAATAATAGAGCATTTTCATTTCTTACTTTGCATCCTCCAGCTCCTCAGTCCTCTGAATGGCATCAGTCTCATATTTGGTTCTCCACTGAGCCACCTCAGAGTTGGCCTTGGAGAGACTGCGTTGCAGCTCAGCTTTGGCCTCCTGTTCCT
>CM040743.1:37465207-37483904 GCA_022829145.1 Albula goreensis
ATGCGCTCATATTAAATAATCAACACTGTTTTTATAGCCAGGCTTATCACAAGGATATAAAAAGGTGTGGGTGCTGGTCTGCTGTAGACATAAAACTGAACACTCATCTTTGAGGAGGAGAACGGTCTAAAATGCCAAAGGCCAAAGGTACCCTGGATTGGCTTCACAAGACTGTCCTTGAGAGTTTAGATAAGAGTCGTAAACTGAGTGCTGTAATTGGGCTTATCTATATCGTAAAACTGTAACAGCTATGTTTTCAGTTCATTAAAGAATGATGAGCCACTACACATCAGAACTGTCATCTGACCATAGAACACGGTCCCACTGAAAGTTCCAGTGATATTGGCAAACTGTAGGACCTTGAGTTTGTTGGTCGATGAGAGCAGAGGCTTTTCTCTGGCAACCCTCCCAATCAACTTGTGGTTATGCAGGTGGCATCTGATTGTACTTTCTGACTCCAAGACCTAACTAATGTCTGTAATTCCCCAATTGCGATCCATTTGAACCATTCTCCTCACTGTGCGTGGGGTCATTATAGACATGTGTCTTCTTCCAAGCAGATTCCCTGACAGTGGAAATGGAAATTTACAAGTGTTTAACTATTTTCTTATAGCCATTTCCTGATTTGTACAACTCAACAACTGTCTGTTGCACATCATTGCTTCATTCTCTGGTCTTTCCAATAATGGTGGATGACTTTGGGAATTTGGCCTGTGTGTCACATCATATTTATATACCAGTGAAACAGGAAGTCATGGCTGACCATTTCAGTGTTCCTAATCCTTCAGGTGAACTTTAAAACAAAATAAGAATGGAAATATACTTTACTTACATTTTACTCATAAGAATGTCTAGGGGTGCCAATAATTGTGGCACACATATTTTAAAAATATTTACATAAGATTTTGTTTGTCATTCAATAATTTTACTTCAAATAAAGGTTAGATTTTTGTGAATGTTTTGAATGAAAGATCAAAATGGCAAAAAATAAAGAATTTTCTTTTTTACTGTGCGATTTACTCATGTTTACCAAGGGTGCCAGTATTTGTGGAGGGCACTGTAACATTTTGTTGGAGAAAAGCAAACATGTCCATTAGAATGTGCTGGAAGATTTCACCTTTGATTGAAGGTGTTTCATGTTTATGGAAGTAGCCCATTGACTGTCATTCATTTTGATAACTGCTAACTGTAATTAAGTGAATAGTTCAGAGGATGTCTCCAGAATGAACCAACAGAAACAGTACTGGTTTGTTTTTCTGTTCTTGTTAAGTAATCAAAAGGGCTGAATTGCCTAAATGTTTGAGTATCTCTTGTGTTCATCTGATTCAATCAAACCCTTGGTGCCCAAAGCATTTTAAATTACTATTTTGGACTGACCTGTCATTTAAACAAACTAGATGCCGATGCAGGTTTCCATTTTTCCGAGATCTTGCACAAGTGTTGTTTTTCTCCTTTTAAAATTTAAAATGACATTTTAGAAATTAAAGATCGACCAAAAAATCAGCAGACAACATGAGTTGAGAGGAAAAGGCATTGGACATGAGAGAACAAAGACAAATGTTGGAGTTGTTTGTCATGACCTTTTCTTACAAAAATCAAGCTGTCAATCCATAATGTTTTTTTTTCATTGAATAGCTCCAGTTCTCTAACATATCCTGTGCGACCTGCTTTGCCTAGTAATAGAAATCCACAAGTATGTAATAATTTTCAATTTTAATAAGCAGTGTATTCACTTGATTTCTGTGTTGCAAGTATATGCTTAAAAGGGATGCACTTTCAATGGTGTATAATGTCCCTGTAATTTTCATGTTTTCAGACTTAAATAGACTTAACATATCTCTGTACCTATTTCAAGATCATATAAAGTTTAGAATGAAAGACTTGCTGGAAATCCATGTCTGTGTCTTTTCAAACCTCAAATGGTTCTCAAATTCACTTCTTCGAAACAGAGAGTCCCTCCGCAGTACCCATGTGTTTTGTACGGTCGTCCCACATATCGTGTATTACTGTGATGGATGTATATGACGGGCTACTGAAGAGTTATAATTTTAACTTGAATTTTCACATAGAATTTATAAGTAGAAACTCCGGCTGTTATATGCTACTGATGTTGTGCTTTTGGTTAAAATAGTAACGGCTGCATAATTCCTCTTATTGAATCATCAACAGTGTTTCTACAGCCAGATCTATACATATATATAATGGTACAAAAGAAACAACCTTTTGCAGCATGTTTGGATGAAGTGCTGGATACAGAAGGATTCAAATCGGGCGACATTAAATCCAACACCTGGCATTTCGTGACCAGCACATTCAAAACAATGGAGACTTTAGACATTAAGTTAATTAAGGTGACAAACAAAGAGCGTCCTTCAGAGTCCAATTCAGATTCCTGATTTAATTACATAGAAATTCTGTGGAAAGAACTGAGAATTATGACCAGTCAACACCTGGTCAAAGGTCAAAACCTGTATGGATACTGAAAAGAAATCGATTCACTGATTTTCTGACAGTGGAAATGGAAATTTACAAGTGTTTAACTATTTTCTTATAGCCATTTCCTGATTTGTACAACTCAACAACTGTCTGTTGCATCATTGCTTCATTCTCTGGTCTTTCAATAATGGTGGATGACTTTGGGAATTTGGCCTGTGTGTCACATCATATTTAATACCAGTGAAACAGGAATATACTTTCAGTGTTCCTAATCCTTCATTTTACAAAAATAAGAATGGAAATATACTTTATACATTTTACTCATAAGAATGTCTAGGGGTGCCAATAATTGTGGGCACACATATTTTAAAAATATTTACATAAGATTTTGTTTGTCATTCAATAATTTTTACTTCAAATAAAGGTTAGATTTTTGTAGAATGTTTTGAATGAAAGATCAAAATGGCAAAAAATAAAGAATTTTCTTTTTATCTTGTAAAGTTTACTCATGTTTACCAAGGGTGCCAGTATTTGTGGAGGGCACTGTAACATTTTGTTGGAGAAAGCAAACATGTCCATTAGAATGTGCTGGAAGATTTCACCTTGATTGAAGGTGTTTCATGTTTATGAAGTAGCCCATTGACTGTCATTCATTTTGATAACTGCTAACTGTAATTAAGTGAATAGTTCAGAGGATGTCTCCAGAATGAACCAACAGAAACAGTACTGGTTTGTTTTTCTGTTCTTGTTAAGTAATCAAAGGGCTGAATTGCCTAAATGTTTGAGTATCTCTTGTGTTCATCTGATTCAATCAAAAACCCTTGGTGCCCAAAGCATTTTAAATTACTATTTTGGACTGACCTGTCATTTAAACAAACTAGATGCCGATGCAGGTTTCCATTTTTCCAGATCTTGCACAAGTGTTGTTTTCTCCTTTTAAAATTTAAAATGACATTTTAGAAATTAAAGATCGACCAAAAAATCAGCAGACAACATGAGTTGAGAGGAAAAGGCATTGGACATGAGAGAACAAAGACAAATGTTGGAGTTGTTTGTCATGACCTTTTCTTACAAAAAAATCAAGCTGTCAATCCATAATGTTTTTTTTTCATTGAATAGCTCCAGTTCTCTAACATATCCTGTGACCTGCTTTGCCTAGTAATAGAAATCCACAAGTATGTAATAATTTTCAATTTTAATAAGCAGTGTATTCACTTGATTTCTGTGTTGCAAGTATATGCTTAAAAGGGATGCACTTTCAATGGTGTATAATGTCCCTGTAATTTTCATGTTTTTTTCAGACTTAAATAGACTTAACATATCTCTGTACCTATTTCAAGATCATATAAAGTTTAGAATGAAAGACTTGCTGAAATCCATGTCTGTGTCTTTTCAAACCTCAAATGGTTCTCAAATTCACTTCTTTCGAAACAGAGGTCTGTCACGGTACCCATGTGTTTTGTACGGTCGTCCCACATATCGTGTATTACTGTGATGGATGTATATGACGGGCTACTGAAGAGTTATAATTTTAACTTGAATTTTCACATAGGAATTTATAAGTAGAAACTCCGCTGTTATATGCTACTGATGTTGTGCTTTTGGTTAAAATAGTAACGGCTGCATAATTCCTCTTATTGAATCATCAACAGTGTTTCTACAGCCAGATCTATACATATATATAATGGTACAAAAGAAACAACCTTTTGCAGCATGTTTGGATGAAGTGCTGGATACAGAAGGATTCAAATCGGGCGACATTAAATCCAACACCTGGCATTTCGTGACCAGCACATTCAAAACAATGGAGACTTTAGACATTAAGTTAATTAAGGTGACAAACAAAGAGCGTCCTTCAGAGTCCAATTCAGATTCCTGATTTAATTACATAGAAATTCTGTGGAAAGAACTGAGAATTATGACCAGTCAACACCTGGTCAAAGGTCAAAACCTGTATGGATACTGAAAAGAAATCGATTCACTGATTTTAAAGGCACATGATTCAGCTTTACACTTCTACTTTAAATAACCTTATTGCCCTGACAGTGGAAATGGAAATTTACAAGTGTTTAACTATTTTCTTATAGCCATTTCCTGATTTGTACAACTCAACAACTGTCTGTTGCACATCATTGCTGCATTTTTTTTTTTATTTGAATGGGAATATACTTTAGTTACATTTTACTCATAAGAATATCTAGGGGTGCCAATAATTGTGGCACACATATTTTAGAGAAAAATATTGATATAAGATTTTGTTTTTCATTCAATTATTTTACTTCAAATAAAGGTTAGATTTTTGTGAATGTTTTGAATGAAAGATCAAAAAGGCAAACAATAAAGAATTTCCTTTTTTACTGTGCGATTTACTCATGTTTACCAAGGGTGCCAGTATTTGTGGAGGCCACTGTAACATCTCATAGGGGATAGATAGATGGCATAGATCCCATTTGAGTTGTGAAAATTTTTTTATGTGTTATCAATTCAAGGCTAATGAGCATCATGTTTAAGCTTTGTCACAATATTTGACACAATATATCTCCCGTTGAAATGCATTTCTGGCTAGTCTTCAGTATGAATACTGAACACAAATAAAAAACAACAGCTGTTAACATGTCAGTCTAAATCAACAGTATTCTAATGGAAAGAACTAGCTTAAACTGTCGCTGGCTGCATTATGTGTTTTGAGGCAGATCATGCTTAACTTGCACAGGGAATATACTCCATAACATTGACAGACTAAAATGGGAAAATAATAAAGGCCATTTACTAACTAGCCTAGCTAAGCTAAGACAGGACATTAAGTAATAAACAGCAGTTTATTTACTAACAAGCGGGCTCACCTGAGGTGGATTTATAACCAGCCCAGGTGTAAGCCATTGCCATCACTAGGCCTTGTGTAAAAGTATAGTTTTGTATAGGTCACGTTCAGTCAAAGTGTCCCCAATGTGGCCAGCTGGAGAGTTGGGGCAAGGTGGTAGCACTGGAGGACGCCTTGACACAAAGCAATGAGAGGTTAGGCAGTGGTGGTTTTAGTGAAATGCCCCCATCACCTCCATCAAGCTGCCATTCTTTTACATCAGTGGGGACTGATGTGTCATTGTATCATCACCAGGGAGAGGAAGTGCCAATCATTATTTTGTTTCATACAGGTGCCATACAGTAATCTCTTCTGTTGCAATTTAGCTGCCTAAAGGTCTGGGTGCGTGAGTGAGATTCACGTGTGTGAGAGTGAATGCAATAGCAAGAAGCATCTAAGACAATACTTTTAAACAAACTGAACTGAGTAACGTATGATCGAGGGTTGACCCTTTAACCAGTGAGCCCACCTGGCTGAGTTCCAGTTTCCATGTTCAATTTAATAATTCCAGCTAAATCATACACCCCCTTGGTAATGATTACCATATTCCATAGAATTTAGAAATGTGGCAGGGATCATGGACTACTCCCAGTTTTTAAACACAGAATCCACAGACACTATATAAGCCACAGTTTGAGTATCTCTTCAAACCACAGCACTGCTGCAAGTCTACAGAGCATACAACACATCTTGAACAACAGGGCACCAAGACAAATCAAATGTCAACGGTAAGGGTTTTTTTTATGATTATTATTATGCTTGATTATGGTGTTATGGCACAACAGTGTGAATTCACAGTCCTGTTGTCAGGGATTTAAACATATGTTCCCACAAATACAAAACTTTTTTTCATTTTTTTCATAACCACATGCATAATTTATGCATAATCTAAACCTATAATTATCATATCTTAAATTATATTACAATATTTCTGATATCCTAATATCGTCATATAGAAACGGGCTTTCATATTTAAGTATGATATATTTTTGATATATATTGATGTATGATATATATTTTATTTTTGAGAACTGTAATAACAAATACTTATGATAAGTTTTCATTTCCTCATATTTCAATCTGATGATTTTTTATTCACAGATGTCGAGACAAGCCAAATCACAAAGGTAATTGTGCCACTTTTTATCAACTGTTTCCTGTTGTCAAAATAGTTGTTTTACACATTTAAAAAGTCATTGTTTATCATAGCTACTAGTTTTGTAGATTAAATGTTGATGTGTTTTTAACCCCTTTGTGCAGAAACACCCTCTAGTGGGCCAGCGGATGGGCCCGTTCTACTAATGAAAATGAACTTGAACTTTTATTCAAGTGTCATTCTTAACCTGTATTAACAGTTTAAGAATGACACTTGAGTATATCGTACGTTGAGATCATCAGCGTGCAGTTGTTTTATAGTGTTGGTCTATTAGAACAAATGTATGTGTGTTATCTTGACATTTTTTTATAAAATAGTATGGTTTAGATTGAAATGTTTAATTTTCCCAAAGATCTGTGGATATTTGCTTACAGTCTGAGATGGTCATGCTTTTGTGGGTCTTGTTAAAGCTTTTGCAGAAAACAATGTATAGTTTAATAAAACATGATTAAAGAATAAAAAAATCTAATAGAAATGTTGATATAAAACTATAGACATTATAGAACAGCTCATTGCACAAAATCAACAGTTTATGCCCATTTGTATATGTGAATAATTTGCAGATGAGAGGAGCAAACAAATCATGTTTACCCATTTTAAATATTGTCTTGAAATAAAATGCATTTGAATAATTTACAAAATTCAAATAATTGATTAAAATACAATTTTAAAGAAATACATGCAAAACATACATGCATTTAATACATTGACATATTAATTATCATCCGAATGCTTTGTTCACATACTTTAATAATTTGATTTCAAACTGCTCCTCGTATTCAGATAATATGTTTGAAATGATCAAGATTATTATATTTTCACATGGTTTTGTGAAAAGATAATAATCTGAGATGTTACTGTTAATATTATTACACTATGTTGAGTGTAATTATTCAATTCTGTCAGAGAAATCACACGAAAGAGGAAATATTACAAGCATTAGTGCAATTTTTTTTACAAATGTATTAGTCTTTGTTTTGGTTGGAATCATTTAGAAGTAACCCCAGTTTACTTTTGCTTGCATTTCTTTAGAATTTTCTTCTGACAGTGAGCAGTGACAGTGTCTGTCTAATTCTATTTGCCCCACCTATTTCAACACTTCTAGTGCTTCAAAAGATTTCTGGACATTGTAAATATCGCCTATACTATCCCAGAGAAACAGCACCACTGAAATCAAATTCTTATTTATGGATTTTCATGCTATTTCTGTGTGGCTTTCTTACAGTGAATATGTTAGAGTGTCTAAGGAACTCGGTAAAGGTGAGGAGAAATACACCAATGACAGGAAGAAGATTATTATGGACTGTCTGAGGGGCCATGGAATTCCCTGTAAGGTAGAGAGATGAAGTGTTCTCCCTGGGTTTTAATCTCTTATTCCTGTATCGTTCTCTTCATGCATAGTCCTTATATAAAAGCACCTGAAAGAAGTACTGTGTGTATTCTAGTACATATAATATTGATGAGTGGCTTATTATAAGTGTACCTGCTAAATGCCTGTAACGCCATGTGATATACTTGGGTTTAGAGTATGACACACTTGTAGAACATAGAGGCTGCGTTCCAATACTCAAATTTATCTCCTCCTTACCTCCTTTCCTCCGTGCCCCGGAAAATGATTATGTGTCCTCAATCCCTCCATTCAGTAGTATAAAACTCTCAGACAACGATATAGAATTTAAGAGCAGTTTATTGATAAGAGATAGAAAGGAATGAACTTGGGCTTGGAGTCAAAAGGGGGAGGAGTCGTCGCGTCCTCGTGAGAGGGAAAAAAAAGACTGCCAGCCCTGGAGCGGAGTGAGGTTTGGGTTAGCTTATGGATACGTGGTGATCACTGTATTAATGAGGTGTGGGCGGAACGAATGTCTATCTCACCTCCTCGTTTCCTCCTTCCTCGTTTCCTCCTTTCCTCCAAACGAAGGATACATCGATGTATCCTACCGCAGAAGTCTTTTCACATTTCTGGGTGACATCATTGTGCTCACGACCAGTCAGATTAAAAGACCATCCCACTGAATATTTCACCATCAAAAAGTTCTAAAACATGACAAGGGATTTATCAACACCTACATATAAGTGCCAGAACAGTAAAAAGTAATTGGGTAATTTACATTAGTGGAAAAACTTTTGTTTTGCATTTTCAAACATATCCACATTGACACAATATATTCACGTTTTTCAGATTGCGGTAAGTTTATTTTTAACTTGTACAAAAGTTTATGTCACATCAAGAGCAGAATGCAAGAAACTCACATTTATATTTTAATGCATGAAAAGGGCTGATGGCCTTCTAGAAGCGTGATTGGCTTTGGTATCCTTGGAGTCAGTCGAAATTATTACCTCATCAATAGCCGACGTCGACTTTGATGACGGAGGAATTGGATTAGCTGTTCCAATTTTCAATTCATCTCCTCCTTTCTTCCTTTCCTCCACTCGTTTTCTCCCCTCCTTTCCTCCACATATTTCCAGCATATTTCTGGGGTTGGAAACAAGTGGAGGAAAGGAGGAGAGGAGAAAAAGAATTTGAATGCAGCCAGAGATTGGAGGCACAGTAGCACATGTTAAAAATTGAGTTTAAAAACTGAGTCTGAGATTTTCTCTCTCTCTCTCTCTCCCTCTCTCTCTCTCTCTCTCTCTCTCTTCCTCAGAAAAATGCTGTCCCTCACATTGCTGTCCTGGGATCAGGAGGGGGAGAGAGGGCCATGATTGCACTGCTGGGCTGTCTGGATCAGATGGCAAAGGACAATCTAATTAATAGCGCCCTCTACCTGTGTGGAGTGTCAGGTTCCACCTGGTCAGTCAATTTGTTCTGCTTTTCTATTATCTAGTGTAATTGTTTCTTCAAATGTTAGTAATAATTGCAAGTATTCTCTCACATACATATGCTCAAACACACAGAAATACATGCAGGTACTCATATTACACTGGTTTCAAAATGTGTAAACGTTGTGTTTTACAGGTGTATGTCCGCATTGTATGAAGATCCTGACTGGTCCTCAAAGTTACGCAGCGCAATGACCAAAGTAATCGAGAGGATAACGGAGACTCCTTTTGATCATACAGCTGTTATTAAATGGTTGGCTGAAGCAATCAAAGATGAAAACTATTCCCTGACAGATTTCTGGGCAGCCACTGTTGTTTATGAAAATGTAAAAATGGTAAGCAAATTTGAGAAAGAAGATAGACAGTCAATAGCTAATCTGTAGTTAAAATGATAAACTTGATGTGGTCGGTAGTTAAACCTGAATTTTAATGTGATCCTCACCAGAAAATTGAACTGTTATGAGACTTACAGTATGAACAGTGCGGGGATATGGCCCAATAGCAGGGCTTCATTCTCTATCATCATCGTCCAGCTGAGGTATCATGGTGCAAGAAATGCATTCAGATTCTCCAGACCTTCATCAGAGAAGAGACAGAAATCTGTCAGCAACTTTCCACTTTTTCTCACCCTCCAGATTGACCAGAGTCGTCTCTCTGATACAAAGGTGGACCCAATCAATCCATACCCCATCTACACTGTGAATGATCAGGGACTGAAGAAGAAAGGGGAAAAAGCATGTATGTGCAGTACAATGTTGTGTGAAACAATTGTCAATTGGCAGCTATTACAGTAACTGCATACTAATTTACCATTATGACAAAGGACATAAGCTGACAATGTTGCATTAAATCTTGAAAATTGTTGTAAAGGCAACTGTCTACAATAAGCTGCTGTAAAACGAACACCTCCTGTCTTCCAGGCTGCTGGTTTGAGCTCAGTCCTCACGAGGTTGGTTATTCTCACGTGGGGGCCTTCGTGGACACATCCAACTTCAGGAGCCGCTTTGAGGCTGGGAAACTGGTGAAAAAAGAGGGAAATGAAGAGAGGGACATGCTTTACATACAAGGTGCCATTTTCCTATGCTAATTCATGCATGCTAATGTAATCACTACGCTGGTTAACTGACCCATTATTCTTTTATGTTATGTGCAGGTCTGTGTGGCAGTGCACTGGCAGATGGAGAGGAAAACATCAAAACCATTAAGGACTCGATTTGGAGCTGGGTCAAGAGTATGTGTGACATGTACACTTTATATGAACATGTTTATAACACATTTATCACATTGCCTTTTACCATATGTTAGTACTTATACAAATGTTTAAACACGTATTAAAGAGCCCAGCGATATCTTGTTATGTTCTGATGGAAGCCCTTTGACTTTCAGAGATTTTTGGAAAAACACAAACTGAAGAGAAGAGTTGTGACAGAGGAGGTGAGATCCATGAATAACATGATCAAAGTAAATATAACTTAGGGAGCTGGTGGTCATATATATTCCCCTGAGATCTGGAATTTTTCATTACAAGATTGAAACTTCTCTAATGCAATCTTTTCCAATTTTAAGTTTACTGCCAGGGCCCAGGTCTGACAGTAGTCCTCCACGAGAGTTAAGTTGTGGTCTACCTCTTGATCTGTAACAGACCCAGGCCATCTCTGTTGTAAGGAATTTATATTTCTGTGTTATATGTAATACCAAATCCACCATGCTATTTTTATCCCTCTCTTCTTTGAGGAAAGATGGTGCTGTAGTTCTGTGAAACTCAAAGGAACTTCAAGATCTTCTAATGCCCCTCTTTTACTGTTACATGTTCTCCTTTTGGGTTTTTAAAAAAAGGTCTTAGGAGTTTCTTCCAAAAGAGATCACAATGCAGGGATATTTCTGAGGTCTCTTGACACTTCTTATATCACTGTCCCCTATTCTTACTGTGTCTGTCTCTGTCACACCCTTTAGACCAGCCCGCCTTTGAAATGATATCCATTTTACTTCAGCTGCATAACTGTCGTGAGGATGTCAATAAAAGCAGAAATCTGCTCAAGAAACTGAGGCAACAAAACTCAAGTAAGTACCAGGTAAAACAGATAAACATCCACTTACTTCAGGAGATAAAGAAGATATTCTGATTTGGAGGCACAAAGGGAAATATACAGAAATATGCAAGAAGTAAATAGACACCAACAGTGTTTGATAAAACTATGGGTGCCTATTTACTTCTTGCATGCCTCTGTATTTACTTTAAAGTCTGTATGGTATTTTACAATATTATTACACACTTAGTAAACAACTTGTCAGCTACTGTTTTACCTTTGTTAATGAAAGATGCTTGGAAGTGTAATGTAGAACTCAGTTAATTTCTATTACAGTTAAATAACTATCCTTTCTTTCACAGGGCTTTTGTCAAGAGGTGGACCATTCGGGATTCATTGCAAAGGTATGCAGCACAAAAATGTGATTTTACTTTTTTTCTTTTTTGGTAATTGTATGAGACTTTCAAATGTAGTTTTCATATCAAACTTTGGCTGTCACTTGCAGTCTAAATGTTGATGTAAGATGAGTATGGAAGAGTTCATTCCCCCCTCAGCATGACTGACTACGTTTGAAAGTGAAACTGAAAATGAATTCAAAGGAGCCTTAACTAGCCAATTACTATGAGTGAAGGGATTAAGTATGTAAAGGATTTAATATGAGGATTATTGAGGGTGATGTCTTATACAGCATTATAAATGTCTGGGGGAAGGGACTTTGCAGGGATTGTTGATGTGACTGTGTTTCCTTTGATATTACAGGCTGATGTTCCAAAAGGAACCATTAAATTCAGTTGACACTTACTCTATTCTCTCAACTGTGATTCTTTCCTTCCCTTCCCTCCCTCTAGAACTAACTTCCATTCAACTAGACAATTTAGAGAACATGGAGAACACCTGGATTTCGATGCGTGTGGAGGAGAGAGAGGCCTGCATTGCAGAGCTCGCAAAGTGGATATACAACATTTTCATTGATTGCTGGCAGTTTTTATCAGATGGTGAGTATGAGCCATCTGGGGGCAGAAATTAATGTAACCATTCATATACCTTAAGTTTTAATTTGGCTACCCTTCACTGAAGTAATATCTACAAATAATTCATTATAAAAACTTAGCATACATTTATTTACAAGATACATTATTTGTTTTGAGAACACTGATCTTTTTACACCCTATGAGTTTAACTTTTACCCAAGCTGTGTAGTCTTCCTTCTACTTTTCTTTGTCATGATTTGTTCTGAAATAAAGTGATGAGGAACAAACAGGGCTAATGTACACATTCTTATGACATATTCATGACTGTATACCTCAGTTTGATTTAACTGTGCAAGACAGAAACAAATCAAAAATTGACTTTAGCCTCAAGACCATACACATAATAAAAAAACACATTCCAAAGCATATTGGCATGTATCAAATAAATTATAATAATATAACAAACTGAAAGGACATGATTTTACCGCTTACTCCTTCCAAAACAGTTGCACGGATTTCTCTGAAAACTTTGTCTCTGATCAAGAACTGGACATGGGGCACCACATACAACTTCCTGTACAAGCACCCCAATGGCAAGTCTTTATTTCTATTTGTCTATCTTTTATTGAGCACAGCTCCCTGTACATGCTGTCAGGCTTGGCTGACACTCTCTCGGCCTTCACATTGACTGAATAAGGAGCACTATTCAATTAAGTATCTCATTGTTGCACTCTTAAACTCCCCACTGACATCATTTTAAACAGTAATTACTTGAAAATTAATTTATTATTCAACCACAGTGCATGCTTATATCAGCCAAAGAAGTTTTTGAAATGTAATGCGGTGCATTTTCAGGCCTTAACATTCCATGTACCTGCAAATGGAGCATAATTACGCATAGGGGAAACATAAAACAGCAATACAAGACTGAATTTCTTGTAGCATTACAAGGTTTAATGGTTGAATTATCATTTTAGGTATAATTTTATTATCCAGCATTTTATATACTTCATCAAAAGTAGTGAGCACTCGGTCAGTTGTTGATTATGCTACTCTAAAGCTAGCTTCATAAGTATTATTGCCTCCATGTAGAGCAGTAACACCTCATCATTAGTGCTTTGTGTTGCTGTGTGTGCAGAAGGTAAAATCCCCCAGGAGCTGCTGTCAGAAACACACAGCCATCTGGAGGATGCAGGGATTCTGCTGAACTCCCCCTATGTGGCTGCTCTCCGTGCTGAGAGGAAGGTGGACCTCATCCTGTCCTTTGATTTTAGTGCTGGGGATCCATTCCTGGTGAGATTTGTTTACCTGTGTGAGTCTGATCACACCTCTGACACAGATTCCAAACTTCCAAAAATTCCAAAATTCCAAAATTGCTTCCTTCTGAACTAGCACTAAGTCTCACCTTTATTCTATAAAACAATGAGTTGAGACCTAAAATTGGATTTTGCACATATATGAACAAACAGTACATTTGAACATAAATATTTGTTTAACAAAAACTTTTACCATTCACAGTAGATGAAGTAATTGCTTGAGAGAAAAGTATGGGAGAAAGAACTCTTTCAGTAATATGTCAGTGTTCTTGGTGCTATGCTAAAGAATAGCATACCTTCAGAAAATATATATTTTTTATTTTTGAATAAGGCTTGGAATAAAGTAAAACCATTTCAGACTGAAGCAAAAGCCACAGGAAAAATAATTACCATTTTAATGAAGTCCCTTACCTCTGCTTTGTTTAATGATAGAATTTAAACAAAGATTGACTGCTACAGGATGTGAGCAGCTGTCTGACTCGTTGTTTTCACCCCTTCAGACAGTGAATCTGGCAGCTGAATACTGTAAGGAGTCTGGGATCCCCTTCCCCCTTGTGGATGTACCAGAGGAAGAGAAAGAGAACCCAAAGGACTTCTATGTGTTTAAAGGAGAGCAAGGACCCACAGTCATTCACATGCCACTCTTCAACGTCGTCAACTGTGAAGGTCTCACTTTTGTTCGATTCAAAAGCTGTCTACTACTCTCTGATCTTTTTCCCATTAAAAGTAGTATCACCAATTGAAATGGAAAATTGGAATTGAGTTCATGTACTGTTTTTTGCCATGCAATGCCATCAAGTCATCACAATTATTATAATCCGTCTCTATCTTTATCCTCCCCTCTCCCAAATTCTTGTGTTCTTTTTTTGCATAGGAGATGTAAATAAGTGGAGAGAAACATACTCAACATTCCAGTTGCCCTTCAACCGCAAAAAGATCCAGGACTTACTGCGTGTGTCAAGCCTGAATGTGGCCAACAACAAAAAACGCGAATCCTTGAGGAAATCCAGGAAAAGAGCAAGTGAAAATGATTGAAGCATCCAGCCAAGACAAAATGTGTCTTCTTTATTTTACTTCCAATTATTTTCTCCAATCTTTTGTTTATACTGGCAGCATACAGTATGTACTCAGAGTAAATTTTTTAGAGTGCCTTAACAATGATAATTTGGTGATTGATGGCAATAGAATCAGCTAGTTGTGTAGAAGCATTAGAATCGTAGTGATGTAAATGGAATAAATGGGTGTGAAAGAAGCAGGTCTGAAGCAGCATAAGCACTGATCACAGTCTTCATCAGGGATGCTTGTTACTCTGAAAAACAGATATTTCTGCAGATATCTCAAATACTGGGACCACTTATCAGGAAGAACGTGCACTATCAGGGCTCAGTGCTTATAGAAAGTTAAGATCTGACAGAAACATTACAGAATACTTGTGTGAATAAAGCAAGTCCTAATCAGTCCATTAATTACACAACAAGGAGGATAACTTATAATAACTGGAAAATGATTAATTTAATTAATTGAATTCGTCCAAGGTTGCATATTTTACCAAATTAACTAAACACTATTGATTAAAAGGAACAACACCTCTTTCACTCTTTAAACCATATATTCAGTGTAGAGAGAGTGTACAGCACAAGGTCAGTTCTGGACTGTAACTCTTGAAGGATCTCTGTGTCTGCCACACAGCTTGTCATGCTCCTCCACACTTCTGACAGTTCTGTGTAAACAGCTGTCCTGGTATCAGAGTGGAATTTACCTTTAGCACTCACTCAACATGAAAAATATTTTGTTGTTCACTTGCTCAATTGCTCCTAGAAAGATTACATATAAATAAAGAAAAGCAGAGGCTCTAACAGTGATCTTTGTGAGACTCAACTTCCCATAACCCCTTGCTCTCAGTTCCTCTGTACAGTTTATATCTAATTTTAAAAAATCAAACCCACTCTGCAATGACTGCTTCAATTTCAACAGATTTTTTTGATCATGTGGTACTTATAGTTATAAATATGCAGTATCAGTGATTCAAGCCATAACATGTATTTTCTTCTGTGAAATTCAGAGTGTTGGAGTTGTTTGTCATGACCTGTTCTTACAGAAATCAAGCTATCAATCCCTAATGTGTTTTTTTTTCATTGAATAGCTCCAGTTCTCTAACATATCCTGAACAACCTGTTTTGCCTAGTAATAGAAATCCACAAGTGTGTAATAATTTTCAGTTTTCATAAGCAGTGTATTCACTTATTGTCTGTGTTGCAATTATGTGCTTAAAAGGGATGCACTTTCAATAGTGTATAATGTCCCTGTAATTTTCATGTTTTTTCAGACTTAAATAGACTGAACATATCTCTGTACCTATTTCAAGATCATATAAAGTTTAGAATGAAAGACTTGCTGGAAATCCATGTCTGTGTCTTTTCAAACCTCAAATGGTTCTCAAATTCACTTCTTTCGAAACAGAGGTCTGTCACGGTACCCATGTGTTTTGTACGGTCGTCCCACATATCGTGTATTACTGTGATGGATGTATATGACGGGCTACTGAAGAGTTATAATTTTAACTTGAATTTTCACATAGGAATTTATAAGTAGAAACTCCGCTGTTATATGCTACTGATGTTGTGCTTTTGGTTAAAATAGTAACGGCTGCATAATTCCTCTTATTGAATCATCAACAGTGTTTCTACAGCCAGATCTATACATATATAATAATGGTAAAAAAGAAACAACCTTTTGCAGCATGTTTGGATGAAGTGCTGGATACAGAAGGATTCAAATCAGGCGGCATTAAAGCCAACACCTGGCATTTCGTAACCAGCACATTCAAAACAATGGAGACTTTAGACATTAAGTTTGTTAACCAAACTCATAATTTAGGATACGTTTCACCACTGCTTCTTTAATAGGTGAGCAAAAAGGAGTAGAGAATATGAGGAGGCAATGGGGATTTGTGTCACTGGGCTCCAAAGTTATGGGTTTGTCTGCTTAATACTTAACTGTATGATGTAAGGTCTCCATTGTTTTGGGTGTGAGGTTTACAAAATGCCAGGTGTTGGCTTTCATGTAATCTGATGTATTATAATGGCTTCACAAGAAAATAAAAAGAGCATCCTTCAGAGTCCAATTCAGATTCATGATTTAATTCCAAAGAAATTCTGTGGAAAGAACTGAAAATTGCTGCCAGTCAACACCTGGTGAACGGTCAAAACCTGTATGGATACTGAAAAGAAATTGATTCCTAATTTAAAAGGCACATGATTCAGCTTTACACTTTTACTTCAAAGACACTTGCAAGAAAACATTTATTTAATAGGGGATTCAACAAAATCAAATCCTTTAGTAGCAAAATAACATCAGCATCGTGCTAGAAATAACAAACATTTATAGAGACATTTGTGTTTGTCTTAAATATTTGAATATAAAGGGAGATGGAAAGGTGGTTTGGGGGTGAGCACATACCGTTGAAAAAGGTGTGCTTTCACTCTATGAGAAAATAATGTGAGGGATTCAATGTTGGACTGAGGTGGGAATGTCATTCCACTGAAGAATGACTGAGGAATTAAGAATGGGGAACTGGAGTAATTATGCTGTGAAAGTTACAATATGAATCACTACACATCAGAGCTGGAGGTGTCAAAATGGGACGTGGGGTAAACTCCACTGATAATGCGCTCATATTAAATAATCAACACTGTTTTTATAGCCAGGCTTATCACAAGGATATAAAAAGGTGTGGGTGCTGGTCTGCTGTCGACATAAAACTGAACACTCATCTTTGAGGAGGAGAACAGTCTAAAATGCCAAAGGCGAAAGGTACCCTGGATTGGCTTCACAAGACTGTCCCTGAGAGTTCAGATAAGAGTCGTGAACTGAGTGCTGTAATTGGGCTTATCTATATTGTGAAAATGTAACAGCTATGTTTACAGTTCATTAAAGAATGGATCGGATCCAGAGAGATGAGGGGAAGTACACGGCAGAAATGACAATGATAACTTTCCTTAGAAATACCCATACAGAATAATAATATTTCATTTTTACAAGGTGCAGAATGTTGGTCCCTCCCATTGTTTCAGTTATTCAAAGTTCATTCACTCCCATGCTCTATAAAATCATTGACTGCTTCTACATCCCACTCCACAACGCCTGTCTATAGCTGATAGCTGAATTTCACAGGACTCCAGAACAATTCATCTCCATGGTAAGATTTTTTTCTTTCATAGAAATTAATTAATCAAATAGTCTCAAATAGTGTCTTAAGAAAACTCATTTCCCTTTTTTTTTTTTTTAACATTTATATATGACAGAAATTGGTGTTTAGCTACATAAATTTATACTGGATTCTGAAAAAATGAAATAAACGTAAATTCCAGAAATGAACATTTTGTGATCATTTATGAAGACCAACAGTAAGTAGACCTTTTGTGGAAAGTTTCAGTAGAGAATATTGATCCCTCCCAGCGTTCGAAATTAAAGTTGTTCCCACACACTATATAAACCACTGTCTGGTTGTGTCACTTTGTGTGTCACGCACCTTCTCTTTAGGTGCGTGTGTGGTGTGCGTGGAGGCAGGGATTGACCGTCCTGGTGGTCGAAAAATTACGAAAATTAAGAATTATTAAAATTAAGAAAAATTACGTTGATTTATAAGGAACAAGCTAATCCCTTTCTCTAGATTAGAACTGTGAATAACCGTAGTTCTCCTATACTGAATGAGAGTGACAATATCAGAGTGAGATCGCTGCCTGCCAGTGCGCTCCGGTTTATCCATACCAACCTCTTATAATGGTTGATACACAGAACCAATAGGTAACGTTAAATATGAGGACAGAAAGCGTTTCTATCCTACTGATGTCTTAGTTGGGTGAAGTTACATCTAGCTAAGCAGTTTTGTGGTTGGGGTGCTGTATTTATTCAAGTTTGGAAATATTAACGTAGTGTAGCATTCACTATATAGAGTGACTGACACGGCTCGCCGCTGGACCACGTACTGAACGACATCGTTAGCTGAATGCACTTTTCATACAACGGTATACCAGTTTGAATTCGAAAGTCATGTTTCATAAATGTATGTATCGGATATCTTAGTTGTGTAACATATCACAGTTGAGTTT